>CM051390.1:9641743-10226668 GCA_028015245.1 Cardamine occulta
CCCATAGAGCTTTTAATGGTGAATTTGGGAGTTGTAGCCAGAAAGACACACTTGAGGCTTAAACAACACCTATTGGTGTGAATATGAAGAAACAATGCTTATTGATAAGGATTTGACCATTTCCAAGCTGATAGTCCCAAAAACAAGAGTGATGACATTTCTAAGGCACAAATGGGAGCATAGAAGTGTCAAATGTAAATCAAAGGAATCGGATCTATTACAATTGCTTTGAGATGTTCAAGAGTCGTAACAAAGAGCCATTGTAAGATATGTACAAGGTTTGAGTGGATGAAACTTCATCAAAGGCTAAGTTTCAGACTTTTAGGACCCTTTGATGACGCGGATGAAGCATACTACTAAGGTGGAAAAAAGTCAAAGTAAGAAACAAGCATTATAGCTAATCTCACGCTTTTGTTAGTTCTTAGAATCCCATAGAGTTTTCTAATGGTCAATTTAGGAGTTGTAGTCCGAAGACACACTTGAGGCTTAAACAACACCTATTCGTGTGAATATGAAGAAACAATGCTTCGTTGACAAAGATTTGACCATTTTCAAGCCGATAGTCCCAAAACCAGAGTTATGACATTTCAAGGTACAAATGAGAGTTACAGGAAGTGTTGGAAATGTAATAAAGAGACTGGATCTATTACAATTGCTTGAGATGTTCAAGACTCGCACAACAGAGCCATTGGAAGATTTCTAGATAGGGTTTGACTGGTAAAATCTCATCAAAGGCCAAGTTTCAGCCTCTAGGACCCTGATGACGTGATGAAGCATACTACCAAGGTGGAGAAGCTAAATCAAAGTAAGAAACAAGCATTATAGCTAATCCCATAGTTCTGTTAGTTCTTAGAATCCCATAGGAGTCTCTAATGCAATTGGGAGTTGTAGCCATAAGACACACTTGGAGGCTTAAACAACATATTGTGAATATGAAGAAACAATGCTCAGTTGACAAGGATTTGACCATTTTCAAGCTGATAGTCCCAAAACCGAGTTATGACATTTCAAGGCCAAATGAGAGTTAATAGAAGTAGTTGACATGTAGTCAAAGGTATAGGATCTATTACAATTGCTTGAGATGTTCAAGAGTCGCAACAAAGAGCCATTGTAAGATTAGAGGTTTGATTGATGAAACTTCATCAAAGGCTAAGTTTCAGCCTTAAGGACCGCTTTGATGACGTGATGAAGATAATACCAAGGTGGAGAAGTAAGTCAAAGTAAGAAACAAGCATTATAGCTAATCCCACAGTTCTGTTAATTTTAGAATCCTATAGGAATTTCTAATGGTGAATTTGGAGAGTTGTAGGCCAAAGACACTTTGAGGCTTAAACAACACCTATTGGTTTGAATAAGAAGAAATCAATGATTGCGTGACAAGAATTTGACCATTTTCAAGCTGATAGTCCCAAAACCAGAGTTATGACAGTTCAAGGTACAAATGAGAATTAATAGAAGTGTAGAAATGTAGTCAAAGGACTGGATCTATTACAATTGCTTTTGAGATGTTCAAGAGTCGCAACAAAGAGCCATTGTAAGATTTGTACAAGGTTTCAGTGATGAAACTTCATCAAAGGCTAAGTTTCGGACTTTTAGGACCCTTGATGACGTGATGAAGCATACTACCAAGGTGGAGCAAGTTAAAGTAAGAAACAAGCATTATAGCTAATCTCATAGTTCTGCTGTTCTTAGAATCCCTTAGGAGTTTCTAACTTGAATTTGGGGAGTTGTAGCCATAAGACACACTTGGAGGCTTAAACAAAACATATTGGTGTGAATATGAAGGAACAATGTCAAGGACAAGGATTTGACCATTTTCAAGCTGATAGTCCCAAAACAAGAGTTACGATAATTCAATGTACAAATGAGAGTTAATAGAATTGTTGAAATGTAAAGTCAAAGGAATAGATCTTTTAATTTCGAGATGTTCAAGAGTCGCAACAAAGAGCCATTGTAAGATTTGTACATGGTTTCAGTGATGAAACTTCATCAAAGGCTAAGTTTTACTTTAAGGACCCTTGATGACGCGATGAAGCATAATACCAAGGTGGAAAAGCAAGTCAAAATAAGAAAAAGCATTATAGCTAATCCCA
Organism: Cardamine occulta; assembly: GCA_028015245.1. Lineage (NCBI taxonomy): Eukaryota > Viridiplantae > Streptophyta > Magnoliopsida > Brassicales > Brassicaceae > Cardamine > Cardamine occulta. The sequence continues at coordinate 9,643,837 of CM051390.1, forward strand.
CATCACAGTATAGTTCTTAATCCCAAGGAGCTTTCTACTGGTCAATTTGGGAGCTGTAGCCAGAAGACACACTTGGAGGTTTAAACAACACCTATTGGGTGAATATGAAGAAACAATGATTAAGTTGACAAGGATTTGACCATATTTCAAGCTGATAGTCCCAAACAAGAGTTATGACATTTCAAGGTACAAATGGGAGTTATTAGAAGTGTTGAAATGTAGTCAAAGGAATGGATCTATTACAATTGCTTTGAGATGTTCAAGAGTCGCAACAAAGAGCCATTGTAAGATTTGTACAAGGTTTCAGAGATGAAACTCATCAAAGGCTAAGTTTCAGACTTTAGGACCCTCGATGACGTGACGAAGATAATACCAAGGTGGAAAAGCAAGTCAAAAGTAAGAAACAAGCATTATAGCTGATCTCACAGTTCGTTGGGTTCTTAGAATCCCATAGAGTTTCTAATGGTCAATTTGGGAGTTGTAGCCTCAAGACACACTTGGAGGCTTAAACAACACCTATTCGTGTGAATAAGAAGAAACAATGATTTCATGGACAAAGATTTGACCATTTTCAAGCCGATAGTCCCAAAACCAGAGTTATGACAGTTCAAGGTACTAATGAGAGTTAATAGAAGCGTTGGAAATGTAGTCAAAGGAATAGGATCTATTACAAATGCTTTGAGATGTTCAAGAATCGCAACAAAGAGCCATTGTAAGATTTTGTACAGGTTTTGATTGATGAAACTTCATCAAAGGCTAAGTTTCAGCCTCTAAGGACCCTTGATGACGTGATGAAGCATACTACCAAGTGGAAAAGCAAGTCAAAGTAAGAAACAAGGATTATAGCTAATCTCATAGTTCTTTTAGTTCTTAGAATCCCATAGGAGTTTTAACTGGTAATTTGGGAGTTGTAGCCATAAGACACACTTGGAGGCTTAAACAACACTATTAGTGTGAATATTAAGAAACAATGCTTTCGTTGACAAGGATTTGACCATTTTCAAGCTGATAGTCCCAAAACAGGAGTTATGACATTTCAAGGTACAAATGAGGGTTAATAGAAGTGTTGAAATGTAGTCAAAGGAATTTAATCTCTTACAATTGCTTTGAGATGTTCAAGAGCCGCAACATCGAGCCATTGTAAGATTTTTACATGGCTTGAGTGATGAAACTTCATCAAAGGCTAAGTTTCAGCCTTTTAGGACCCTTGATGACGTGATGAAGCATACTACCAAGGTGGAGCAGCTAGTCAAAGTAAGAAACAAGTATTATAGCTGATCCCACAGTTCTCTTAGTTCTTAGAATCCCATAGGAGCTTCTAATGGTCAATTTGGGGAGTTGTAGCCAGAAGACACACTTGAGGCTTAAACAACACCTATTGGTGTGAATATGAAGAAACAATGATTTTATTGAAGGATTTGACCATTTTCAAGCTGATAGTCCCAAAACAAGAGTTATGACATTTCAAGGTACAAATGAGAGTTATTAGAAGTGTTGGAATGTAATCAAAGGAATAGGATCTATTACAATTGCTTTGAGATGTTCAAGAGTCGCAACAAAGAGCTATTGTAAGATTTGTACGAGGTTTGAGAGATGAAACTTCATCAAAGGGGTAAGTTTCAGACTTTAAGGACCCTTGACGATGGATGAAGCATACTACCAAGGTGGAGAAGCAAGTCAAAGTAAGAAACAAGCATTATAGCTAATCCACATTTGTTAGTTCTTAGAATCCCATAGGAGTTTCTAATGGTGAATTTGGGAGTTGTAGCCTGAAGACACACTTGGAGGCTTAAACAACACCTATTCGTGTGAATAAGAAGAAACAATGATTGCGGACAAAGATTTGACCATTTTAAGCTGATAGTCCCAAAACCATAGTTATGACATTTCAAGGTACAAATGAGAGTTAATAGAAGTGTTGAATGTAAAAAGGAATAGGATCTATTACAATTGCTTTCGAGAAGTTCAAGAGTCGCACTAAGAGAGCCATTGTAAGATTTGTACAAGGTTTCAGTGATGAAACTTCATCAAAGGCTAAGTTTCAGGACTTTTAAGGACCCTGATGACGTGGATGAAGTATACTACCAAGGTGGAAAAGCAAGTCAAAGTAAGAAACAAGCATTATAGCTAATCTCATAGTTCTGTTAGCTTAGAATCCCATAGAGTCTTTAATCGGTCAATTTGGGAGTTGTAGCCATAAGACACACTTGGAGGCTTAAACAACACATATTGGTGTGAATAAGAAGAAACAATGCTTCATGCGACAAGGATTTGACTATTTTCAAGCTGATAGTTCCAAAACCGGAGTTATGACATTTCAAGGTACAAATGAGAGTTAATAGGAAGTGTTGACATAAATGTAGTATGGATCTATTACAAATGCTTTGAGATGTTCAAGAGTCGCAACAAAGAGCCATTGTAAGATTTGTATAAGGTTTGATTGGTGAAACTTCATCAAAGGCTAAGTTTCAGCCTTTAAGGACCTTGATGACGCGGATGAAGCATAATACCAAGGTGGAGAAGTAAGTCAAAGTAAGAAACAAGCATTATAGCTGATCCCACGTTCTGTTAATTTAGAATCCTATAGGAATTTCTAATGGTGAATTTGAGGAGTTATAAGTAAGACACACTTGGAGGCTTAAACAACACCTATTGGTTCGAATATGAAGAATCAATGATTTCGCTGATAAGAATTTGACCATTTTCAAGCTGATAGTTCCAAAACCAGAGTTATGACACTTCAAGGTACAAATGAGAATTAATAGAGGTTGAAATGTAGTCAAAGGAATTGATCTATTACAATTGCTTTGAGATGTTCAAGAGTCGCAACATAGAGCCATTGTAAGATTTGATAAGGTTTCAAAGTGATGAAAGTTCATCAAAGGCTAAGTTTTGGACTTTTAGGACCCTTGATGACGTGATGAAGCATACTACCAAGGTGGAGAAGCAAGTTAAAAAAGAAACAAGCATTATAGCTGATCCCATAGTTCTGTTAGTTCTAGAATCCCCAAGGAGTTTCTAATTGTCAATTTGGGGAGTTGTAGCCATAAGACACACTTGGAGGCTTAAACAACACATATTGGTGTGAATATGAAGAAACAATAATTTCGTGGACAAGGATTTGACAATTTTCAAGCTGATAGTCCCAAAACCGGAGTTATGGCATTTCAAGGTACAAACGAGATTAATAAGGTTGAAATGTAGTAAAGGTATTGATCTATTACAAATGCTTTGAGATGTTCAAGAATCGCAAACAAAGAGCCATTGGAAGATTTGACAAGGTTTTATTGATGAAACCTCATCAAAGGCTAAGTTTCAGCCTTAAGGACCAATTGATGACGTGATGAAGCATACTACCAAGGTGGAAAAGTAAGTCAAAGTTAGAATCAAGCATTATAGCTGATCCCACAGTTCTGTTAATTATTAGAATCCCATAGGAATTTCTAATGGAATTTGGAGTTGAGCCGTAAGACACACTTGAGGCTTAAACAACACCTATTGGTGAATATGAAGAAACAATGATTCATTGACAAGGATTTGACCATTTTCAAGCTGATAGTCCCAAAACAATAGTTATGACATTTGACGGTACAAATCGGAGCTAGTAGAAGTGTTGGAATGTAGTCAAAGGAATAGGATCTATTACAATTGCTTTGAAATGTTCAAGAGTCGCAACAAAGAGCCATTGTAAGATTTGGATAAGGTTTCAGAGATGAAACTTCATCAAAGGCTAAGTTTCAGACTTTTAAGGACCCTTTGGTGATGTGGATGAAGCATACTACCAAGGTGGAGAAGCAAGTCAAAGTAAGAAACAAGCATTATAGCTGATCACACGTTTTGTTAGTTCTAGAATCCCATAGGAGTTTCTAATGGTGAATTTGGGAGTTGTAGCCTGAAGACACACTTGGAGGCTTAAACAACACCTATTCGTGTGAATACGAAGAAACAATGATTGCTAACAAAGATTTGACCATTTTCAAGCTGATAGTCCCAAATCCAGAGTTATGACATTTCAAGGTACAAATGAGAGTTAATAGAAGTGTTGAATGTAGTCAAAGGAATTGATCTATTACAATTGCTTTGAGATGTTCAAGAGTCGCACATAGAGCCATTGTAAGATTTGTACAAGGTTTGAGTGATGAAACTTCATCAAAGGCTAAGTTTTGGACTTTTAGGACCCTTGATGACGGATGAAGCATACTACCAAGGTGGAGAAGCTAGTCAAAGTAAGAAACAAGCATTATAGCTAATCTCATAGCTCTTAGTTCTTAGAATCCCAAAGGAGTTTCTAACTGGTAATTTGGGGAGTTGTAGCCATAAGACACACTTGGAGGCTTAAACAACACATATTGGTGGAATATGAAGAAACAATGCTTTTAGATAAGGATTTGACCATTTTCAGTTGATAGTCCCAAACCGGAGTTATGGCATTTCAAGGTACAAATGAGAGTTATAGAAGTGTTGAAATGTAGTCAAAGGTATTGGATCTATTACAAATGCTTTGAGATATTCAAGAATCGCAACAAAGAGCCATTGTAAGATTTGTACAAGGTTTCATTGGTGAAACTTCATCAAAGGCTAAGTTTCAGCCTTTAAGGACCATTGATGACGTGATGAAGCATACTACCAAGGTAGAAAAGCTAGTCAAAGTAAGAATCAAGCATTATAGCTGATCCCACAGTTCTCTTTAATTCTTAGAATCCTATAGGAATTTCTAATGGTGAATTTGGGAGTTGTAGCCGTAAGACACACTTGAGGCTTAAACAACACCTATTGGTGTAATATGAAGAAACAATGATTTCGTTGACAAGAATTTTACCATTTTCAAGCTGATAGTCCCAAAACAAGAGTTATGACATTTCAAGGTACAAATGGGAGTTATTAGAAGTGTTGGAATGTAGTCAAAGGAATTGGATCTATTACAATTGCTTTGAGATGTTCAAGAGTCGCAACAAAGAGCCATTGTAAGATTTAGGTAAGGTTTGAGAGATGAAACTTCATCAAAGGCTAAGTTTCAGACTTTTAGGACCCTTGATGATACGATGAAGCATACTACCAAGGTGGAGAAGCTAAGTCAAAGTAAGAAACAAGCATTATAGCTGATCCCACAGTTTTGTTAGTTCTTAGAATCCCATAGGAGTTTCTAATGGTGAATTTGGGGAGTCAGTAATTAAGACACACTTGGAGGCTTAAACAACACCTATTCGTGTGAATAAGAAGAAACAATGCTTTCATAACAAAGATTTGACCATTTTCAAGCTGATAGTCCCAAATCCAGAGTTATGACATTTCAAGGTACAAATGAGAGTTAATAGAAGTGTTGGAATGTAATCAAAGGAATAGGATCTATTACAATTGCTTTGAGATGTTCAAGAGTCGCACCATAGAGCCATTGTAAGATTTGTATAAGGTTTGAGTGATGAAAGTTCATCAAAGGCTAAGTTTTGGACTGTTAGGACCCTTGATGACGTGATGAAGCATAATACCAAGGTGGAGAAGGGAGTAAAAGTAAGAAACAAGGATTATAATTGATCTCATAGTTCTTTAGGGTTCTTAGAATCCCAAAGGAGTTTCTAACTTGAATTTGGGAGTTGTAGCCATAAGACACACTTGGAGGCTTAAACAACACATATTGGTGTGAATATGAAGAAACAATGATTTCAGTGATAAAGATTTGACTATTTTCAAGCTGATAGTCCCAAAACCGGAAGTTATGGCATTTCAAGGTACAAATGAGAGTTAATAGAAGTGTTGAAATGTAATCAAAGGTATTGGATCTATTACAAATGCTTTGAGATATTCAAGAGTCGCAACAAAGAGCCATTGAAGATTTGTACAAGGTTTGATTGGTGAACTTCATCAAAGGCTAAGTTTCAGCCTTAAGGACCATTGATGACGTGATGAAGCATACTACAAGGTAGAGAAGCAAGTCAAAGTTAGAATCAAGCATTATAGCTGATCCCACAGTTTCTTTAATTTTTAGAATCCTATAGGAATTTCTAATGGTGAATTTGAGAGTTGTAGCCAAAGACACACTGAGGCTTAAACAACACCTATTGGTGTGAATATGAAGAAACAATGATTTATTGACAAGGATTTTACCATTTTCAAGCCGATAGTCCCAAAACAAGAGTTATGACATTTCAAGGTACAAATGGAAGTTAAAGTGTTGGAATGTAATCAAAGGAATCGGATCTATTACAATTGCTTTGAGATGTTCAAGAGTCGCAACAAAGAGCCATTGTAAGATTTGTACAAGGTTTGAGAGATGAAACTTCATCAAAGGCCAAGTTTCAGACTTTTTAGGACCCTTGATGATATGATGAAGCATACTACCAAGGTGGAGCAGCAAGGCCAAGTAAGAAACACGAATTATAGCTGATCTCACAGTTTTGTTAGTTCTTAGAATCCCATAGGAGTTTCTAATGGTGAATTTGGGAGCTGTGGCCAAGACACACTTGGAGGCTTAAACAACAACCTATTCGTGTGAATATGAAAAAACAAAGCTTTCGTTGACAAGGATTTGACCATTTTTAAGCTGATAGTCCCAAAACAGGAGTTATGACATTTCAAGGTACAAATGAGTGTTAATATAAGTGTTGAAATGTAGTCAAAGGAATTTAATCTATTACAATTGCTTTAAGACGTTCAAGAGCCGCAACATAGAGCCATTGTAAGATTTTTACATGGTTTGAGTGTTGAAACTTCATCAAAGGCTATGTTTTGGACTTTAGGACCCTTGATGACGTGATGAAGCATACTACCAAGGTGGAGAAGCAAGTCAAAGTAAGAAACAAGCATTATAGCTGATCTCATTGTTCCTATTTAGAATCCCATAGGAGTCTCTAACTGAATTTGGGAGTTGGAGCCATAAGACACACTTGGAGGCTTAAACAACACATATTGGTGTGAAGATGAAGAAACAAGGCTTACGTGGACAAGGATTTGACCGTTTTCAAGCTGATAGTCCCAAAACAAGAGTTATGACAGTTCAAGGTACAAATGAGAGTTAATAGAAGTGTTGAAATGTAGTCAAAGGAATTTGATCTATTACAAATGTTTTGAGATGTTCAAGAGCCGCAACAAAGAGGCATTGGAAGATTTGTACAAGGTTTGAGTGACCAAACTTCATCAAAGGCTAAGTTTCAGCCTTTTAGGACCCTTAATGACGTGAGGAAGCATACTACCAAGGTGGAGAAGCAAGTCAAAGTAAGAAAAAAACATTATAGCTGACCCCACAGTTCTGTTAGTTCTTAGAATCCCATAGGAGTTTCTAATGGTGAATTTGGAAATTGTAGCCAGAAGACACACTTGGAGGCTTAAACAACACCTATTGGTTTGAATATGAAGAATCAATGATTTCGTTGACAAGAATTTGACCATTTTCAAGCTGATAGTTCCAAAACAAGAGTTATGACAGTTCAAGGTACAAATGAGAATTAATAGAAGTGTTGAAATGTAGTCAAAGGAATTGGATCTATTACAATTGCTTTGAGATGTTTAAGTGTCGCAACATAGAGCCATTGTAAGATTTAGTACAAGGTTTAGAGTGATGAAACTTCATCAAAGGCTAAGTTTTGGACTTTTAGGACCCTTGATGACGTGATGAAGCATACTACCAAGGTGGAGAAGCAAGTTAAAGTAAGAAACAAGCATTATAGTTGATCCCATAGTTCGTTAGTTCTTAGAATCCCATAGGAGTTTCTAACTTGAATTTGGGGAGTTTTAGCCATAAGACACACTTGGAGGCTTAAACAACACATATTGGTGTGAATATGAAGAAACAATGCTTTCAAGGACAAGGATTTGACCATTTTCAAGCTGATAGTCCCAAAACCGGAGTTATGGCATTTCAAGGTACAAACGAGAGTTAATAGAAGTGTTGAAATGTAGTCAAAGGTATTGGATCTATTACAAATGCTTTGAGATATTCAAGAGTCGCAACAAAAGAGCCATTGGAAGATTTGTACAAGGTTTGATTGGTGAAACTTCATCAAAGGCTAAGTTTCAGCCTTGAAGGACCGTTGATGACGTGATGAAGCATACTACCAAGGTGGAGAAGCAAGTCAAAGTTAGAATCAAGCATGATATCTGATCCCACAGTTCTTTTAATTCTTTAGAATCCTATAGGAATTTCTAATGGTGAATTTGGAGAGTTGTAGCCAGAAGACACACTTGGAGGCTTAAACAACACCTATTGGTGTGAATATGAAGAAACAATGCTTTCGTGACAAGGATTTGACCATTTTTAAGTTGATAGTCCCAAAACAAGAGTTATGATAGTTCAATGTACAAATGAGAGTTAATAGAATTGTTGTAATGTAGTGAAAGGAATAGGATCGATTACAATTGATTTGAGATGTTTTAGAGCCGCAACAAAGAGGCATTAGAAGATTTGTACAAGGTTTGAGTGACCAAACTTCATCAAAGGCTAAGTTTCAGCCTTTTAGGACCCTTGATGACGTGAGGAAGCATACTACCAAGGTGGAGAAGCAAGTCAAAGTAAGAAAAAAACATTATAGCTGACCCCACAGTTCTGTTAGTTCTTAGAATCCCATAGGAGTTTCTAATGGTGAATTTGGGAGTTGTAGCCAGAAGACACACTTGGAGGCTTAAACAACACCTATTGGTGTGAATATGAAGAAACAATGCTTTCATTGACAAGGATTTGACCATTTTCAAGCTGATAGTCCCAAAACAAGAGTTATGACATTTCAAGGTACAAATGGGAGTTATTAGAAGTGTTGGAATGTAGTCAAAGGAATTGGATCTATTACAATTGCTTTGAGATGTTCAAGAGTCACAACAAAGAGCCATTGTAAGATTTGTACAAGGTTTGAGAGATGAAACTTCATTAAAGGCTAAGTTTCAGACTTTTAGGACCCTTGATGATGTGATGAAGCATACTACCAAGGTGGAGAAGCAAGTCAAAGTAAGAAACAAGCATTATAGCTGATCTCACAGTTTTGTTAGTTCTTAGAATCCCATAGGAGTTTCTAATGGTGAATTTGGGAGTTGTAGCCTGAAGACACACTTGGAGGCTTAAACAACACCTATTCGTGTGAATATGAAGAAACAATACTTTCTTGACAAAGATTTGACCATTTTTAAGCTGATAGTCCCAAATCCAGAGTTATGACATTTCAAGGTACAAATGAGAGTTAATAGAGGTGTTGGAATATAGTCAACGTCATTGGAACTAATACTCTTGCTTTGAGATTTTCAAGAGTCGCACCATAGAGCCATTGTAAGATTTGTACAAGGTTTGAGTGATGAAACTTCATCAAAGGCTATGTTTTGGACTTTTAGGACCCTTGATGACGTGATGAAGCATACTACCAAGGTGGAAAGCAAGTCAAAGTAAGAAACAAGCATTATAGCTGATCTCATAGTTCTGTTAGTTCTTAGAATCCCATAGGAGTTCTCTAACTTGAATTTGGGAGTTGTAGCCATAAGACACACTTGGAGGCTTAAACAACACATATTGGTGTGAATATGAAGAAACAATGCTTTCGTTGACAAGGATTTGACCATTTTCAGTTGAAAGTCCCAAAACCGGAGTTATGACATTTCAAGGTACAAATAAGAGTGAATAGAAGTGTTGACATGTAGTCAAAGTGATATGATTATGGCCAGTAAGGAAGAGGAACCTATGCAACATGGAGACGTCAAAGAGGAGCACAGGCAGGAGCTTGAACCGGAGCTACAAGGAGCTGAAGATTTATGCATTTCTCCGGGTCCTATCACCGGTCTAAACAAAAGAAGCTCAAGACCACTTTGCAACATCTCCTCAACACCATCTCGGCAGTTTGGTGTGCTAATCCAGCCACATTGGTTGTGATACAAGCCACCTAAACATTTATCAAGAGAGGTGATATGACTTATACTCTTTTTCCCTTCATTTGGTTTTGTCCCAATGGGTTTTCCAAATAAGGTTTTTAATGAGGTAAGCCATATCACTCACTCATCAGCCTCTTGATAAAGCTTAAGCCCATTTCTATCTACTATCCAAGTGAAGCACAGCCCAAGTCCAACAAGAGTTCAGCCGAAATCTTGAAAGAACATGAAGAGTTATTTTCTTGTCAACTTTGGTCTTTAATGTTTGTAATTTTCTAGATTTCTCCTTTTACTCTCTTGTTGATTTAAACTCATGTAAGGCTTAATTTTCTAATTATCAAACATCTTTTCAACTTCTTAAACTATCTGAAACTTGTTTGTTCATCCTTGCTGAAAGTGTTCGGATCTTCATCCTTCACACCAAGCAAGTCGAAAGTCTTAGGATCTTTCACACTCCTAGGAAGTTTCATCTCGATCCACCCCTTGTTCACCTCGTCTAGGGTCTTCACCCACGTCCAGAGCAAGCCTGAAAGTCCAGGAGGATCTCCATCTCCTTTGGAAGTTTCAGGATCAACCCCCCAAACTCATCGGATCCCTTCCTAGTTCTTCACCTTTCATCTCTTCCGCATCACTCACCTTGTCACCAATACTCAAACCTCTTGGAGAAGCATTCAGGGACTTGATCCTCACCTAGGATCATATCAAGTGGTATCAGAGCTGACTCCACGCCACGTTGTATCTCTTCGGATCTGATATACCTTTTCATATCCCGATCTGTATTATCTGTTGACTGTTGGAATTTTCATAAATTCGTCTTGTCTGATAAAATCGTGAGATCTGTTGAATCCGCTTCAGAAAAGAGTCTAGTATTTGTTAAAATTGATTCTAGAATTTTTGAGCATGTTTTGATAATTTTCCGAACCTGATTTAGTCGAACAGTCACATTTAGAGGTTATCAGAATCTGAACAGTTATTTTCGTGTAACTTGCTAGAATTGTTTAAAATCATTGGTTAATCCTAAAATCGTGAAACTTGTTGCATTGAAACCATGATTAAGTCTAGTATTTGTTAAAATTGTTTCTGGAATTTTTGAACGTAATTTGACATTTTATTCTGATTGATCAAGTCAAACTGTCGATTAGGGTTACTTGTCAAATAAGTTTTGTTGTTCTTGTGGTGTTTGAACATTTCACTAGTTTATTTGTTGGATTCTGAACAGGTACCATGGCAGGACTAGCCATGATGAGCAAGAGTCTTCTAACTCCAACAAACAACTTATGGAGTCCTTCAAAGCAATGATGGTTGAGAGTATGGCCAATATGAAAGCAGATTTAGAGAGGTCCATCAACAACCGATTCCGAGAACATCAACAACCTGTTATGGAAGAAAAACTTAGGAGGCACCCACGATCTTCTGATACTGAGCATTACTACAGTCAAACTTCTAGATCAAATCGTCCTCAAGAAGACAGCCAAGAGAAGATCAAACCGATAGAAATCACCAAACCGCTACTCGAGATCCACTATCCGTGTGAAGATAGAAATTCCGTCTTTTCATGGAACCAGTAAACCTGAAGAATATCTTGAGGGGGAAAAAAAGGTAGAGATTATCTTTGATTGCCGGGAGTTTACTCAAGAGATTAAGGTCAGAATCGCCCCAACCGCATTCAAGGATTATGCTCTAAGCTGGTGGGATCAGTTGGTAACAACTAGAAGAAGAGCTGGAGATATACCGGTTGAAACTTGGACTCAACTAAAGATCATTATGAGGAAAAGGTTTGTACCAAGTCACTACCACAGGGAGCTTCACCTTAAGCTTCGCAACTTGTCTCAAGGCAGTAGGTCCGTTGAAGACTATTTCAAGGAAATGGAAACCTTGTTACTCCGAGCTGATATTCAAGAAGACAATGAAGCTACTATGGCCAGATTCATGGGAGGTCTTGACAAAGACATCATTGAGAGGCTGGAGGTACACCATTACGTCGAGCTAGAAGAGCTTCTCCACAAAGCTATCATGTTTGAAAAACAACTCAAGAGGAAGAGCTCTAGGCCCGGATACAACTCTACCAAGTTCAGCAAAGACTACAAGCCTAAGGATTACAAACCGCCAAGCCTAAGATAGACGAGCCCCGCTCAAAGGAATTGATCAAGGATCAAGCACCAAGGCTAGAGAAATTCAGTGTTTTAAGTGCAAAGGTTTCGCCACTACTCCCCGCTCATGCTCCAATCAGAGAACCATAGTTATTAGGAACAACGGCGTAGATAGATTCAGAGGAAGATCACTCCGAAACTGAACCTTTAGAGGAACCACTTAGATTGCCGGAGTTTGGACAAATCTTGGTCACTAGAAGAACCCTTAGCCTACACATTCAGGCCGAGAAAAATGAGCAAAGAGAAAACCTCTTCCACACTCGCTGCCTAGTTCAAAAGAAAGTCTGCAGCCTAGTGATTGATGGAGGTAGCTGTACCAACGTCATGAGCCAGTCCATGGTTGATAAGCTCGGACTTACGATCACTAAGAGAGCTAAGCCCGTATAAGCTGCAATGGCTTAATGATGAGGGAGAATTAGAAGTCAAAAACCAGGTCATAGTTCCTTTGTCTATAGGGAAATATGAAGATGAGGTCCTATGTGATATTTTACCAATGGATGCTGGACATATCTTGCTTGGAAGACCTTGGCAATCTGATCAAGAGTCATGCACAATGGATTTACTAATAGATATTCATTCGAAGTTTAAGGGCAGAAAGAACATCCTTGTACCTTTAACTCCTCAAGAAGTTCATCTAGATCAAATGGCCTTGAAGAAAAGTAAGCCCACTTCCGGCCAAGCTCAAAGAACCGCCAACCTTATGATCACACCTCGACAAGGAGTTACCCCTCTTCCCTCCTTTGTGTTTAAAGAATGTTTTAATATTAACCAAACGGTGCAGGAAATTCCTAGCAAAATTCAATATGTTTGCCGCCAACCCGTGGCATCGGACACCAAATCGATTTTTCCGAAGAACCTCCCCAAGGTTTGCCAGCCAATCCGTGGCATCGAACACCAAATCGATTTCCTACCCGGAGCATATCTTCCCAATAAACCAGCCTACCAACCAACCCTACACAAACTAAGGAGCTTCAACGACAAGTCACCGAGCTCATGGAGAAAGGACATATCCGCAAAAGCATGAGTCCATGTGCCGTACTTTTGGTTTGTTCCAAGAAAGATGGTAGCTGGAGGATGTGTGTCGACTCGCCATGCTATCAACAATATCACTGTAAAGTATCGACATCCCATACCTAGATTAGATGATATGCTTGATGAATTGCATGGTTCTTGCATTTTTTCTAAAGTAGATCTAAGAGAGGATACCATCAGATTAGGATGCAAGAAGGGGATGAATGGAAAACTGCATTTAAAACTAAGCATGGTTTGTATGAATGGTTAGTCATGCCTTTTGGGTTAACAAACGCACCTAGTACGCTCATGAGGCTAATGAACCACGTTCTTAGATCATTCATAGGTCGTTTTGTGGTAGTTTATTTCGATGACATCTTAATCTATAACGCAGCTTAGATGAACATGTGGAGCATCTTAGAAAGGTTGTAGAAGTGCTTAGGAAGGAAACCTTGTACGCTAATCTTATCAAATGTACTTTTGGAATGGATAACCTTGTCTTTTTAGGCTTTGTTGTGAGTACAGATGGTATCAAGGTCGATGAAGAGAAGATACGAGCTATCAAAGATTGGCCGAGTCCAAAGACCGTTAGTGAAGTAAGAAGCTTCCATGGGTTAGCCGGTTTTTACAGAAGATTTGTTAAAGACTTCAGCACTTTAGCCGCCCACTCACGGAGGTTATCAAGAAGACTGTTGATTCAAATGGGAGCAAGCTCAAGAAAATGCATTTCAAACTTTGAAAGAGAAGCTAACACATGCCCCGGTTTTATCTCTTCCTAATTTCGATAAAAATTTTGAAATTGAATGTGATGCCTCAAGAATTGGTATTGGTGCTGTTCTTATGCAGGAGATGAAGCCCATAGCTTACTTTAGTGAAAAGCTTGGAGGCGCCACACTCAATTACCCAACTTACGACAAGGAGCTCTATGCGCTTGTTGAGGCTTTGCAAACTTGGCAACACTATCTTTGGCCCAAGGAGTTTGTTATCCACACAGATCATGAGTCTCTCGAGCATCTCAAGGGACCACAAAGGCTGAACAAAAGACACGCCAGGTGGGTTGAATTCATCGAGACATTTCCGTACGTCATTAAGTACAAGAAGGGTAAGGAGAATGTAGTAGCCGATGCTCTTTCTCGGAGGTACGCTTCTCTGAATTCTCTTGAGGTTAAGTTACTAGGGTTTGAACAAATCAAATAACTATATGCTAGTGATGATGACTTCAAAGAAACCTATGCTGCATGTGAAAAATTTGGCTTGGGAAATATTTTCGAGTGATGGATTCTTATTTTACTAAAAAATCGCCTATGTGTGCCTAACTCCTCCTTGCGAGATTTGTTTGTTCAAGAAGCTCATGCAGGTGGACTTATGGGACATTTTGGCGTGGCAAAGACTTCAAGTGGCTACGTGGAGCACTTCTTTTGGCCAGACATGCAAAGTGATGTCGAAAAAAGCTTGTCAAAGATGTATAACGGTAAGCAAGCTAAATCGACAATTCAGAGTCACGGTTTGTATACCCCTTCCTATTCCCTTGCATCCTTGGCACGACTTATCCATGGATTTTGTAGTAGGATTGCCTTAGGACTAAGACTGGAAAGGATTCGTATTTGTGGTAGTTGATAGGTTCTCTAAAATGGCTCACTTGATACCTTGCCATAAAACCGACGTATGCCGCTAATGTTGCTGGGTTGTTCTTTAGAGAAGTGGTTAGGTTTCATGGAATGCCTAGAACTATTGTTTCGGATAGGGATACCAAATTTCTTAGTTATTTTGGAAAACCTTTGGTCTAAGCTAGGAACCAAGCTTTGTTTCTCCACCACATGTTACCCACAATCCGATGGCCAAACCGAAGTAGTCAATAGAACCTTATCCACTCTGTTATGCATATAATTAAAAAAGAACCTTAGGACTTGGGAAGAATGACTGCCTCATGTTGAATTTGCTTATAATCATGCTAGACATGCCGCATCTAAGTTGTCACCTTTTGAAATTGTTTAGGGGTTCAATCCCATCTCACCTTTGGATCTAATGCCTTTACCCGTGAAGGCAGGGATAAGTCTTGATGGTAAGAAAAAGGCTGAGCTTGTGAAACAGATCCATGAGAAGGCTCGAACAACATAGAGCACAAGACCAAGTTATACGCTAAGCATGCAAACAAGGGCCGAAAGTTTATGGAGTTTAAAGAAGGGGACTTGGTGTTGGTTCATTTGAGAAAAGAACGGTTCCCTAACGAGAGAAAATCCAAGCTTATGCCCAGGATTGATTGTCCATTCGAAATCATCAAGAAGATCAACGACAACGCCTACCAGCTTGATCTCCAAGGTAAGTACAACGTGAGTTCGAGTTTTAATATTACTGATTTGGTTCCTTATTTTGCAGATGAAACAGATTTGAGGTCAAATCCTTTTCAAGAGGGAGAGGATGATATGATTATGGCCAGAAAGGAAGAGGAACCTATGCAACATGGAGACGCCAAAGAGGAGCAAAGGCAGCAGCTTGAACCGGAGCTACAAGGAGCTGAAGATTTATGCATTTCTCCGGGTTCTATCACTCGGTCTAAACAAAAGAAGCTCAAGACCACTTTGCAACATCTCCTCAACACCATCTCGGCAGTTTGGTGTGCTAATCCAGCCACATTGGTTGTGATACAAGCCACCTAAACATTTATCAAGAGAGGTGATATGACTTATACTCTTTTTTCTTTCATTTGGCTTTGTCCCAATGGGTTTTCCAAATAAAGACTTTAGTGAGGTTAGCAATCTCACTCACTCATCAGCCTCTTGATAAAGCTTAAGCCCATTTCTATCTACTATCCAAGTGAAGCACAGCCCAAGTCCAACAAGAGTTCAGCCAAATCTTGAAGAACATGAAGAGTTATTTTCTTGTCAACTTTGGTCTTTAATGTTTGTAATTTTGAGATTTCTCCTTTACTCTCTTGTTGATTTAAACTCATGTAAGGCTTCATTTTCTAATTATCAAACATCTTTTCAACTTCTTAAACTATCTGAAACTTGTTTGTTCATCCTTGCTTAAAGTGTTCGGATCTTCATCCTTCACACCAAGCAAGTCGAAAGTCATAGGATCTTTCACACTCCTAGGAAGTTTCATCTCGATCCACCCCTTGTTCACCTCGTCTAGGGTCTTCACCCACGTCCAGAGCAAGCCTGAAAGTCCAGAGGATCTCCATCTCCTTTGGAAGTTTCAGATCAACCCCCCAAACTCATCGGATCCCTTCCTAGTTCTTCACCTTTCATCTCTTCCGGATCACTCACCTTGTCACCAATCCTCACAACCTCTTGGAGACGCATTCAGGGACTTGATCCTCACCTAGGATCATATCACAAAGGTAGTGGATCTATTACAACTGCTTTGAGATGTTCAAGAGTCGCAACAAAGGGCCATTGGAAGATTTGTACCAGGTTTGATTGGTGAAACTTCATCAAAGGCTAAGTTTCAGCCTTCAAGGACCAAGTTAATGACGTGATGAAGCATACTACCACGGTGGAGAAGCAAGTCAAAGTAAGAATCAAGCATTATAGCTGATCCCACAGTTCTGTTAATTCTTAGAATCCTATAGGAATTTCTAATGGTGAATTTGAGAGTTGTAGCCAGAAGACACACTTGGAGGCTTAAACAACACCTATTGGTTTGAATATGAAGAATCAATGATTTCGTTGACAAGAATTTGACCATTTTCAAGCTGATAGTTCCAAAACCAGAGTTATGACAGTTCAAGGTACAAATGAGAATTAATAGAAGTGTTGAAATGTAGTCAAAGGAATTGGATCTATTACAATTGCTTTGAGATGTTCAAGAGTCGCAACATAGAGCCATTGTAAGATTTGTACAAGGTTTGAGTGATGAAACTTCATCAAAGGCTAAGTTTTGGACTTTTAGGACCCTTGATGACGTGATGAAGCATACTACCAAGGTGGAGAAGCAAGTCAAAGTAAGAAACAAGCATTATAGCTGATCTCATAGTTCTGTTAGTTCTTAGAATCCCATAGGAGTTCCTAACTTGAATATGGGAGTTTTAGCCATAAGACACACTTGGAGGTTTAAACAACACATATTGGTGTGAATATGAAGAAACAATGCTTTCGTTGACAAGGATTTGACCATTTTCAAGCTGATAGTCCCAAAACCGGAGTTATGGCATTTCAAGGTACAAATGAGAGTTAATAGAAGTGTTGAAATGTAGTCAAAGGTATTAGATCTATTACAAATGCTTTGAGATGTTCAAGAGTCGCAACAAAGAGCCATTGGAAGATTTGTACAAGGTTTGATTGGTGAAACTTCATCAAAGGCTAAGTTTCAGCCTTGAAGGACCGTTGATGACGTGATGAAGCATACTACCAAGGTGGAGAAGCAAGTCAAAGTTAGAATCAAGCATTATAGCTGATCCCACAGTTCTCTTAATTCTTAGAATCCTATAGGAATTTCTAATGGTGAATTTGAGAGTTGTAGCCAGAAGACACACTTGGAGGCTTAAACAACACCTATTGGTTTGAATATGAAGAATCAATGATTTCGTTGACAAGAATTTGACCATTTTCAAGCTGATAGTCGCAAAACCAGAGTTATGACAGTTAAAGGTACAAATGAGAATTAATATATGTGTTGAAATGTAGTCAAAGGAATTGGATCTTTTACAATTTCTTTGAGATGTTCAAGAGCCGCAACAAAGAGCCATTGTAAGATTTGTACAAGGTTTGAGTGATGAAACTTCATCAAAGGCTAAGTTTCAGCTTTTTAGGACCCTTGATGACGTGATGTACTACCAAGGTGGAGAAGCAAGTCAAAGTGAGAAACAAGCATTATAGCTGATCTCACAGTTCTGTTATTTCTTAGAATCCCATAGGAGTTTCTAATGGTGAATTTGGAAGTTGTAGCTAGAAGACATACATGGAGGTTTAAACAACATCTATTGATGTGAATATGAAGAAACAATGCTTTCGTTGACAAGCATTTGACCATTTTCAAGCTAATAGTCCCAAAACCATAGTTATGAAATTTCAAGTTACAAATGAGAGTTAATAGAAGTGTTGAAATGTAGTCAAAGGAATTAGATCTATTACAATTGCTTTGAGATGTTCAAGAGTCGCAACAAAGAGCCATTGTAAGATTTGTACAAGGGTTGAGTGATGAAACTTCATTAAAGGCTAAAATACCCACTTTTAGGACCATTGATGACGTGATGAAGCATACTATAAAGGTGGCGAAGCAAGTAAAAGTAAAAAACAAGCATTATAGCTGATCTCACAGTTTTGTTAGTTCTTAGAATCCCATAGGAGATTCTAATGGTGAATTTGGAAGATGTAGGCAGAAGACACACATGGAGGCTTAAACAACACCTATTAGTGTGAATATGAAGAAACAATGCTTTCGCTGACACGGATTTAATCATTTTCAAGCTGATAGTCCCAAAACCGGAGTTATGACATTTCAAGGTACAAATGAGAGTTAATAAAAGTGGTGAAATTTAGTCAAAGGAATTGGATATATTACAAATACTTTGAGATGTTCAAGAATTGCAAACAAAGAGCCATTGTAAGATTTGTACAAGGTTTGAGTGATGAAACTTCATTAAAGGCTAAGTTTCAGCCTTTTAGGACCCTTGATGACGTGATCAAGCATACTACCAAGGTGGAGAAGCAAGTCAAAGTAAGAATAAAGAAATATAGCTGATCCCACAGTTCTGTTATTTCTTAGAATCCCATAGGAGTTTCTAATGGTGAATTTGGAAGTTGTAGCCAGAAGACATACATGGAGGCTTAAACAACATCTATTGATATGAATATGAAGAAACAATGCCTTCGTTGACAAAGATTTGACCATTTTCAAGCTGATAGTCCCAAAACCAGAGTTATGACAGTTCAAGGTGCAAATGAGAGTTAATAGAAGTGTTGAAATGTAGGCAAAGGAATGGGATCTTTTACAATTTCTTTGAGATGTTCAAGAGCCGCAACAAAGAGCCATTGTAAGATTTGTACAAGGTTTGA
This sequence comes from Cardamine occulta, assembly GCA_028015245.1. Lineage (NCBI taxonomy): Eukaryota > Viridiplantae > Streptophyta > Magnoliopsida > Brassicales > Brassicaceae > Cardamine > Cardamine occulta. The sequence continues at coordinate 9,662,834 of CM051390.1, forward strand.
CTGATGAAACTTCACCAAAGGCTAAGTTTCAGCCTTTTAGGACCCTTGATGACGTGATGAAGCATACTACCAAGGTGGAGAAGCAAGTCAAAGTAAGAAACAAGCATTATAGTTGATCCCACAGTTCTGTTAGTTCTTAGAATCCCATAGGAGTTGCTAATGGTGAATTTGGGAGTTCTAGCCAGAAGAAACATGTGGTGGCTGATATGCTCAAATTTACCCTGAGCTACTCTCTCAAATTAAGAGATCACTGTAGTACTTAGGGATCGAATCCACAAGGACTTGGTTACACAATAGATTGTCAGTAAAAAAGAAATATTGTAATTAAAGAAAATAAAGCAAATAAGTAAACGAGATATAAATCAATGGAGAAAGACACTAGGTATAGGGAAATCTTAGGAATCGCAGAATGCAGAATCAATCAATTATTGGGATTATAATTAAGAACCGTTATAGAACTCAATTCACTAAGCTATAATTAACCAACTGTCGGTAAAACTATCTAAATCTAAATTACAGAATCCCAAATTTCTTTGCAAATCCTAAGAATATAAATCAGCCTTAACGTTCAGGTTCGATATGTTCACAAAATCCCTAAACCAAATTTCTTTTCGAATAAGTAATTTTGCTCACCCCTAGATATATCAGATTATCAATTGACCTGCCGTGCCTAATCAATCAACCTAAGATCTAAATTCCAATTGCACCGTCAGGCCTCCTAGAATTACCTTTGAGAACAACCTAAGGTGAAGAACTCTAACAATTAATCCCAATAATATAATCAATTCAACAATTCATCAAAACCCTTGAAAACCCTAAACCTAACTATGAAACTACTCAAACATGATCAATGGGAATCAAAGACATGAAATAAATAGATATCATATAAATTAGAATAGAGAAAGAGGTGTTCAAAATCTTCTCTCAAAGGAGAAACAGAGTATAATATCAGCCCCTAGCTCCAAGCTCTCTCCAAAGTAAACACAAAGAAGAAGATACATAAAATAAAACCTAAAAACCTAATTTATAAGGCTAAACACGATCTGGGGTCTTCTGTTAACTTTCTGGAAGTTCTAGGCCACTTTGCAATTCATTAAATGTTAAATTCCAAGTCAGAGTCGGTCAGTGTCGATCGTCACCATTGCTAGTGTCGATCAACACTCATGGTCATAAACTCGCTTACTCTATTCAAGGTGACAGACTGGACTGCTTCCACGAAAACTGGCATAACTTTTGATCGCACCGTTAGAATAATCTCAAACCACTTCCAGATGAAAGATAACTCATTGATCTATCTTGTCTAAAAATATTACCTCGATCCATCGGTGGCAAGTTCTTCGACGAATGCCAAACTTCTGCCGTCTCTGCATGACTCTGCATCTGCATATGCTCCAAAAGCTCCGAAATGCTCCAAATCATCCAAAAGATCCCAAATGTGTATAAACCTGTAAAAGACTCTAAAAAGACTCGAAGCAATATAAAAGCCTAAAAAGACTCAATTAAAGACTCCTATATCATGGTTAAAATCGGTAAAAACCATGATATATCAACTCCCCCAGACTTAGCTTTTGCTTGCCCTCAAGCAAAACAACCATTCAGCCTGTGAAAGAGGTTTGAAAACAGAGAAACTCACCTTGCTTTAGAGCATCGCAGTAACCGTTCATCGAGTAATCCACATGGCACAGAATCAAACCAAATCGAACCACCATGTACTTCGCCGTAGACTTCGCAGTTTTTTTTTTTTTCCGATTATCCCCACAATCACACAACATTGATCCTTAAACCTTCATCAATGGGTTTCATCTTTGATCATGAAACCAAGGACCTTCTAGACTCATTCCCATACAATACCATGACAAAACAAACTGATTCTCACATTATTTAGGTATTCTTTCTCTCCCCGCACTTATGTTTTTGCATGTACTCTTCTTTTGCTTTTCTCTTTTATTTTTCTTTCTTTTTCTGCAGCGAGCTAGAGGTTTGAGACGCGAGTATTGATGGTGTTTGCCACCGAATCCCCGGTTCATTCCTCTATATATATCAAGGTTTTGATATGCGAAAACCGATGGTGTTTGCCACCGAGTTCCCGGTTCATCCCCTCTCAACATAATGCATAAATCCATCAAGGTTTGAGACACGAAAACCGATGGTGGTTGCCACCGAGTTCCCGGTTCATTCCTTGGTCAACACTCAAGAGTACATAAAATTTCTTTGCCAACTTTAATCAGGGGAGAGGAATACCGTTGCTTTCTACTGCGGTTTTGTTTGTCAAGTATGAATGGCGAGTCAAGCCCTATGGAAATCAGTCACATTAATGAGATAAAAACAAAAATTAGCTCGGGTTTACCGTATTTCTGTTGAAGATATGGGTGTTTCAAGTTAACTGGTCAATCTTTTGGCTTTTTCATTAGTCGGATTTTGGAGATGGTTCTGTAACTATGGTCACTTAGACAAAAGAAATCAAAGCAACAAACCAAACAAGGATCATAATTTCAGACAAAATTTTGACTCAATAAAACATACTTGGACTGACTCTAAGAAAATAAAAGAATAGTTAGTAACTACCTCCCCTAGACTTAAAAAACACTGTCCCCAGTGTTATAAAAACATGAGTTTGGTGAAAATAAAATAAATAAAAATGAAACACAGCATCAAAAGTGGAAAATATGAAAATTACCATTATCTTTGCATGGGTGTCAATCGACACCGGCCAGTGGTGTCGCTTCAACACTATGTCCCAACTTAAACTACCTAAAGTTTAAAATCGGAAAACTAGGCAATTGATCAAGAAATTCCCAGCTGAATCACTGCAAAATAAATCCATAAAACATAAAAACAACCTAGAACATAGGAAAATAAAATAAAATAAAACTTACTTGGTGGGTTGCCTCCCACCAAGCGCTTTGTTTACAGTCATTAGCTTGACTTCAGAGGTGGTCTCAACGGTGATGAGAATCACTGGGAGGATCAGGAGTGGTGGCGGTGGGTGGACGCGGTCCGCGCACTCTCGAGGTCGTGCATGTTCAGCTTCAGCACTTTGCTCAACGGATCATCTAGAGCTGCTTGTCCCTGCGCTTTAAGTTTTGGGGGTGATAAGTGCTTTAACCTTAGAGAAGGGTTTAGACATACCTTTGTACTTAACCTTATACTCAATGGCGTCACCAACACGTCTCTGCGGTGTCAAGGTTATATGAGAACCTGTGTTCACTCTGTTGCTCCTTGGCTTGTCTGTGTGCTTGACCTTCCGAGATGTTCCGTGACGGGTGTCGATCGTCACTGGTGGTTTGTGTCGATCGACACCATCAGGCTCTTCCAAAATATCAATGCAGGAGATGTGTTTGGGAGCTCTTGTTGTGGGGATGGCTTTATAGGAGATCTCCTTGTCAATGTAAGAGAATGAGATACTCTCACTGGGCGAGTCTATAACTGCAGCAACTGTAGCCATGAACGGTCTTCCAAGGATCAAAGGCGTACTACAGCGTTCACTCATCTGCACAACCTGAAAATCAATAGGGACCAAACATTCTCCTAGTTTAATGAGTAAATCAGGGATCATACCATATGAAACTGAGGTGGAAGAGTTTGCGAATGTGAGAGTCATCTCTGCAGGTCTGATACCAATTCTCAACTTCTCTGCAATTTCCCTTGACATGACATTGACGCTAGACCCTGAATCAACGAGAGACTCTTTGCATTCAACTCCAGAGATGGAGCATGGAACTGAAAATTTCCCTGGGTCTTCTCTCTTAACTAACTGCTTAGATGGTGGTGTGTGTCTGGCCTGGATGAAGAGTACCTCGATCTCTTCTAGAGTTTCTCTGCAATCTCCGAAGTGACTAAAAGGGCAGATTTGGAAAAGCTTCTTTAAAAGACATCGATTGGGGAATCCTCCTTACCATCTTCTCAAAACCGAGCAACTTCTCTGCAGTAATGGGACGTTTGAGATGTCTAGGTGTCTTAGGATAAGGAATCTTAGGCTTGTAGACACGTTCCTCGACAATCTTGGGTGTTTTCTCAATTTTTGGATCAGTCTGCGAGGAGTGTCGATCGTCACTAACACTTGGAATGAAGTTTGTGTCTTCTGTGGCTGGTGGTGTCGATCGACACCAATGGGTGGTGTCGATCATCACTGGTTCCGGAAGTTCATCATCTTTTACTTCGATTTCCTCCGATAGCATGGCTAAAAATTTCTCATCCATTTACTCAAATTCTTCAGCACTGATATCACCGTTCAACATAATGGCATTGCACTGATACCTTGGATAAGCGCCTCGTCCTTCCCGAAGGGTATTGTCTTGTCTCTTCACCGCTTCGGCACTCTGTGCAACTTGAGTGTCGAGCTTCTTGACATGAACGTTTAGACCCTTTATCTTTCCATTCAAGTCAGCATACAGAGCATTGATCTTCCCGTTGAAGTCCACAGTTATTTTCTGCTGACCCTCCAAAATCTTCTTTAACATCGATTCTACCTTGCTCGAAGAGGTCGTAGGCGGAATGTTCTGATAGGAAGACGAGCTGTAGTTCCTCGTGAAGGTGTCACTGCTTTGGAAAGGCTTCGATATCGAGGCTTCGAGTGTAGTTAGATGAGGACTGATTCCCGAATAGTTGCCTCTCGGACTGCCTCCATTGTAATTTCTGTGGTGGGTGTCGATCGACATCGGTGGTTGGTGTCGATCGACATTGTGAATTACCAAAGCGTTGATAACCGACAAAGTTGATATCCCGCTCTTGGTCATTGTTTGGCTCAAATATTTCAACCTCTCGCGCAAACTGAACCTCGCTTTTTGTTAACTAGAAGGTTGTATCAGGGTCTAGCCAGATTAACCTCAGCTATCTGACTTCCCTCCAAGTTCCTTGCTTGCTTTTTCCTTTCGAAATCAGCGCTCTTTGCTGTTACTTGAAGCCAAATTCTCAATCAAAACCACAGCATCTTCAAGGTACCTGGTGTTGAAGTTCCTCTATCGCAGCATCCAAAGCCATCTGATACCTCCAATCAATACCCCTGAAGAAGATACCTAGCAACTGAACCTCGCTGAAACCATGGTGTGGACAGGCTCTTTAATACGTCCTGAATCTCGCCCAAGCGGCCTTGAAAGCTTCAGTCGGTCCTTGAGAGAAAGTTGAGATCTTCATCCTCAGTTCCTCAGACCGTGCGTCATCGTAAAAATTACTCAGGAACGCGTTCTTTGTATCCTCCCAAGTGGTTAGCGATCCAGGTTTCAACTGCTTAAGCCAATAAGCTGCTTCCCCAGATAGCGAGTATGGGAAGAGCTTACAGAATAGGTAGTCATAGGAGACTCCATTCGCCTTGATGCTAGTGACTAGATCTTCGAACTTCTCAATGTGATCCATAGGGTGCTCGTGAGATAGCCCATGGAAAGGGTTCTGACTCACAAGAGTGTAGTATGCGGGCTTGAGTTCGAAATCATTCCTTTGAAAAGTAGGTGGACGGATAGCACACCGGTTGGCATAGAATTGCTCAGGCCAGTTGTAATCTCCTAGTGTCATCCCACGTTGAACAATGGCACCAGCTGCACCATGTCCAGCAGAACCAGCCGGGTGGTGTCGAAGGCCACCTCGTGGTTGGTGTCGATCGACACCAGCACCCTGGTCAAGTACCACAGCATCCTCAATGACTTGACCGTTGTCATCGATCCTCTGGCCCTCTGCTTTGTATGCATGGCAATCCCTGTCCCGGAGAACTCCATGTCATGAGCCATGATGATAGTACGCAACATCGCCTCTGAATTCTTCGCTTTCCGGGTTCTTCGTTCTAACTTAGCTAGCTCTTGATTTGAAAGGGTTACTAGCACAAGATTCTTGTTGCTCCGAGTTTTGCGATTAAGCATGCACCTGAAACACACAAGAAAGAAAGAAAGAACGAGATCAGTAACAAAATAAAAGAAAATTTAGACAAAACTTAAACTTAAATCTAATGGTAAACTCAAACTCCCCGGCAACGGCACCAAAATTTAATATGCTCGATCCATCGGTGGAAAGTTCTTCAAAGAATGCCAAACTTCTGTCGTCTCTGCATTTGCATATGCTCCAAAAGCTCCAGAAATGCTCCAAATCATCCAAAAGATCCCAAATGTGTATAAACCTGTAAAAGACTCTCAAAAGACACGAAGCAATATAAAAGACTAAAAAGACTCAATTAAAGACTCCTATATCATGGTTAAAATCGGTAAAAACCATGATATATCAGTGGCTTAAACAACACCTATTGATGTGAATATGAAGAAACAATGCTTTCGTTGACAAGGATTTACCCATTTTCAAGCTGATTATCCCAAAACCGGAGTTGTGACATTTCAAGGTACAAATGAGAGTTAATAGAAGTGTTGAAATGTAGTCAAAGGAATTGGATATATTACAAATGCTTTGACATGTTCAAAAGTTGCAACAAAGAGCCATTGAAAGATTTGTACAAGGTTTGATTGATGAAACTTCATCAAAGGCTACGTTTCAGCCTTTTAGGACCCTTGATGACGTGATGAAGCATACTACCAAGGTGGAGAAGCAAGTCAAAGTAAGAAACAAGCATTATAGCTGATCCCACAGTTCTATTAGTTCTTAGAATCCCATAGGAGTTTCTAATGGTGAATTTGGGAGTTGTAGCCAGAAGACACACTTGGAGGCTTAAACAACACCTATTGGTGTGAATATGAAGAAACAATGCTTTCGTTGACAAGGATTTGACCGTTTTCAAGCTGATAGTCCCAAAACAAGAGTTATGACAGTTCAAGGTACAAATGAGAGTTAATAGAAGTGTTGAAATGTAGTCAAAGGAATTTGATCTATTACAAATGTTTTGAGATGTTCAAGAGCCGCAACAAAGAGGCATTGGAAGATTTGTACAAGGTTTGAGTGACCAAACTTCATCAAAGGCTAAGTTTCAGCCTTTTAGGACCCTTAATGATGTGAGGAAGCATACTACCAAGGTGGAGCAGCAAGTGAAAGAAAGAAACAAGCATTATAGCCGATCTCACAATTTTGTTAGTTCTTAGAATCCCATGGGAGTTTCTAATGGTGAATTTGGGAGTTGTAGTTAGAAGACACACTTGGAGGCTTAAACAACACCTATTGGTGTGAATATGAAGAAACAATGCTTTCGCTGACATGACCTTTTTCAAGCTGATAGACCCACATCCGGAAATGTTAGGTTCTCGTTCACCAAATCCTGGAGTTCGCTATTGAATCGCTTATGTGATACGATCATGAGAAGAATCAAAGCTCAATCCTACCGGATGCACAATTTTAGTAATACCCGAAAGGACATGTGTACACTGTTTGATGGGTATCTTCTCAACCACGGTGACTCAATGCATGAAACCAATTGGAGCACCTCGAAGAAGAATCAGATTAAACGGAGTTCAAATGAATGAGTTATTCAATTTACAAATCAGGTGATTTCCGGTTTATCTGTTTCGGATCTGTGTGCATTCATTGATGGATTCCGACCAGGCCAGACTGAACTAAGCTACAAACCAACTCATTCTAGAATCTTGATCCATCAGAGAAGCCCATCAAATTGGATTCAGCCCAGAAACTATCAAGAGAAGCTTCATTTTCGAGTTCAAACAAAGACCACATTGATTGATGTATATTTCTCTCTTACATGCAGTTTTGAGTCAAATTTCGTTTTCCAAGATACTCTGCATGTTAGATTCTTATTAAGGAAGAAAATGAGTTGTATTTCTCTATATATAGAGACTCAAAATCATGAATAATAATAAGTTTTGTTTTCAGTAAAAATCAGAGAAGTTTCTCTTTTTCAAGATGTAATATCTTGTTATTTTTGGAACTCCATGTTCATGGTGTGTCATATCTATGTTCATGGCTTGATTAGACTTATCATAGATCCTTTCACAGCTCTTTGTGGCATCTCGCGATTCATCTTCTATCCATCCCTTGTTGGTAAGCGCCATATCCAGCAAGCTTGTTGATACCCTTTGAGCGTAATATCCAAAGAATCGATCCACCGGTAAATCAGGAGCCTTCCGCAGCTTCCGTAGCACCATTCGTTCCACATCCTTTCATCTTTGAGACTTCACGGTTTCTTGGATGCAAAGCTTATCCTCATCGACTTTTAGAGTGCTGATTCCTTGCGAGGATCTCATCATTTGGTATCGAGAGCACTCTTTAATTCGGTATTCTATCTTTCTTCATCATCTCATCTTTTCATCTTCTACAAAAAAAAAAAAAAAAATCGTAGTGTGTACTCTTCAAATAAACCAGATTTGAGGGCAAATCTTTTTTCCAGATGAGGAGTATGATATGATTATGAGAAGAATCAAAGCTCAATCCTACCGGATGCACAATTTCAATAATACCCGAAAGGACATGTGTACACTGTTTGATGGGTATCTTCTCAACCACGGTGACTCAATGCATGAAACTAATTGGCGAATGTTCTTAGCTCAATTATGGAGCACTCGGAGAAGAATCGGATTAAACGGAGTTCAAACGAATGAGTTATTCAATTTACAAATCAGGTGATTTCCGGTTTATATGTTTCGGACCTGTGTGCATTTATTGATGGATTCCGACCAGGCCAGACTGAACTAAGTTACAAACCGACTCATTCTAGAATCTTGATCCATCAGAGAAGCCCATAAAATTGGATTCAGCCCAGAAACTATCAAGAGAAGCTTCATTTTCGAGTTCAAACAAAGACCACATTTATTGATGTCTATTTCTCTCTCTTACATGCAGTTCTTAGTCAAATTTCGTTTTCCAAGATACTCTGCATGTTAGGCTCTTATTAAGGACGAAAATGAGTTGTATTTCTCTATATATAGAGACTCAAAATCATGAGTAATAATAAGTTTTGTTTTCAGTAAAAATCAGATAAGTTTCTCTTTTTCAAGATGTAATATCTTGTTATTTTTGGAACTCCATGTTCATGGTGTGTCATATCTATGTTCATGGCTTGATTAGACTTATCATAGATCCTTTCACAGATCCTTGAGGCGTCTCTCGATTCATCTTCTATCAATCCCTTGTTGGTGCATCATATCCAGCAAGCTTGTTGATCCCCTTTGGGCGTAATATCCAAAGAATCGATCCACCGGTAAATCAGGAGCCTTCAGCAGCTTCCGTCGACCATTCGCTCCACATCCTTTCATCATTGAGACTTCACGGTTTCTTGGATGCAAAGCTTATCCCTTACCGATTTTAGAGTGCTATTCCTTGGGAGGATCTCATCATTTCAAATGATATGATCCTCCCAAGGAATCGACACTTTCGAGGGGTAAAACAAAAGAAAGGATAGATAGATAGAAAAATGGATCAAATGGTCGCACAGGAGATGCGAATAGCTCCTGATATACCTCAATGTCTCCTAGGATATGACACACCTAGACAAGACAAGGTTTGACTCCCCGGATATGACACACCGAGACAAATCGAGTTGATCGTTGGATATTACACACCAAACAATCGACATGTTCTAAAAGAACTAAAGAGAATCACTCTCAAGGTTTGAAAATAAAAAGTTGGATTATTTTATTCATGAACTCGCATTTTTTAAATAGCAAAAAGAAGTATAAAATATCTAAGCAATATTAATTGCTGAATTAACTAAATGTATTAAAACCAAAAAATGAAAATTATCTCTTGAGCTTCTTGAACTTTAATCCTACGAAATGAACTCCTTTTGGGCCAAGAAAACCTTCTTAAGGGCTTAGTAGATGTTCCAGGATGCCAAACATGATTTTGTAAGCTCTTAAACGGACTGGGCTTGGAGTTCTTCAAGTACAGCATCAGGTTGACCCATTTAGGGAAATGGGTAATAGCTTTGTGGTCCGATATCCATTTCTTCTGTTCTTGGGCTTGTTGGAAACCTAAGAGATCCAGTAAGATTATCATAATCTTTGGCTCAGTCACGCAATAGGGCCTGAAGCAGATCCATTGACTTGTAAAATTCATATCTCCCAAGTCTGAACCGACGTTGTTGTGATTCCAATTTTCACAGATCCTCTGATGATTCAAGATTCCAGAATAATTTGTTCCATATCTTGAATCCTTCTGGTTTGGTTGGAAATAATTATTCAACGCACGTATGTCTGAATCGCGTAAGCTGGGAATCACTTGACTTGGAAGTTGAATAACTTCTTCACCTGAACTCGGATTGGACCGATTCCACTTCGATGTGAACCACTGATGAGTTGATACTAAAGTCCAAGGGGTTGTTGAAATGTGAAAATTGAGCTTGGACTTCATTTGATCTGAACAAGGCACATAGGTTTTCTTGGGTGGTAGGAGAATCACAACATACTCCTCCCTCTTGAAAAAGTTTCACTCGAAACTGTACAATCCTGAGCTAGGAAGTGTTGATATAATTCTGGTGGCCTCTCCTTGATTAACATCGGAAAAATGACTCCATGGGTTTACCCTTCACTTGAATGTGACATGTCGTATGAAATAACTTCTCCCATTGCACATTCCTTTCCCTTTGGGCTGGCGTATTCGGAGATCCCTTTCCTACCAACAATTCCAACTTTGCAGCACCATCTTCACTATTTTTTTCTTGTTCATGGGTTTTAGTCTTCTCACACCATGAGGTTCTTGCACCCAATAAATGTCCCTTGGTAACAAGCTCTTCACAATTTTCGTCCAATGATGGAATATAACTAGATTCCATTTCCTCTTCAGTTTGGTGGTGGCACGGTTTCACCGGCTAAGCTCCCTGGAGAATCTCCTTGAATAAGATGGCTTCCTCATTCTTTGACTCAAGCAACAACTGATCTTGGTAGATCATGGATCATGGATGCGATCATGGAATCATCCGAGAAGACCCGTGTGCCTTGTTCAGCACAAAAGACGTCTAAGATCAACTTTGCTATCCCATTGGCCACCTGGAGTCCATTCTCACCTCATCTAGAGCACACCTCGAAGTTGAATCACTCCAATCCGAGTTCAGGTGAAGAAGTTATTCAACTTCCAAGTCAAGTGATTCCTAGCTTACACGATTCAGTCATACGTGCGTTAAATAATTATTTCCAACCAAACCAGAAGGAATCAAGCTATGAAACAAAGTATTCTGGAATCTTGAATCATCCTAGAATCTAGGAAAATTGGATTCACAACAATGCCGGTTCAGACTTGGGAGATATGAATTTTACAAGTCAATGAATCTGCTTCAGGCCCTATTGCGTGACTGAGCCAAAGATTATGATGCACAGCCCAAATCAGGTACGATGTCGACATAAAACATATTGGATAATCTTACTGGATCTCTTAGGTTTCCAACAAGCCCAAAAACAGAAGAAATGGATATCGGACCACAAAGTTATTACCCATTTGCCTAAAGGGGTCAACATGGTGCTGTACTTGAAGAACTCCAAGTCCAGTCCGTTTAAGAGCTTACACAATCATGTTTGGCATCCTAGAACATCTACTAAGCCCTTAAGAAGGTTTTCTTGGCCCAAAAAAGAGTCAATTTCGTAGGATTGAAGTTCAAGAAGCTCAAGAGATAATTTTCATTTTTTGGTTTTAATACATTTAGTTTTTTCAGCAATTAATATTGCTTAGATAGTTTATACTTCTTTTGCTATTTAAACTGAAACGCCCGACTTTTTTTTTTTTTTTATTTATATTCCCATAAATACTAAAAACTCCCAGCGCAAAAATCAATTACTAACTCAACCATAAAACAGCATTCAACGATTTATTAAAACCCAATAAATTCACAACAACAATAACTCACGACCTAACGGTTTACAGCAATTCAACAATAACAAAAAACACAGCAGTGAATAAATAAATAACAACCCTCCCGCATGTCATCTCATTCCACGCCACATTTCCACGAGCTCCAGCTAACAATCATTTTTTCTTCCCTTTACCTGTGCCATTACGAATAGACGAGTCAGTATTTAATAAATACTTGTGGAGGCGATCAACCCGCCTCACAGCTATACACACAGGCCAACAAATAGTTTTCCAACATAATAAATATGCTTACAGCAGTTAGCAACCAACACAACAACACTTCATCAATTAATTAATTATCAGCAGTTAATTAATTAATTCAATTCATTAAAACATTTAGCAATAACTCCATATATTTAATTTTAACAATTTTCAGCAATTTATTTCAACATAAATTACTCCACCAATTTCTGACTATTTAATTCACAGAATTAATTAATTAATTAACAATCAATTAATTAATTAATTTACTTCAACACAAAATCAAACGAAGAACTCATCAAATCAACCAATCAACAAACATCACGGAAAACCCTAGTACAAATCTATAAGACTAGGAATAATCCGTAAAACCCAGATAAGCTACGGTACTGCACTCACTTTAGCCAAAAACAGAAACTTTTGCGATAATTTTCTGGAACTTTCTGGGATGAATACACCCTAGAAAAAAGTAATAAAATATTGAAAATAATTCAACCCGTGTAGCTTAAAAATCACAAAAGACAAACAACACAACTACACGACTTAAAAGTCATCTTCTTCGTTGAAACCTCTGCAACTAACACACACCATCGACGACATCACCACCAAACAAACTCCACCATCACCGCTACCACTCTCCGTTACTCATCCCTATCGAGACTTGACCGCTCAAGTTCCGATCAACAACGACACCACCATGAAACAACTAAAAAGAGGGAGATAAGCCTTACCTCCACAACCGGCGGCGACGAAAGGTGAGAGGAGACGACTCAAAACTTCTCGCCCACAGCTGCCATGGAACCACTACAACTCATCTCCTTCTCTCCCGCCTCACGACCCCCAGCCCAAAATTCTTCTCCTTCCTCTCGCCAAACACCACAAAGCTTCTCTCTCTCTCTCTCTTCCTTGCTCAATGGAGGCGACAACATCATGGAGAAGAAGAGTAGGGCCAAGTTCTAAAGAGACTAGATTTGATCTCAATTTTCTCCAAAATTGCACCGAAGTCCCCCGACATTCAAATCTTTGCAAAACAGCCCAAAAATTTTTGATCTTATCAAATTAACCCAACACAACTTTTCGATCTACCAGAAACAACCCCCAAACTTTCCAATTCTCCTTTTTAAACACCTCATGATTTATTTTATTTCAATAAAATCTGCAAACTCCGCTCCTTAATTCAAACAAAGTAAAATCAACTTCCCGCTTCCGGGACACGGGTGTTACAATTCTCCGCCACTAATATAGATTCGTCCTCGAATCTTTCAATTCTAATCTCCTCGCACAAAAGACCCAGCTACCAACCTTACACCGCTTTTTTCTCTTGGCAACTACCGGCCAACACAGCTCAACATAATCTCGGCTACTGCTTGATCAACAGCTTATTACACTCCACAACTAGCAGTTTAGCTCTATAACTCCACAGCCACAACACGGCTCAGCATAAATCTATGTCAACGACACGGCTCAGCATAGACTACAACCAACAACATGGCTCAACATAAACTATAGCCAACAGCACGGCTTAACATAACTACTACTAATAACACAACACAACATAGCCTTTCGGCTATCTACTTAACACAACTTAACCTTTCGGCTATTTCCAACACCGCATAGCATTGCGGCCATCCACACCTCACGACATAGCCTTTCGACTATCAACCCAACACAGCATAACCTTTCGATCTGCTATCAACACATCACAACATAACTTTTTGGCTATCAGTACAACACTGCATAGCCTTTCGGCTATCAACACAACACAGCATAGCCTTCTATCATCAGCACACAGCATAGCCTTTCGGCTATCAGCACCACACACCATAGCCTTTTGGCTATCAGCATAACACAACATTATTTTTTCGGCTTTCTGCACAACACCTCATTGTCTATACTGAGTTCAAATACTCCATGAATCTGACACCATAAGACCCCCACTTGGTTTGAATAAGCTACGCCTACCGGATCCCTAGAACAGCTCAGCGTAGCAAGAATAACAAGCATCTCGGAATTCAGCGTGACCCGATCAGCAAGATATACGCCTACCGGATCCCCGGTAGTCCAGCGTGACCCGATCAGCAAGTCCAGCAAGATCCTAAGATCTCCAGTGGTTTACCGAAACAGCATCAGGAATCACACAGAAACCCGATCGGGAAACACCACACAACAATGAAATTCCACAACACGGAACCTCATCCAACAGCATTAGGACAATGTCCTAATCAGCTAAACTAAGTTTTAGGATCATCATGGCATGATCCCTACAGCCGAACCAAGTATAAACAATAACAGCATGCACAACATATTCAATAAAACTCCGCCTTATTATTGAATAATAGTGAAAAAGATACATCGTTTCAAAACTCCGACAACAAACGAGTACAACAGCTTAAATAGCAAAATAAGAACAACAGCCTTGCTAACAACAGCATTGGGACTCCCGCTAAGTCGTCAACTTGCCCAACCACTTGAAAAACCTCTGCCTCATCGTATCTTCAGGTTCCCAAGATTCCTCCGCAGACCCATTACAGTCCCACAAGACTTTCATCCCTGGAACTTTCTTCCTCCTGACCAGTCTGACTTTACGATCCAACACCTCCAAAGGCCTCGTCTCTACAACCTTCTCGGCAAAAGATAGATTGGAATCTCAGCCATTACCTGATTATCCTTATGCAGACATTTTTTCAGCATCGACACATGGAATACTTTATGAAATGCCCGCTCCAAAACCTTAACAGGACCATATACCGAAGACTCAGCTTAGTCTCGGAAATAGACCTGTTCGGACATCTCAGCATGGCCATCTTCAGGTAGACCATATCCCCAACTGCAACTCCAACTCCTTTATACACTTATCAGCATAGTTTTTCTGCATGTCTTGTGCTTTTTTCATATTCAGCTTGACCACACAGATCTTCTCTGTTGTATATTACACAAAATCGGCTCCCAGCAAACTCCTCTCCCTCACTTGAGTCCAGCGCAGCGCTGTCCTGCATTGCCTACCATAGACAACCTCAAATGGTGCAAAAACAATACTAGCCTGGTAGCTATTGTTGTAAGCGAACTTAGCTAAACTCAAGTGATCAAACAATTAGCCACCCCAAAACAGCACACACAACCTCAGCAAAACCCTCCACGAAACTATCGTGCTCAACTTTCATTTCAACTTAGAAATGAACAGCTCCCCAGCAAGCCACTCGGACTTGATGTTTCGGCTTTCCCAGTTTGGCATTGTATTACAGCCTGATACCCAACTAACGACATCCTCTTCATCCCTACCCACAGATAGTACATTTTTAGAACCCGATACACCTTGGTAGTTCCTGGACGAAAATAAACATGCTCTCAAAAAGTTTTGACCCATCAGACACAGCCCACAACCTCATGGCACGACCCATGCTCACAAGGATCTTAGCGCCCTTTTTTTGAATCTCTAGTTGCACGCATTCTGCTTAAAGCGTCAACAACAAGATTAGCCTTCTAGAAATGATAAGCTTTCTCAGATCACAACCAGCCACCAACTCTAACTACCTCAATAGCCTCGAATTTAGCTCGGTTTAAGCTTTTAGAACTCGGCTTGTTCCTCAAGTTTAACCGCCTAGATCACTTAGTCTCTTCTTTTGAGTACTTAGATCACCGCTAGCTCGCACCACGATTTTTCTCCCAGTAATAACTCTGGTTATACTCAATAAAAGCTCTGCTCGATTATTGAATAACTTTCCTTTCAGAAACTTTCCTTTTCAAGCAACTTCCCTTTTTAGGAACTCCTAACATGCTCCACTTAAGCATCATGAGTATTATCCGCTCTTAAACTACTTAACACCCTTGGCAAAACTCTCGCTTGATTCTCAAGCCCGCAATCACAACCGTTCTCTAGTGTGATTGATCTCACCACTACCGCACAAACCTTCATAGGTCTAATAAGTCCTGCCAAGTCTCAGTACTTCCAACATATTTCATGGACCTTGATTCTCGAACAATAATAGATCTCACTTGATCTAACATCTTTACGACTTAGCTCACTCTGTTAGCTTTTAAGAACGAGATAACTTCCAAAACCCTATTGACTACACACCACGGTGCACTACTACAACTCAGCTCACCATCTTTAATCTTTACCAAAATCAACTCGTCTGGTTTGCAATCCCGAACTAAACCACTTATGGCTCACACTCCCCAAAACTTTCTCTAATATCCTCCGGAATACTCTGGAACACTCCAGAACTTTTCTGCACTGTTCCAGATCCTTTCTTGGCAACCCATCAGCTCTAGGTGGTGCCACAGGAGCTCGAGTCGGTACCACAGTAGATAACCACTCTAACAGTTGAGCCAACAAAGCCAGCACCGCCCCTAATTGGTTTTGATGTCTTTGTTATACCACTCCTGGCACGGGTGAAACGTTTTCTGGTGCAGCTCCACCAATAACTCTCCCGTTAACACTAAAATAACACACATTGCTCTGCGCACATCTCCACCAATGGATTCTTAACTCCCACTTCCTCAACAGTCTCACTCCCGGCCACACTCCCCATGGGTTCTCTAACCGCACCGGCATCAACTCTACCAGCATGTTTCCAACCACAAACAACTCTGCCACACCGGAACCCTTGCGAGTTTGGGATCGATTGATCCACCATGGATCGATCGGTCTAAAACCAAACCAAAAATGCTTATGTTCTAGTTCGGATCGTACGATCTATCTTGGATCGACTCATCCCTTCAGCTACATTATTTCCTTGATAAAAACTTGATCAATCAACAATGATCTACAATACTCCTACAACTATATCCACCATCATGGATCTACAACACTCATACGGCAAGATCCACCAGCAAGGATCTACAACGCTCCACAACTACAGCTTTTGGAACCCTTTGAATAACACTTCCTGGCAAAGCAGCAACTCCATGTGGCGCATCCGGAGCCATAGCCGGTACCATAGCCGGTAACTGCTCCAAAAACTAGGTCAGCAACCCCAAGACATCCCCAATTGGTTCTGATCTGCCCCATGCGGAGCCACTCCCTACACTGGCACAGCGTTGCCAGCAAAAAAAAATGGCCTGATCATCACCAATGGGGTTCTCACTCCTACCAGCTCCACAGCCACACTCTGCACCACACTCACAGTGGGCAACCAGACCTCAACTCTTCCAGCTCTGCCACCACAACCTGCTCTGCCAGCTTTGCCACAACAACCACCCTAGAGGGGTGTGACAGCGGCTCTCCTTGAATTAACCATCTGCAAGTCAGCTAACTACTAATCTTTTCAGAACTTAGCAAAACACAACAGAAAGAGTCTTACCATGGAACCTCTTACCGGCTGGAAAAGATGACATACCCCGAAATCCCACAACAAGAAATAATAAAGCTATGACTAACAACAATCAAACGACACTTGATTTACAACATACAACCATTTCAGCACAGCAAGAAATCTAACAGTCCTAGAAACAACTCCGCTCTGATACCAAATTGAAACGCCCCGACCGGTTTTTTGTTTTTTTTTTTTATATTCCCATAAATACTAAAAACCCCCAGTGGCAAAAATCAATTACTAACTCAACCATAAAACAGCATTCAACGATTTTTTAAAACCCAATAAATTCACAACAACAATAACTCACGACCTAACGGTTTACGGCAATTCAACAATAACAAAAAAAATAGCACTGAATAAATAAATAACAACCCTCCCGGTATGTCATCTCATTCCGCCGCCACAGTTCCACGAGCTCCAGCTAACAATCATTTTTCTTCCCATTACCTGTGCCATTACGAATAGACGCATTAAGTATTTAATAAATACTGTGGAGGCGATCAACCAGTCTCACAGCTATACACACAGGCCAACAAATAGTTTCCCAACATAATAAATATGCTTACAGCAGTTAGCAACCAACACAACAACACTTCATCAATTAATTAATTATCAGCAGTTAATTAATTAATTCAATTCATTAAAACATTCAGCAATAACTCCATATATTTAATTTGAACAATTTTTCAGCAATTTATTTCAACATAAATTACTCCACCAATTTTCGACAATTTAATTTACAGCAATTAATTAATTATTTAGCAATCAAATAATAAATTAATTTACTTCAACACAAAATCAAACGAAGAACTCATCAAATCAACCAATCAACAAACATCACGGAAAACCCTAGTACAAATCTATAAGACTAGGAATAATCCAGAAACCCAGATAAGCTACGGTACTGCACTCACCTTAGCCAAAAACAAAAACTTTCGCCAATTTTCTGGAACTTTCCGGACGAATACACCCAAGAAAAAAGTAATAAAATATTGAAAATAATTCAACCCAAGAGCTTAATAATCACAAAAGACAAACAACACAACTACACGAATTAAAAGTCATCTTCTTCGTTGAAACCTCTGCAACTAACACACACCATCGACGACATCACCACCAAACAAACTCCACCATCACCGTTACCACTCTCCGTTACTCATCTCTATCGAGACTTGACCGCTCAAGCTCCGATCAACAACGACACCACCATGAAACAACTAAAAAGAGGGAGATAAGCCTTACCTCCACAACCGGCGGCGACGAAAGGTGAGAGGAGACGACTCAAAACTTCTTGCCCACGGCTGCCACGGAACCACTACAACTCATCTCCTTCTCTCCCGCCTCATGACCCCCAGCCCAAAATTCTTCTCCTTCCTCTCGCCAAACACCACAAAGCTTCTCTCTCTCTTTCTTCTTTGCTCAATGGAGGCGACAACATCATGGAGAAGAAGAGTAGGGCCACGTTTTAAAGAGACTAGGTTTGATCTCAATTTTCTCCAAAATTGCACCTAAGTCCCCCGACTTTCAGATCTTTGCAAAACAGCCCCAAAATTTTTGATCTTATCAAATTAACCCAACACAACTTTTTGATCTACCAGAAACAACCCCCAATCTTTCTGATTCTCCTTTTTAAACACCTCATGATTTATTTTATTTAAATAAAATCTGCAAACTCCGCTCCATAATTCAAACAAAATAAAATTAACTTCCCGCTTCCGGGACATGGGTGTTACATAAACAATGCCGAGTTCATGAATAAAATCATCTAACTTTTTATTTTCAAACCTTGAGAGTTATTCTCTTTAGTTCTTTTAGAACTTTTCGATTGTTTGGTGTGTAATATCCAACGATCAACTCGATTCGTCTCGGTGTGTCATATCCGGGGAATCAAACCTTGTCTTGTCTAGGGGTGTCATATCCTAAGAGGCATTGAGGCATATCAGGAGCATTCCGCAACTCCTGTACGACCATTCGATCCATTTATCTATCCATCTATCCATTTTCTTTTTGTTTTACCCCTCCAAAGTGTCGATTCCTAACACCTCGCGAAGCCACATGACGAGACGTTGGTAGTAATATAGTTGGACCACTAACTCCGCTCATTGCTTTCACAAGCGAAACATCAATGTCCCTGGGAACAATAAGGCTACTAGTGCTTGCAGTTGGAGTGTCAAAGTTTGTATAATTTACAATGTTTGAACGACCCGCTGCATTTAACATTATCATGGGCACTCCATTGATATTTCAAATGAAATCAGTACCTTCAACCTATCACCAATGTGTGAAATTCTCAACACCTACCATAGTTGGAACAAATCATGGCGATCAAGAAGTATCGAGGTCCTTCTACCTTACGAACGAGTCACATACTTAAGATCCAATAGCAATTAACTAGTCTAGAGGCATTCAAGGGCCTGGTGTTCCCTAGTGAGCAACTGTTCGAGGAAGTTACCATCGAAGTCTCTATTGATCAAGAGCACCTTGAGCGGGTGGTAAAAAATTTGTTCGGGCTAAAGTTAAATTACGCAAAGCGTTAGTAGAGTTCTTATCAAGAAACAAAACTACTTTCGCTTGGACAATCGAAGACATGCCAGGAATTGATCCTGCAATCATTTCCCATTAACTTCATGTTGAGCAGAGGTTTAAACCTATAAAGCAAAAGAAAAAAAAGTTTGGTCCTGATCGAGCTAAGGCAGTGAAGGATGATGTCGGTAGACTCTTGAAAGCCAATGTGATTCATGAAGTAAAATATCCGGATTGGCTCGCTAACCCTGTAGTGGTTAAAAAGAAAAATGGAAAGTGGAAGGTTTGCGTTGATTTCACTGATATCAACAATGGTTTCCCAAAGGATAGTTTTCCTTTTCCCCACATTGATCGCTTGGTTGAATCAATTGTTGGACATGATTTTTTGAGTTTCATGCTGCAGTTTTCAACTATAATCAAATAAAGATGAATCTAGGCGATCAAGAGAAGATTTCATTCATCAAAGATAAGGGAATATATTGATATATTAAGATGTTTTTTGGATCTAAGAACGCCGGAACAACCTATCAAAGCCTTGTCAACAAGATGTTTGATAAACAACTCGGGCAAACCATGGAAGTTTACCTAGACGATATGTTGGTAAAATCACTTAAAGACACCAAACACATTCAACACTTAAAGACACCAAACACATTCAACATCTTGAACAATGTTTCAAGATAGCAAATGAGTTTGAGATGAAACTTAACCCTATGAAATTTACATTTGGAGTACAGTCTGGGGAGTTCCTTGGCTACATAGTAACGTAACGAGACAAATCCCAATCAAATCAATGGATTTTTTACAATGCCTTCCCCTCAGAATTATAAATAAGTGCAAGGTTAGAATCAGTTCATATTACTATCAACAAATAAATGTCTTCTTTTTTATCAGTTGCTCAAGGGGATTAAATAATTCGCATGGACCAGCGAATGCGAGGAGGCTTTCAAACAACTCAAGGTCTATCTAACCACTCCTCCAATTCTCTTTAAGCCAGAAATAGATGAGAGGATATACTTGTATATCTCTGTTTTTCTAGCACGCTGTAAGCGGAGTAATTGAACGTGAAGATCGGGGAGAGCAACGACCTATTTACTACACAAGTAAGAGCTCAACAAGTCCATAAACTCGTTATATGATGATGAAAAAACTAGTGCTTGCCGTAGTAGTATCACCTCGGAAGCTACGAGTTTATTTCCAATATCACCCAATCGAAGTACTCACTCCAGTCCCTCTGCGAACCGTTCTGCATGGTCCAAGTCAATCAGGGAGACTAGCAAAGTGGGCTATCGAGCTCAGTGAGTATGACATCGAGTATAAAAGTCGTATAAGTGCGAAAGCCCAAGTATTGACCAATTTTCTCACCGAGCTCCCAACCAGCGAGGCTATTCTCAAAGATAACAACAAAACTTGGAGGCTTTTTGTAAATGGATCCTCGACAAAACAAGCATGCGGAGTCAGAATCAAACTTGAAACTCTAACAGCTAAAATTATCGAGCAATCATTCGGATTATCATTCCTAACATCAAAAAATGAGGCAGAGTACGAAGCACTCATCGGTGGGCTTCACCTCGGTAAGGGTAATGGAGCACAATAAGTAATCGTGTATTAAGATTCGCAGCTTGTAGTAAACTAGTTCAACAGAGATTAAGTGGTAAAAGACGCAAGAATGGAAGCATATATCAAAGTTGTTACAGATCTTACTCAAAAGTTCAAGAACTTTGAATTGGTCCGGATTCCTCAAAGCGAGAACAATTCGACAGATGTGTTAGCTACCGTGGCATCTACTTCGGATCCAGACCTAAAAAGGATAATTCTGGTATAATGTATTTCAAGTTGAAGTATATCATTTCTGGACGAAACAGTGGCAACCACTAGATCCCAGAGACAACTTAAAAGTGAGGAAAAGGTCTGTTCATACCAGATCCGCACCAAGGATCCACTCTCTCCAATCATGACACGTGTCAACCACTTCAACATGTAAAAGTAAAGATTGGTTCAGATTGGAGCAAGAAAGGACGGGCGAACCAAACAAAGGCTCGATAGGGCAAACTAGGGTCCGACCAGTAGTGAAGCCTCTCGAAAGGATGGAGCAAGCGAAGCAAGGAGAGTCCGCGAAGCTAGGTGAATCTGCAAGCTGAACGACGAAATCTTTAAAAGTACAAGACATTACAACATTAAAGACCAAATAAAACCCACGGATTAAAGGAGAATTATAGAATTTATTAGTATTTATTCTTAGCATTTAATCCTTAATTCGTGTATAAATATAAACCCCCATGATCATGTGTGGGGGACAATATTTTTGCTACTCGAAATCAATATAGACAATTTTACACTTTTCCTTTATCAAATCTATTCTTTATTTTACATCGTTACCTTAAGCGAATTCTATTTTATTTCTTCAAACAATTCAATATATTATTGGGTGTTGAATCCAACTTCCACATATTGACACCGTCTATGGAGAAAATCAGACATTCAAGATTCAAGATACAAATCTAACATTTCAGAACAGTTTTCCTCATCAAAATCATCATGGCTGGTGGTAATGGTGAAGACCAAACCAGTGTCAACAATGATCCTGTCACTATCGCTACTGTCCACGAGTCTCTTTCAGGAATCACTCAGACCATGACCGATCTGTCCACAAAACTCAGTACCATCGAGTGAGATATGACCTCTTTGAGAAACTATTAGGTAAATTTGACTAACAATCAAGCGATTTGATATCTGCTGCCCTTCCTCTGGAAGTCGTAGTGCCTGTGTACTTTATAGGACCACAAGGAGTTCGAACCCTCAAACTCCTGTGAATCATCTGCAAAGTACCAACATTCAGACGCCAATCAATCAAATAGTGGGGCTTCAGGCTGGAACCAAATCTAACAGAGAAGCAATTCTTGCCAATGATGCTGTTAGTGACTGAATCTATCCTGCAGTTGCGGTAGATACAGTCAATAACAACAACAACAATGATATCCCATTCGAGATAGGAGACACTTTGGGACATGCCATCATCTTATATTTTTACCAAGTAAATCGTGCTCTTGACGAAATGAACCTAGCGACCAAGCGACCAGTTCTGTTCTTGAAGTAGACAAAGTGATCGAAGAAACTCAAAGTTCACCGTTTACAACGCAGCCAGCGAACTTTCGGATCAAGGATGCGTAAATAATCAACCTACCGACGAATGATGGGACATATGACCCGAAGAGCTATTTGGCTACTTTTCGCATTGCAGCTGGGCGAATCGAGCTCGATTCGTATGAAGAAGATGTAAGTTACTGCAAGTTGTTCTCATAAAATATTTCTGGTCAAGCCCATATGTGGTTTACCCGGCTTGAGTCCGCTATGATCGATAGTTTTGATCAAATGTCATCGGCCTTCATCATTCAGTATTTAGTACTTATGGAAAAAGGAAAAATGGATAGTGACCTTATGAGTTTGTCTCCGGGTCCTCAGAAACCTTGGATAAAACATATTGCCAAATTTAAGGACATCCTGTCCAAAGTTCCTAGAATTTCCCAGACCGTTGCGCTAGCAGCTTTGTATAACAGTTTATGGCATGAGTCAAGATTCCATTTGGAGCTTACAGTTAACAAGACAACTACCATTCAGGATGCTCTGTTCCGAATAAAATACTGGATCGAGGCTGAGGAAGCAAAGGCATTGTTCGAAAAGAAGTACCAAACCACAAAGGCTAGAGTTGTGCCCACATTTAAAAAATTTGAACTTAAAAGTGGAAAAGATACCAAATGCTTTGGAGATCCCCTCTTGGAAAAGGAAAGATCGGGTCACCTTTGTCAAACACTTGGGTCATGACAAGAATGCTTATTGCGACAACCACTGAGTAAACAGCCATAGTACCAAAGACTGCAGTGTCCTCAAAAAACACTTGGTAGAGTTGTGGTCCTCTGTTGACCTCGCAGATTTCAAGATTGAAGAGTTAATCGCGCAGTACAACAAAGATCGGGAAGATCATGGCTCAGAGCCGCTAGCAAAAAGCCAAAAACATCAGAGCACACTCCAACAAAACCTTCGAAGGGGAGGATATATGTAATTATCGGGGGCTCAAAACTGTTTCCAGACACAGTTCATACTATCAACCAGCATAAGCGAGCCGCCATAATGAAAGTAAGCAGAGACCCAAGGGTCGATGTTAATACACTAATTACCTTGAAAATTTTGTTACCCAGCGTCTCGCAAAACCCACATGATGATACTTTGATGATAAGTTTTGATATTGACATTGGAAGCTCAGTTGATCTCATCTTCCTAAGCACATTAAAAATAATGGGGATTAACAGGGTGGACGTAGTTGGACACCCTACACCACTCATCGCTTTCACATGAAAAACATTAATGTCACTTGGCACGATCAAATTACCTGTTCTCGCCGAAGGAGTATCAATGATTGTCAAATTCATAGTTTTTGATCGATCATTTTTGGTACCCCTTGAATTTACCAAATGAAAGCAGTACCTTCCACCTATCACCAGTGTGTGAAGTTCCCGACTCCTAGCAGAGTAGGTACGATAACCGGAGATCAAGAGATGTCTAGATCTTGCTGCCTTACAAGCCAGAGGTTAAAAGTTCAATAGCAACTACCCAGCTTCGGGGTACCAAAGGACTTGATGTTTCCCAATGGAAAACAGTCTACCAAGGTTTTGGTTGATGTTCCTATTGATCCAGAACACTCCGAGCACATGGTGAAAATTGGTTTGGATCTTGAGTCAAAGCTGCCAGACGAGCTAGTCAAGTTCCTGTCAAAACATAAAAGTTCTTTTTCTTGGTCCATTGAGGAAATGCCAGGAATTGACCCTGCAATTAGTTCCCACGAATTTTATGTTGATCAAAGCTTCAAGCCATCAAGCAAATAAAGAAAAAGCTCGGTCCTGACCAAGCTAAAGTAGTAAATACCGAGATGGATAGCTTCTCAAAGCCAGTTCTATTCGCTAAATCAAGTACCCAGATTGGCTCGCCAATCATGTGGTAGTTAAGAAGAAAAATGGAAAGCCGAGGGTTTGCGATGATTTCACTGATATCAATAAGGCTTATCGAAAGGATAGTTTTCCTTTGTCACATATTGACCGTATAGTCGAATCGATTGCGGGTAATGAACTTTTAAGTGTCATGGATGATTTCTGCGGCTATAACCAGATTGATTACAAATAAAGGAATTTATTGCGATGTAGTAATGCCTTTTGGATTGAAGAACGCCAGAGCAACTTATCAATGTCTCGTCAATAAGATGTTTAACAAGCAACTAGAGAAAACCATGGAAGTCTACATTGACAACATGTTGGTTAAATCTCTCAAGGAGTCCGAGCACATTCAACACTTTGATGAATATACGTCAGGGCGAAAGCTTAGGTATTAGCTAATTTCCTTACAAAACATCCGGCCAGCGAAGCGATCCCAGGGGAAGAAAGTTAAACCCAGAAATTATCACTGGATGGGTCTTCCTCAAGACAAGAATGTAAAGATGGAATCAAAAATCCCGAGTCTTGGTTTGAGAACAAGGTATAACACCATTCACATTAATGATTGGAGGGCTGACTAGGGTGTTCTCCCTCTCTCTCAAATCACTAGCGAAGTTGCTAACAAGTTTGTCATATGAGTTTTTTTTATTATTTTTTGTTTTCACTTCATAGCTCTTGCTAAATTATTGTTGTTTGAACTACGGATTAGCTTGATCCCAACATGGGTACGTAGGCAGTCTGATCATTCAGATACAGCTATTTAAATTCCAAAATATTTATATTCACATAACTTTGTTCGCATATTTAGATGACCAATTTTCGATTCGATGAATTTACATATGATTAACAAAACACATTACAAGCAATCATCAGTCTCGTAAATTATGTGTCTTCGCAAAACAAGTTAACTTTGCTTTCTAGTTGTTTGATCAATACCTTAACACAATGCAGAATTTCATAGCCGAAATCCTTAGATTCGATAGCAAGCCAAGAGTAAGGCGAAGCTTTCAGGATACCCATCTCACGAGTAATCTCCCAAATTCGTGCCTCGCCACAAGCTAAAAAAAAGTATTAATACACAAGTATTAATTAACCTTTTCAATAAATCTGATAACAATCTCTTGATTTCACGGTGGCAGTTTCTTAATTAAACTGCAAGAAACTATCACTGGGATAACCTGATCAAATGATGATAAGCCTGGGTACTGCCCTATGTTAAGAGATCGAAGGGGGTTCGGGTGGGGGAAAATTGCCATATTTGCTGATGAGTTCGCCGTAACGTTTCCGTTTTGCTGAGGATTTGGTGCCATTATAGAATAAGTATAGCGATACTTTGTTTGTTTGTGCTATAAAATGGTGAGGAACAACGGTTTAAAGAGACAAATTCCAATGGAGATAGATAAATTAAAGGCTCGAGTTATGATCTTAATTGATTTTTTAGAATGCCAAGATTGATTTAAGTTTCCAACAATACCCTTGTAGTTAAAGCAAAAAAGTAAAATTATATTTCCAAGATACAAACTCTTGATAGACTGACTAGGGCGACTAAACTAAACAGTTACATTGATTGACAGATCGCGAACAGTCTTTTCCTTTACTACAACAAGGTCTGATCATTCTCTTGCATTGGCTTCTAGAAACTTAGCTCGCATACAAGCCTCTTCATCATCCGGAGCCTTTAATTATGTTATTTGGAATATTTTTAGATCCTGCATGTAACGACGATCACAGCAAGGAATCAATGCGACTTTTTCAAGACCATTCCTCTCCCAATCCATATGATTACATTCATACCGGCGAATCCGCTTTTCGCTTCGAGCAATCTGCTATTCGAGATCTTTCCTCTTCTGCCAAGAAGCTGATGTTTTCCACATTCTAGGCTGTGATGAATAGTCAACTAAATGGCAGTGGCAATTAAGAAGTGATTAATTATAGTTCTAAGTTAACTAACTTATCAATCGTCCTAAGATAAAGTAATATTTTGTGTTGTTATGGGATGTGTGCTAATTTATGGTTTGTAAATTAAAAACCCTGAGAATTAAATAAAATGCAGCCTCGCATTTCCTAAGTCAAGCACAGCTTCGCGTTATCTAAAGTTTTGTTCAATCCTCGCATCATGATTCTATAATCGAACTGACAAGTTTGGAACATAAACAGGATCAGTCCCCTTGGACATTTCATAAGCCGAGCTCTATCCTCGCACAAATTTATCGAGGATCATTGGACATAGTTTTCCTTTAAAAATGGTAAGGGCATCCTAATTCCGAAGCTGAGTTCAAACTTCGCATTTTACCGAGGATAACTGATTAACATATTCCTTTAATCATGGTAAGAGTCTCATCAACTCATTCCTTTGAAAACAACCCATCTCAGACTTTGCAAACCTGACATATTTGTTCTAAAGAGACATTTTGATATGATCCTAGAGGAGGATCACGTCCCTGAATGCTCTCCAAGAGGTTGTGATGATTGGTGATAAGGTGAGTGATGCCATTGATCTTTGTGTGGGCTGGAAAACGTCCTATTTTCATTTGAATCCACAAAATTTCACCAGGCTTAAAGATCATTCGGCATTGCTTCTTGTTTGGTTGCTGCTCCTTTCTCCATTGTTTCAACGGGTCATAATCAACCTGTGCACTTTGAATTGTTGCATTAGGCACAACAATTTCCTTACATATCTTGTTTCCAATGTCATAAGGAAATGCTTCAACGGATGCTCCTGGATCAAAGACGATATGATTCTCCTTCCCACGGATTAGTGAGACAATTCCTGAGTTGTATTTAGGGAATACAACTTCGAAGTCCTGAAAATAACAAGGTTTCTTACTCGGCAGCACCGGTGCAAGGTTAGTCAAGCTCATGAGAGCTTTGTTATCATCCAACAAGAATAATGGCTGTTTTACAAACAAATCTTGCTTTACCTCACCAGCCTTTACAAAGAAATTTGATTGCTTGCCTATGCATTCTTCATTGTGTTTTAGCCGAAGTTGATCTTTATAATATTCATGGTGATGTTTTCTTTGCTCCTGGGATGGTGTGGTTTGGATGGTAGCATCATACACTCTCCCTTGAAAAGTTCTTGACCTCAAAATTGTAAAATCTGCATCAAGAGAAAGTAAGTTAGCTCTCATTCATTTTTGAGAGTCTAGATAGTTACCTCGGGTTTTAATTGCTGGTCGAGCATCCGACGGTTTCTCCTTGCCATTGCACACATCTAAGGTACCTGTAGCTTCCTTGGCACTTAAGGGAAAAATCAAGTGTATTATACTAGAAACTTCAACATTCAAAACAGGTTGCTTGAAACTACGAGTGAATGTGAAAATATTCCAATAATGAATAAACTCGCAATCTAAACTTACTTGAGTACCACGCAAGATGTTTGGTAACATTTCAGCTTTGAAGAGGGTGAAATCTGATTCACAGGTAGCTGGTGCTGGACATGGTTTAGACACCACACGGTTTTCATAATTAATTTGCTCACACTTGTTATCTCGGAAAGCTTGTGAAGTGGTTGACACCGAATGTGGATTCTTCTCTTTTATGGTTCCTTCAGCTTTGTCATTCTCATGCTCCATAGTATGACCTGAATCAACATCCTTTTACAAGACCAAGTGCATTATACAAGAACTGGAAGTTTCTACACCTTGATTAACTACTTCACTACTTGAGTTTTGTGAGCTCAGTTTTGATCCTAATGAAGTGATATTCAGCTCGTGTTTTTCAGGGCAAGTGGCAGCAAAATTTCCTTTCTTACGAGAGTCATAACAAGTAACTTCCTTGGACTTTGAAAGATTAGAGGACTTACATTGCTTTGGTTCACCGCTTGAGTCAAGTGATGGATTTAGGCTTTGCTTGTGAACCACGACTTGTTCAGTGGCCTTCTTGGGTTGAGATGTTAACTTAGCATCCATTTGCTCATTGAGAACGGTCTTGGATACTTCTTTTGGCTGAGAGCTGTAAGCTTCTTTTCGTACTAAAATCTTCCGTGCATACTTATTCCTCATTAGCTCCTTAAGATCTCTCCACGAGGTGATAGGGAGCTCCTTGTAATTCCAGTGATCATCAACCTCTTGCACCCACCATTTATAGGCTTCTCCAGTGAGTTGTCCAATTGCATGAGCTAATCTCTTTTCTTTAAGGATGTGGCTGTAGTGAAACCAATCGTCCATGTTTCTTTCCCACTCTAGGTAGTTTCTTTTTCCTGAAAATCTAAAGAGTTGACTTTCATTAGCATATTGATAATCAGAACTGACATAAAACGTAGATTTTGGAGCGTGAGAGGTTTTCTGTAAGCTGCTCCATGTTAAGCTCGATGTGTTGTCTGGTGGCTTGGGCTTAATCTCTTGTTCCCTCCTTTGTGGGTCATTGATGGATTTTTCTAATTCAGCTCTCATGGTTGCCATACTTTCGTCCATTATGGCTCTCAAGGAATCAAGGAGTTCTTTGTTGGAGTTTGACGATTCCTCTTCACCATTGCTGGTTCCCACCATGTTACCTGTTCAGATTCAAACAAGTAACAAGTAAAAATGCCTAAAGAAACACAACAAAGAAAACTCAGAAATGTTTCTAGAATCCTAAACAACTGTTTGACTTGATCGAACCAAATAAATTATCAAATCACGAGCAAAAATTCCAGAAACAATTTTAACAAATACTAGACTCAATAATGGTTTGAATGCAACAGATTTCACGATTTTAGGATTAACCAATGATTTTAAAAAATTCTAGCAAGTTAACACGAAAATAACTGTTCAAATTCCGATAACCTCTAGTTGTGACTGTCCGACTAAATCAACCTCGAAAAATTATCAAATCATGTTGAAAAATTCTAGAATCAGTTTTAACAAATACTAGACTCTTTTTTGAAGCAGATTCAACAGATCTCACGATTTTATCTGACAAAATAAAGTTATGAAAATTCTAACAGTCAGCAGACAAAACAGATCGGAATGTAAAGAGGTGTAATAGATCGGAAATGATACAACCTGGCGTGGAGTCAGCTCTGATACCACTTGATATGATCCTAGCGGAGGATCACGTCCCTGAATGCTCTCCAAGAGGTTGTGATGATTGGTGATAAGGTGAGTGATGCGGAAGAGACGAAAGGTGAAGAACAATGAGTGGATCCGATGAGTCTTGGGGGGTTAGCAGAAACTTCCAAAGGGAATGGTGAACCTTTGGACTTTCAGGCTTGCTCTGTACGTGGGTGAAGACCCTAGACGTGGTTAACAAGGGGTAGATAGAAGTGAAACTTCCTAGGAGTTGTGAAAGACCCTAAGACTTTCAGACTTGCTTTGGGTGAGGATGAAGATCCGATCACAATAAGCAAGGAGTGAACAAACAAATTTCAGAGAGTTTGGGAATATGAAAAGATGTTTGATAAATCACAAAATGAAGCATTACAAGAGTTTAAATCAGCCAAAGAGTAAAGGAGAGAATCTCGAAAATGACATAACATTAAAAACAAAGTTGAACATAAAATAACTCTTCAAGTCTTTCAATATTTCGGCTGAATCTTCTTGTTGGACTTGGGCTGCTTCATTTGGATAAGAGATAGAAGTGGGCTTAAGCTTTATCAAGAGGCTGATGAGTGAGTGATATGGCTTACCTCATTAAAAACCTTATTTGGAAAACCCAATGGGACAAAACCAAATGAAGGGAAAAAGAGTGTAAGTCATATCACCTCTCTTGATAAAAGTTTAGGTGGCTTTGATCACAACCAATGTAGCTGGATTAGCACACACTAAACTTCCCGAGATGGTGTTGAGAAGATGTTGACAAAGTTGTCTTGAATTGTTGAAGTGATCGTCTTAATATTCCTGGATCAAACGTTGTTGTTGAGCTAATCCATTTCTGCTTAGCTCCCTCGGCTACAAGCTGCTCCGATTCAAGCTTCTCCTTCATTGTGCTTGGCATGATCACATCATCCTCTCCCACTTGAAAAGGATTTGACCTCAAATCCGAACAATCTGCAAGGAAAAAGATTAAGTTAGAATTAATGAAGTTTAAAATCCGAAAACACTTAACTTGCGAGCAGGTCTTGTAGCCATTGATCTTTGTGTGGGCTGGAAAACATCCTATTTTCATTTGAATCCACAAAATTTCACCAGGCTTAAAGATCATTCGGCATTACTTCTTGTTTGGTTGCTGCTCCTTTCTCCATTGTTTCAACGGGTCATAATCAACATGTGCACTTTGAATTGTTGCATTAGGCACAACAATTTCCTTACATATCTTGTTTCCAATGTCATAAGGAAATGCTTCAACGGATGCTCCTGGATCAAAGACGATATGATTCTCCTTCCCACGGATTAGTGTGACAATTCTTGAGTTGTAGTTAGGGAATACAACTTTGAAGTCCTAAAAATAACAAGGTTTCTTACTCGGCAGCACCGGTGCAAGGTTAGTCAAGCTCATGAGAGCTTTGTTATCATCCAACAAGAATAATGGCTGTTTTACAAACAAATCTTGCTTTACCTCACCAGCCTTTACAAAGGAATTTGATTGCTTGCCTATGCATTCTTCATTGTGTTTTAGCCGAAGTTGATCTTTATAATATTCATGGTGATGTTTTGTTTGCTCCTGGGATGGTGTGGTTTGGATGGTAGCATCATACACTCTCCCTTGAAAAGTTCTTGACCTCAAAATTGTAAAATCTGTACCAAGAGAAAGTAAGTTAGCTCTCATTCGTTTTTGAGAGTCTAGATAGTTACCTCGGGTTTTAATTGCTGGTCGAGCATCCGACGGTTTCTCCTTGCCATTGCACACATCTAAGGTACCTGTAGCTTCCTTGGCACTTAAGGGAAAAATCAAGTGTATTATACTAGAAACTTCAACATTCAAAACAGGTTGCTTGAAACTACGAGTGAATGTGAAAATATTCCAATAATGAATAAACTCGCAATCTAAACTTACTTGAGTACCACGCAAGATGTTTGGTAACATTTCCGCTTTGAAGAGGGTGAAATCTGATTCACAGGTAGCTGGTGCTGGACATGGTTTAGACACCACACGGTTTTCATAATTAATTTGCTCACACTTGTTATCTCGGAAAGCTCGTGAAGTGGTTGACACCGAATGTGGATTCTTCTCTTTTATGGTTCCTTCAGCTTTGTCATTCTCATGCTCCATAGTATGACCTGAATAAACATCCTTTGACAAGACCAAGTGCATTATACAAGAACTGGAAGTTTCTACACCTTGATTAACTACTTCACTACTTGAGTTTTGTGAGCTCAGTTTTGATCCTAATGAAGTGATATTCAGCTCGTGTTTTTCAGGGCAAGTGGCAGCAAAATTTCCTTTCTTACGAGAGTCATAACAAGTAACTTCCTTGAACTTTGAAAGATTAGAGGACTTACATTGCTTTGGTTCACCGCTTGAGTCAAGTGATGGATTTAGGCTTTGCTTGTGAACCACGACTTGTTCAGTGGCCTTCTTGGGTTGATATGTTAACTTAGCCTCCATTTGCTCATTTAGAACGGTCTTGGATACTTCTTGTGGCTGAGAGCTGTAAGCTTCTTTTCGTACTAAAATCTTCCGTGCATACTTATTCCTCATTAGCTCCTTAAGATCTCTCCACGAGGTGATAGGGAGCTCCTTGTAATTCCAGCGATCATCAACCTCTTGCACCCACCATTTATAGGCTTCTCCAGTGAGTTGTCCAATTGCATGAGCTAATCTCTTTTCTTTAAGGATGTGGCTGTAGTGAAACCAATCGTCCATGTTTCTTTCCCACTCTAGGTAGTTTCTTTTTCCTGAAAATCTAAAGAGTTGAAGTTCATTAGCATATTGATAATCAGAACTGACATAAAACGTAGATTTTGGAGCGTGAGAGGTTTTTTGTAAGCTGCTCCATGTTGAGCTCGATGTGTTGTCTGGTGGCTTGGGCTTAATCTCTTGTTCCCTCCTTTGTCGGTCATTGATGGATTTTTCTAATTCAGCTCTCATGGTTGCCATACTTTCGTCCATTATGGCTCTTAAGGAATCAAGGAGTTCTTTGTTGGAGTTTGACGATTCCTCTTCACCATTTCTGGTTCCCACCATGTTACCTGTTCAGATTCAAACAAGTAACAAGTAAAAATGCCCAAAGAAAGACAACAAAGAAAACTCAGAAACATTTCTAGAATCCTAAACAACTGTTCGAATTGATCGAACCAAATAAATTATCAAATCACGAGCAAAAATTCCAGAAACAATTTTAACAAATACTAGACTCAATAATGATTTGAATGCAACAGATTTCACGATTTTAGGATTAACCAATGATTTTAAACAATATTAGCAAGTTAACACGAAAATAACTGTTCAAATTCCGATAACCTCTAGTTGTGACTGTTCGACTAAATCAACCTCGAAAAATTATCAAATCATGTTCAAAAATTCTAGAATTAATTTTAACAAGTACTAGACTCTTTTTTGAAGCAGATTCAACAGATCTCACGATTTTATCTGACAAAATAAATTTATGAAAATTCCAACAGTCAGCAGACAAAACAGATCGGAATGTAAAGAGGTGTAATAGATCGGAAATGATACAACCTTGCGTGGAGTCAGCTCTGATACCACTTGATATGATCCTAGCGGAGGATCACGTCCCTGAATGCTCTCCAAGAGGTTGTGATGATTGGTGATAAGGTGAGTGATGCGGAAGAGATGAAAGGTGAAGAACAACGAGTGGATCCGATGAGTCTTGGGGGGTTGTAGCGAAACTTCCAAAGGGAATGGTGAACCTTTGGACTTTCAGGCTTGCTCTGTACGTGGGTGAAGACCCTAGACGTGGTTAACAAGGGGTTGATCGAAGTGAAACTTCCTAGGAGTTGTGAAAGACCCTAAGACTTTCAGACTTGCTTTGGGTGAGGATGAAGATCCGATCACAATAAGCAAGGAGTGAACAAACAAATTTCAGAGAGTTTGGGAATATGAAAAGATGTTTGATAAATCACAAAATGAAGCATTACAAGAGTTTAAATCAGCCAAAGAGTAAAGGAGAGAATCTCGAAAATGACATAACATTAAAAACAAAGTTGAACATAAAATAACTCTTCAAATTCTGAATCTTCTTGTTGGACTTGAGCTGCTTCATTTGGATAAGAGATAGAAGTGGGCTTAAGCTTTATCAAGAGGCTGATGAGTGAGTGATATGGCTTACCTCATTAAAAACCTTATTTGGAAAACCCAATGGGACAAAACCAAATGAAGGGAAAAAGAGTGTAAGTCATATCACCTCTCTTGATAAAAGTTTAGGTGGCTTGGATCACAACCAATGTAGCTGGATTAGCACACACTAAACTGCCCGAGATGGTGTTGAGAAGATGTTGACAAAGTTGTCTTGAATTGTTGAAGTGATCGTCTTAATATTCCTGGATCAAACGTTGTTGTTGAGCTAATCCATTTCCTCTTAGCTCCCTCGGCTACAAGCTGCTCCGGTTCAAGCTTCTCCTTCATTGTGCTTGGCATGATCACATCACATTTAACCCGAAAGTAACAAAGTCTTAAAACAAAGCCCCAAGGGCGAATCGAAACCTAAAACACGAGTCAAGTTTCATAAGCCATCTCTAGCAAAATAAAGGGACAAAACCCTAAATAATATTTACATTATCACAACAATACTAGTGTTTACAAGTCCCAAAGGACAATGTCATCCAGACGAAATACAATCGTGATCTCGATAAACAAAAGATCACCTCCCAACTTAAGTGGTTACATGCACAATATCTATAACAAATAAAAAAACTATAAATGAACGTCCTAGCCAAAAATCATCTTCAAAATAATCACCATTAAGGTTGGCCAGAGTGATATGATCCTAGGTGAGGATCAAGTCCCTGAATGCTTCTCCAAGAGGTTGTGATGATTGGTGACAAGGTGAGTGATGCGGAAGAGATGAAAGTTGAAGAACAATGGTTGGATCTGAGGAGTCTTGGGGGATTGATGCGAAACTTCCAAAGGGGATGGAGCACCTTCGGACTTTCAGGCTTGCTCTGGACGTGGGTGAAGACCCTAGACGTGGTGAACAAGGGGTGGATCGAAGTGAAACTTCCTAGGAGTGTGAAAGACCCTAAGACTTTCGACTTGCTTGGGGTGAGGATGAAGATCCGATCACATTAAGCAAGGATTGAACAAACAAGTTTCAGAGAGTTTGAGAATATGAAAAGATGTTTGATAAATCACAAATGAAGCATTACAAGAGTTTAAATCAGCCAAAGAGTAAAGGGAAATCTCGAGAAATACATAGCATTAAAACCAAAGTTTGAACAAAGAAAATGACTCTTCAAGTCTTGGGGTTTCGGCTGAAACATCTTATTGGACTTGGGCTGCATCACATGGATAGGAGATAGAGGTGGGCTTAAGCTTTATCAAGAGGCTGATGAGTGAGTGATATGGCTTACCTCATTAAAAACCTTATTTGGAAAACCCAATGGGACAAAACCAAATGAAGGGAAAAAGAGTGTAAGTCATATCACCTCTCTTGATAAATGTTTAGGTGGCTTAGATCACAACCAAGGTGGCTGGATTAGCACACACCAAACTGCCCGAGATCGTGTTGAGAAGATGTTGACAAAGTTGTCTTGAATTGTTGAAGTGATCATCTTAATATTCCCGGATCAAATGTTGTTGTTGAGCTAATCCATTTCTTCTTAGCTTCCTCGGCTACAAGCTGCTCCGGTTCAAGCTTCTCTTTCATTGTGCTTGGCATGATCACATCATCCTCTCCCACTTGAAAAGGATTTGACCTCAAATCCGAACATTCTGCAAGGAAAAAGATTAAATTAGAATATTTGAAGTAAGTCGGAATATACTCACCTTGCAAGCAGATTTTGTAGGAATGGATTTGTTCTATGACTCGAAGTGAACAATATCCTTCTGGCATTAGTTTGAACTCCTCTTGGTCTGCAAAACGTTTCTCCTTCATACGAATCCAAAACTGGTAACCAATCTCAAAGTTCTTAATATTCTCCTCTTCGTTTGCTGGCTTTTGATGCTCTATGTCTAGCAAACGCTCTTTTGGTTTAAGAACAATTTGAACAACAGTTTTCTTAAGCCAAACATGGTAGAGCCACGTCCTAGGTGCATGAAAATTTAGCTCTCCATCCTGTATATCCTGTATCCTCACAACAAAGCCTCAAACAAGAGATCATAGGTGCAAAGAATATAGTCATTCCGACTAGCACACAATTTATTACTTAGATCATCTAAAACAGATTTCAAAGGTTCAATATGATCATCTAAGTGTTTATTAAAATTCAGAATGCTATCATAACAAACAATTTCTCCAAAGTATAATTCACCATTGGGTGAAGCACTAGCAAAATTAGAGAAATTAGCCATATCTATGAGCACATAATTTCTATTAGGTTCACACATTTTATCAAACAAAAATCCTCCATGCCTAAAGAATTTCTTATGCTCAAATTTCTCACAATAATGAATCACATCTTTAAAATCAACAGTTGACATATAAATCTCTTTGATGTGTTCATATTCTAGCAACTTAGATTTAGGAACAAAAAGAAATGCATACCTTTGAACTGTTGCATCAGGCACAACAATTTCCTTACCTATCTTGTTTCCCATGTCATAAGGAAATGCTTCAACGGGTGCTCCTGGATCAAAGACGATATGATTCTCATGTTTGTGTTCACAAGTTAACTCATTGGATACTTTCTCCTTTTCTGGCTGCTCCTTAGCCGTGACGTGGAGGTCTTCCTCTCTCTTTACGTCCTCTCTCTTTTCACTTCTTCTTGTATGTTTCAAGACTACCCTAAAACCTTTGTTTGGCTCTTGTGACAGAGACAAGTGAATTATATCTGCGCATAGGCAAGGGATAAAATGATTCTTGGGAACAAAGATACTTACCTTTTCGAGTTCAAGTGCTTTATCTCTGAGCATAGGCAATGCATCTGGTGGTTCATCTTTGAAATTCGAAGAAAATTTGACTGCGTTCCCATGCTTGCCGTTTCCTGCAATGTCCTTAGTTGCATTTCTATTCTTTAATTCAAAGATCTTTTTCTTGTAAGCCTTAGGATCTCTTGCTTTTATCCTAACAAGACAAAAAGAAAATTCCATGTTAGTAATCAAGAATTCATCCATATGACCCGGATGTAATATTATCAAAGTTAAGCCCTTTAAATTTATTTTGATGCTGAAATGAAGTCCTTGTTTCTTCAGAACGATCATGGCATGAATTTGTATAGATTCTTCAGACTCCTTGTGAGGAAAAACTGCATAAGTAAATAGTTTCTTCTCGCCAATATCAGCAAAGGTTTTGGCACCCAAATCAGCTTGGTAGTTCTCGAGTGCTTCATTAATCCTTTGTCCTCTGTTTTCTTTGAATTTAACAAGAATCTTATTATCATATCTCAGGATCACACTGTAGTCGTGGAAGTTATCAAAGGGAAGCTTCCGTGAGTTGTTCCCTAAAGGCAAGTCCTGCAAACATTTGTTAAGCTCACTTCGGTGGCACCGGTGCAAGGTTAGATACACAAGAGAATTTATCCAAAGAGACAAATATTTTATGATCAAAATATTCAGCATTATTAACCTTACTAATCCTAGCAAAAAGATTAGATTTCTTATCTTGCTCTTGATTTTCTTTGGGTTTGATTTTGTCAAGATAAAACTCATGAACCGCAATGGCACAAGAGTAGTCTTATCTTCTTGAAAATATTTTGAACTCACCATTGTACAATCTCGGGTCTTGGTTGGTGGTGAAACAGTTGGTGGCTTCTCCTTTTGATCCATTGTTAAGCTCCATGTTGAGGTGGTTCCTACCAGGTCAGTGCACACATCTAAGGTACCTGTATCTTCCTCGGCACTTAAAGACAAAATCAAGTGTATTATACTTGAAATTTCAACATTCAAAACAGGTTGTTTGAAACTACGAGTGAATGTGAAATTATTCCAATATCGAATAAACTCAAAGCTAAACTTACCTGAGTACCATGTAGGATGTTTGGTAACATTTCAGCTTTGAAGAAGGTGAAATTTGAAACACAGCCCGCCGGGTGTTGGATATGGTCTACTCACCAAACAGTTTTCATAGTCATTTCGCTCAGTCTTGTTATCTTGGCAAGCTTTTTGAAGTGGTTGACACTGAATGTGGATTCTTCTCTTTTATGTTTCCTTCAGCTTTGTCATCCTTATGCTCCAGAGTATGACCTGAATCATCATCCTTTGACAAGCCCCAGTGCATTATACACGAACTGGAAGTTTTCAAACTTCGATTAACCACCCCACCATTTGCATTTGGTGAACTCAGTTTTGATCCTAATGAAGAGATATTCGGCTCTCGTTTTTCCGGGCAAGTGTTGGAAAAATGTTCTTTCTTCTGAGAGTTATAACAAGTAACTTCCTTGGATTTTGAAAGGTCAGAGGACTTACATTTCTTTGGACGTTCATTGCTTGTTTCAATTGATGGATTTAGGCTTTGCTTGTGAACCTCGACTTGTTCCGCGACCTTCTTTGGTTGAGAGGTTACATTAGCCTTCATTTTCTCATTTAGAACATTCTTGGATACTTTCTTTGGCTGAGGACTGTAAGCTTCTTTTGGAACTAAACCATTTGGTGCATACTTATTCCTCATTAGTTCCTTAAGATCTCTCCACGAGGTGATAGGGGGCTCTTTGTAATTCCAGCAATCATCAACCTTTCGTATCCACAATTGATAAGCTTCTCCTGTGAGTTGGCGAATTGCATGAGCTATCCTCTTTTCTCTTGGGATGTGGTTATAGTAAAACCAATCTTCCATATTTGTTTCCCACTCTAGGTAGCTTCTTTTTCCTGAAAATTTAAAGAGTTCATTAGCCGAATGATATTCAGAACAAAGCACATATTTGGATTTTTGAGTAAGAGAGATTTTATGTGGGCTGCTCCAAGTTGTTCTCAATGTGTTGTCTGGTGGCTTTGGTTTAAGCTCTTGTTCCTTCTGTGCTCTTCTTGATTTTTCTAATTCAGCTCTCATGGTTGCCATACTTTCGTCCATTATGGCTCTTAAGGAATCAAGGAGTTCTTTGTTGGAGTTTGACGATTCCTCTTTACCATTGCTGGTTCCCACCATGGTACCTGTTCAGATTCAAACAAGTAACAAGTAAAAATGCCCAAAGAAACACAACAAAGAAAACTCAGAAACTTTTCTAGAATCCTAAATGACTGTTTGACTTGATCGAACAGATTAAAATATCAAATCACGTTCAACAATTCCAGAGTCAATTTTAACAAATACTAGAATCAATCATGGTTTCAATGCAGAAAATTCACGATTTTAGGATTAACCAATGATTTTAAACAATTCTAGCAAGTTACACGACAATAACTGTTCAAATTCTGATAACCTGTAAATGTGACTGTTCGACGAAATCAGCTTCGGAAAATTATCAAAACATGTTCAAAAATTCTAGAATCAATTTTAACAAATACTAGACTCTTTTTTGAAGCAGATTCAACAGATCTCACGATTTTATCAGACAAGACGAATTTACGAAAATTCCAACAGTCAGCAGATAAACAGATCGGAATGTGAAAAGGTATCACAGATCGAAAGAGATACAACCTGGCGTGGAGTCAGCTCTGATACCACTTGATATGATCCTAGGTGAGGATCAAGTCCCTGAATGCTTCTCCAAGAGGTTGTGATGATTGGTGACAAGGTGAGTGATGCGGAAGAGATGAAAGTTGAAGAACAATGGTTGGATCCGAGGAGTCTTGGGGGATTGATGCGAAACTTCCAAAGGGGATGGAGCACCTTCGGACTTTCAGGCTTGCTCTGGACGTGGGTGAAGACCCTAGACGTGGTGAACAAGGGGTGGATCGAAGTGAAACTTCCTAGGAGTGTGAAAGACCCTAAGACTTTCGACTTGCTTGGGGTGAGGATGAAGATCCGATCACATTAAGCAAGGATTGAACAAACAAGTTTCAGAGAGTTTGAGAATATGAAAAGATGTTTGATAAATCACAAATGAAGCATTACAAGAGTTTAAATCAGCCAAAGAGTAAAGGGAAATCTCGAGAAATACATAGCATTAAAACCAAAGTTTGAACAAAGAAAATGACTCTTCAAGTCTTGGGGTTTCGGCTGAAACATCTTATTGGACTTGGGCTGCATCACTTGGATAGGAGATAGATGAAGCATACTACCAAGGTGGAGAAGCAAATCAAAGTAAGAAACATGCATTATAGCTGATCCCATAATTCAGTTGGTTCTTCGAATCCCATAGGAGTTTCTAATGGTGAATTTGGGAGTTGTCGCCAGAAAACACACTTGGAGGCTTAAACAACACCTATTGGTGTGAATATGAAGAAACAATGCTTTCGTTGACAAGGATTTGACAAATTTCAAGCTGATAGTCCCAAAACCGGAGTGACGACATTTCAAAGTACAAATGAGAGTTAATAGAAGTGTGGAAATGCAGTCAAAGGAATTGGATCTATTACAACTGCTTTGAGATGTTCAAGAGTCGCAACAAAGAGCCATTGTAAGATTTGTACAAGGTTTCAGTGATGAAGCTTTATCAATGGCTAAGTTTCGGCCTTTTAGGAACCTTGACGACGTGATGAAGCATATTACCAAGGTGGAGAAGCAAAACAAAGTAAGAAACAAGCATTATAGCTGATCCCATAATTCTTTTAGTTCTTCGAATCTCATAGGAGTTTCTAATGG
The DNA here is from genome assembly GCA_028015245.1 of Cardamine occulta. Taxonomy (NCBI): domain Eukaryota; kingdom Viridiplantae; phylum Streptophyta; class Magnoliopsida; order Brassicales; family Brassicaceae; genus Cardamine; species Cardamine occulta. Next base: position 9,703,234 of record CM051390.1, read on the forward strand.
TGAATTTGGGAGTTGTCGCCAGAAAACACACTTGGAGGCTTAAACAACACCTATTGGTGTGAATATGAAGAAACAATGATTTCGTTGACAAGAATTTGACCATTTTCAAGCTGATAGTCCCAAAACCAGAGTGATGACAGTTCAAGGTACAAATGAGAGTTAATAGAAGTGTTGAAATGTAGTCAAAGCAATTGGATCTATTACAATTGCTTTGAGATGTTCAAGAGTCGCAACAAAGAGCCATTGTAAGATTTGTACATGGTTTCAGTGATAAAACTTCATCCATGGCTAAGTTTAAGACTTTTAGGAACCTTGACGACGTGATGAAGCATACTACCAACATGGAGAAGTAAGTCAAAGTAAGAAACAAGTAATATAGCTGATGTTAGTTCTCAGAATCCCATAGGAGTTTCTAATGGTGAATTTGGGAGTTGTAGCCAGATGACACACTTGGAGGCTTAAACAACACCTATTGGTGTGAATATGAAGAAACAATGATTTCGTTGACAAGAATTTTACCATTTTCAAGCTGATAGTCCCAAAACCAGAGTTATGACAGTTCAAGGTACAAATGAGAGTTAATAGAAGTGTTGAAATGTAGTCAAACGAATTGGATCTTTTACAATTTCTTTGAGATGTTCAAAAGCCGCAACAAAGAGCCATTGTAAGATTTGTTCAAGGGTTGAGTGATGAAACTTCATCAAACGCTAAGTTTTAGCCTTTTAGGACCCTTGATGACATGATGAAGCATACTACCAAGGTGGAGAACCAAGTCAAAGTAAGAAACATGCATTATAACTGATCTCACAGTTCTGTTAGTTCTTAGAATCACATAGGAGTTTCTAACGGTGAATTTGGGAGTTGTAGCCAGAAGACACACTTGGAGGCTTAAACAACACCTATTGGTGAGAATATGAAGAAACAATGCTTTTGTGACAAGGATTTGACCAATTTCAAGCTGATAGTCCCAAAACCGGAGTTATGATATTTCAAGGTACAAATGAGAGTAATAGAAGTGTTGAAATGTAAACAAAGGAATTAGATCTATTACAACTGCTTTGAGATGTTCAAGAGTCGCAACAAAGAGCCATTGTAAGATTTGTACAAGGTTTCAGTGATGAAACTTTATCAATGGCTATGTTTCAGCCTTTTAGGAACCTTGACGACGTGATGAAGCATACTACCAAGGTGGAGAAGCAAATCAAAGTAAGAAACATGCATTATAGCTGATCCCATAATTCAGTTAGTTCTTCGAATCCCATAGGAGTTTCTAATGGTGAATTTGGGAGTTGTCGCCATGAAAACACACTTGGAGGCTTAAACAACACCTATTGGTGTGAATATGAAGAAACAATGATTTCGTTGACAAGAATTTTACCATTTTCAAGCTGATAGTCCCAAAACCAGAGTTATGACAGTTCAAGGTACAAATGAGAGTTAATAGAAGTGTTGAAATGTAGTCAAAGGAATTGGATCTTTTACAATTTCCTTGAGATGTTCAAGAGCCGCAACAAAGAGCCATTGTAAGATTTGTTCAAGGGTTGAGTGATGAAACTTCATCAAGCGCTAAGTTTTAGCCTTTTAGGACCCTTGATGACATGATGAAGCATACTACCAAGGTGGAGAACCAAGTCAAAGTAAGAAACATGCATTATAACTGATCTCACAGTTCTGTTAGTTCTTAGAATCACATAGGAGTTTCTAACGGTGAATTTGGGAGTTGTAGCCAGAAGACACACTTGGAGGCTTAAACAACACCTATTGGTGAGAATATGAAGAAACAATGATTTCGTTGACAAGAATTTGAACATTTTCAAGCTGATAGTCCCAAAACAAGAGTGATTACAGTTCAAGGTACAAATGAGAGTTAATAGAAGTGTTGAAATGTAGTCAAAGCAATTGGATCTATTACAATTGCTTTGAGATGTTCAAGAGTCGCAACAAAGAGCCATTGTAAGATTTGTACAAGGTTTCAGTGATAAAACTTCATCCATGGCTAAGTTTAAGACTTTTAGGAACCTTGACGACGTGATGAAGCATACTACCAACGTGGAGAAGTAAGTCAAAGTAAGAAACAAGCATTATAGTTGATGTTAGTTCTTAGAATCCCATAGGAGTTTCTAATGGTGAATTTGGGAGTTGTAGCCAGAAGACACACTTGGAGGCTTAAACAACACCTATTGGTGTGAATATGAAGAAACAATGATTTCGTTGACAAGAATTTTACCATTTTCAAGCTGATAGTCCCAAAACCAGAGTTATGACAGTTCAAGGTACAAATGAAAGTTAATAGAAGTGTTGAAATGTAGTCAAAGGAATTGGATCTTTTACAATTTCTTAGAGATGTTCAAGAGCCGCAACAAAGAGCCATTGTAAGATTTGTTCAAGGGTTGAGTGATGAAACTTCATCAAAGGCTATGTTTTAGCCTTTTAGGACCCTTGATGACATGATGAAGCATACTACCAAGGTGGAGAACCAAGTCAAAGTAAGAAACATGCATTATAGCTGATCTCACAGTTCTGTTAGTTCTTAGAATCACATAGGAGTTTCTAACGGTGAATTTGGGAGTTGTAGCCAGAAGACACACTTGGAGGCTTAAACAACACCTATTGGTGAGAATATGAAGAAACAATGCTTTCGTTGACAAGGATTTGACCATTTTCAAGCTGATAGTCCCAAAACCGGAGTTATGACATTTCAAGGTACAAATGAGAGTTAATAGAAGTGTTGAAATGTAATCAAAGGAATTAGATCTATTACAACTGCTTTGAGATGTTCAAGAGTCGCAACAAAGAGCCATTGTAAGATTTGTACAAGGTTTCAGTGATGAAACTTTATCAATGGCTAAGTTTCGGCCTTTTAGGAACCTTGACGACGTGATGAAGCATACTACCAAGGTGGAGAAGCAAATCAAAGTAAGAAACAAGCATTATAGCTGATCCCATAATTCAGTTAGTTCTTCGAATCCCATAGGAGTTTCTAATGGTGAATTTGGGAGTTGTCGCCAGAAAACACACTTGGAGGCTTAAACAACACCTATTGGTGTGAATATGAAGAAACAATGATTTCGTTGACAAGAATTTTACCATTTTCAAGCTGATAGTCCCAAAACCAGAGTTATGACAGTTCAAGGTACAAATGAGAGTTAATAGAAGTGTTGAAATGTAGTCAAAGGAATTGGATCTTTTACAATTTCCTTGAGATGTTCAAGAGCCGCAACAAAGAGCCATTGTAAGATTTGTTTAAGGGTTGAGTGATGAAACTTCATCAAGCGCTAAGTTTTAGCCTTTTAGGACCCTTGATGACATGATGAAGCATACTACCAAGGTGGAGAACCAAGTCAAAGTAAGAAACATGCATTATAACTGATCTCACAGTTCTGTTAGTTCTTAGAATCACATAGGAGTTTCTAACGGTGAATTTGGGAGTTGTAGCCAGAAGACACACTTGGAGGCTTAAACAACACCTATTGGTGAGAATATGAAGAAACAATGCTTTCGTTGACAAGGATTTGACCAATTTCAAGCTGATAGTCCCAAAACCGGAGTTATGACATTTCAAGGTACAAATGAGAGTAATAGAAGTGTTGAAATGTAATCAAAGGAATTAGATCTATTACAACTGCTTTGAGATGTTCAAGAGTCGCAACAAAGAGCCATTGTAAGATTTGTACAAGGTTTCAGTGATGAAACTTTATCAATGGCTAAGTTTCGGCCTTTTAGGAACCTTGACGACGTGATGAAGCATACTACCAAGGTGGAGAAGCAAATCAAAGTAAGAAACATGCATTATAGCTGATCCCATAATTCAGTTAGTTCTTCGAATCCCATAGGAGTTTCTAATGGTGAATTTGGGAGTTGTCGCCAGAAAACACACTTGGAGGCTTAAACAACACCTATTGGTGTGAATATGAAGAAACAATGATTTCGTTGACAAGAATTTTACCATTTTCAAGCTGATAGTCCCAAAACCAGAGTTATGACAGTTCAAGGTACAAATGAGAGTTAATAGAAGTGTTGAAATGTAGTCAAAGGAATTGGATCTTTTACAATTTCCTTGAGATGTTCAAGAGCCGCAACAAAGAGCCATTGTAAGATTTGTTTAAGGGTTGAGTGATGAAACTTCATCAAGCGCTAAGTTTTAGCCTTTTAGGACCCTTGATGACATGATGAAGCATACTACCAAGGTGGAGAACCAAGTCAAAGTAAGAAACATGCATTATAACTGATCTCACAGTTCTGTTAGTTCTTAGAATCACATAGGAGTTTCTAACGGTGAATTTGGGAGTTGTAGCCAGAAGACACACTTGGAGGCTTAAACAACACCTATTGGTGAGAAGATGAAGAAACAATGCTTTCGTTGACAAGGATTTGACCAATTTCAAGCTGATAGTCCCAAAACCGGAGTTATGACATTTCAAGGTACAAATGAGAGTAATAGAAGTGTTGAAATGTAATCAAAGGAATTAGATCTATTACAACTGCTTTGAGATGTTCAAGAGTCGCAACAAAGAGCCATTGTAAGATTTGTACAAGGTTTCAGTGATGAAACTTTATCAATGGCTAAGTTTCGGCCTTTTAGGAACCTTGACGACGTGATGAAGCATACTACCAAGGTGGAGAAGCAAATCAAAGTAAGAAACATGCATTATAGCTGATCCCATAATTCAGTTAGTTCTTCGAATCCCATAGGAGTTTCTAATGGTGAATTTGGGAGTTGTCGCCAGAAAACACACCTGGAGGCTTAACCAACACCTAGTGGTGTGAATATGAAGAAACAATGATTTCGTTGACAAGAATTTGAACATTTTCAAGCTGATAGTCCCAAAACAAGAGTGATTACAGTTCAAGGTACAAATGAGAGTTAATAGAAGTGTTGAAATGTAGTCAAAGCAATTGGATCTATTACAATTGCTTTGAGATGTTCAAGAGTCGCAACAAAGAGCCATTGTAAGATTTGTACAAGGTTTCAGTGATAAAACTTCATCCATGGCTAAGTTTAAGACTTTTAGGAACCTTGACGACGAGATGAAGCATACTACCAACGTGGAGAAGTAAGTCAAAGTAAGAAACAAGCATTATAGTTGATGTTAGTTCTTAGAATCCCATAGGAGTTTCTAATGGTGAATTTGGGAGTTGTAGCCAGAAGACACACTTGGAGGCTTAAACAACACCTATTGGTGTGAATATGAAGAAACAATGATTTCGTTGACAAGAATTTTACCATTTTCAAGCTGATAGTCCCAAAACCAGAGTTATGACAGTTCAAGGTACAAATGAGAGTTAATAGAAGTGTTGAAATGTAGTCAAAGGAATTGGATCTTTTACAATTTCTTAGAGATGTTCAAGAGCCGCAACAAAGAGCCATTGTAAGATTTGTTTAAGGGTTGAGTGATGAAACTTCATCAAAGGCTATGTTTTAGCCTTTTAGGACCCTTGATGACATGATGAAGCATACTACCAAGGTGGAGAACCAAGTCAAAGTAAGAAACATGCATTATAGCTGATCTCACAGTTCTGTTAGTTCTTAGAATCACATAGGAGTTTCTAACGGTGAATTTGGGAGTTGTAGCCAGAAGACACACTTGGAGGCTTAAACAACACCTATTGGTGAGAATATGAAGAAACAATGCTTTCGTTGACAAGGATTTGACCATTTTCAAGCTGATAGTCCCAAATCACGAGTTATGACATTTCAAGGTACAAATGAGAGTTAATAGAAGTGTTGAAATGTAATCAAAGGAATTAGATCTATTACAACTGCTTTGAGATGTTCAAGAGTCGCAACAAAGAGCCATTGTAAGATTTGTACAAGGTTTCAGTGATGAAACTTTATCAATGGCTAAGTTTCGGCCTTTTAGGAACCTTGACGACGTGATGAAGCATACTACCAAGGTGGAGAAGCAAATCAAAGTAAGAAACAAGCATTATAGCTGATCCCATAATTCAGTTAGTTCTTCGAATCCCATAGGAGTTTCTAATGGTGAATTTGGGAGTTGTCGCCAGAAAACACACTTGGAGGCTTAAACAACACCTATTGGTGTGAATATGAAGAAACAATGATTTCGTTGACAAGAATTTGACCATTTTCAAGCTGATAGTCCAAAAACCAGAGTCATGACAGTTCAAGGTACAAATGAGAGTTAATAGAAGTGTTAAAATGTAGTCAAAGCAATTGGATCTATTACAATTGCTTTGAGATGTTCAAGAGTCGCAACAAAGAGCCATTGTAAGATTTGTACAAAGTTTCAGTGATGAAACTTCATCCATGGCTAAGTTTAAGCCTTTTTAGGAACCTTGATGACGTGATGAAGCATACTACCAAGGTGGAGAAGCAAGTCAAAGTAAGAAACAAGCATTATAGCTGATTCCGAATTCATTAGTTCTTAGAATCACATAGGAGTTTCTAACAGTGAATTTGGGAGTTGTAGCGGAAGACACACTTGGAGGCTTAAACAACACCTATTGGTGAGAATATGAAGAAACAATGCTTTCGTTGACAAGGATTTGACCATTTTCAAGCTGATAGTCCCAAAACCGGAGTTATGACATTTCAAGGTACAAATGAGAGTTAATAGAAGTGTTGAAATGTAATCAAAGGAATTAGATCTATTACAACTGCTTTGAGATGTTCAAGAGTCGCAACAAAGAGCCATTGTAAGATTTGTACAAGGTTTCAAGTGATGAAACTTTATCAATGGCTAAGTTTCGCCTTTTAGGAACCTTGACGTGATGAAGCATACTACCAAGGTGGAGAAGCAAATCAAAGTAAGAAACAAGCATTATAGCTGATCCCATAATTCAGTTAGTTCTTCGAATCCCATAGGAGTTTATAATGGTGAATTTGGGAGTTGTCGCCAGAAAACACACTTGGAGGCTTAAACAACACCTATTGGTGTGAATATGAAGAAACAATGATTTTGTTGACAAGAATTTGACCATTTTCAAGCAGATAGTCCAAAAACCAGAGTCATGACAGTTCAAGGTACAAATGAGAGTTAATAGAAGTGTTAAAATGTAGTCAAAGCAATTGGATCTATTACAATTGCTTTGAGATGTTAAGGAGTCGCAACAAAGAGCCATTGTAAGATTTGTACAAAGTTTCAGTGATGAAACTTCATCCATGGCTAAGTTTAAGCCTTTTAGGAACCTTGACGACGTGATGAAGCATACTACCAAGGTGGAGAAGCAAGTCAAAGTAAGAAACAAGCATTATAGCTGATTCCAGAATTCTGTTAGTTCTTAGAATCCCATAGGAGTTTCTAATGGTGAATTTGGGAGTTGCAGCCAGAATACACACTTGGAGGCTTAAACAACACCTATTGGTGTGAATATGAAGAAACAATGCTTTCGTTGACAAGGATTTGACAAATTTCAAGCTGATAGTCCCAAAATCGGAGTGATGACATTTCAAAGTACAAATGAGAGTTAATAGAAGTGTGGAAATGCAGTCAAAGGAATTGGATCTATTACAACTGCTTTGAGATGTTCAAGAGTCCCAACAAAGAGCCATTGTAAGATTTGTACAAAGTTTCAGTGATGAAACTTCATCCATGGCTAAGTTTAAGCCTTTTAGAAACCTTGATGACGTGATGAAGCATACTACCAAGGTGGAGAAGCAAGTCAAAGTAAGAAACAAGCATTATAGCTGATTCCAGAATTCTGTTAGTTCTTAGAATCCCATAGGAGTTTCTAATGGTGAATTTGGGAGTTGCAGCCAGAATACACACTTGGAGGCTTAAACAACACATATTGGTGTGAATATGAAGAAACAATGATTTCGTTGACAAGAATTTGACCATTTTCAAGCTGATAGTCCCAAAACCAGAGTGATGACAGTTCAAAGTACAAATGAGAGTTAATATAAGTGTTGAAATGTAGTCAAAGCAATTGGATCTATTACAATTGCTTTGAGATGTTCAAGAGTCGCAACAAAGAGCCATTGTATGATTTGTACAAGGTTTCAGTGATAAAACTTCATCCATGGCTAAGTTTAAGACTTTTAGGAACCTTGACGACGTGATGAAGCATACTACCAACGTGGAGAAGTAAGTCAAAGTAAGAAACAAGCATTATAGCTGATGTTAGTTCTTAGAATCCCATAGGAGTTTCTAATGGTGAATTTGGGAGTTCTAGCCAGAAGACACACTTGGAGGCTTAAACAACACCTATTGGTGTGAATATGAAGAAACAATGATTTCGTTGACAAGAATTTTACCATTTTCAAGCTGATAGTCCCAAAACCAGAGTTATGACAGTTCAAGGTACAAATGAGAGTTAATAGAAGTGTTGAAATGTAGTCAAAGCAATTGGATCTATTACAATTGCTTTGAGATGTTCAAGAGTCGCAACAAAGAGCCATTGTAAGATTTGTACAAGGTTTCAGTGATGAAACTTTATCAATGGCTAAGTTTCGGCCTTTTAGGAACCTTGATGACGTGATGAAGCATACTACCAAGGTGGAGAAGCAAATCAAAGTAAGAAACAAGCATTATAGCTGATCCCATAATTCAGTTAGTTCTTCGAATCCCATAGGAGTTTCTAATGGTGAATTTGGGAGTTGTCGCCAGAAAACACACTTGGAGGCTTAAACAACACCTATTGGTGTGAATATGAAGAAACAATGATTTCGTTGACATGAATTTGACCATTTTCAAGCTGATAGTCCAAAAACCAGAGTCATGACAGTTCAAGGTACAAATGAGAGTTAATAGAAGTGTTAAAATGTAGTCAAAGCAATTGGATCTATTACAATTGCTTTGAGATGTTCAAGAGTCGCAACAAAGAGCCATTGTAAGATTTGTACAAAGTTTCAGTGATGAAACTTCATCCATGGCTAAGTTTAAGCCTTTTAGGAACCTTGACGACGTGATGAAGCATACTACCAAGGTGGAGAAGCAAGTCAAAGTAAGAAACAAGCATTATAGCTGATTCCAGAATTCTGTTAGTTCTTAGAATCCCATAGGAGTTTCTAATGGTGAATTTGGGAGTTGCAGCCAGAATACACACTTGGAGGCTTAAACAACACCTATTGGTGTGAATATGAAGAAAGAATGCTTTCGTTGACAAGGATTTGACAAATTTCAAGCTGATAGTCCCAAAACCGGAGTGATGACATTTCAAAGTACAAATGAGAGTTAATAGAAGTGTGGAAATGCAGTCAAAGGAATTGGATCTATTACAACTGCTTTGAGATGTTCAAGAGTCCCAACAAAGAGCCATTGTAAGATTTGTACAAAGTTTCAGTGATGAAACTTCATCCATGGCTAAGTTTAAGCCTTTTAGAAACCTTGACGACGTGATGAAGCATACTACCAAGGTGGAGAAGCAAGTCAAAGTAAGAAACAAGCATTATAGCTGATTCCAGAATTCTGTTAGTTCTTAGAATCCCATAGGAGTTTCTAATGGTGAATTTGGGAGTTGCAGCCAGAATACACACTTGGAGGCTTAAACAACACCTATTGGTGTGAATATGAAGAAACAATGATTTCGATGACAAGAATTTGACCATTTTCAAGCTGATAGTCCCAAAACCAGAGTGATGACAGTTCAAAGTACAAATGAGAGTTAATATAAGTGTTGAAATGTAGTCAAAGCAATTGGATCTATTACAATTGCTTTGAGATGTTCAAGAGTCGCAACAAAGAGCCATTGTATGATTTGTACAAGGTTTCAGTGATAAAACTTCATCCATGGCTAAGTTTAAGACTTTTAGGAACCTTGACGACGTGATGAAGCATACTACCAACGTGGAGAAGTAAGTCAAAGTAAGAAACAAGCATTATAGCTGATGTTAGTTCTTAGAATCCCATAGGAGTTTCTAATGGTGAATTTGGGAGTTGTAGCTAGAAGACACACTTGGAGGCTTAAACAACACCTATTGGTGTGAATATGAAGAAACAATGATTTTGTTGACAAGAATTTTACCATTTTCAAGCTGATAGTCCCAAAACCAGAGTTATGACTGTTCAAGGTACAAATGAGAGTTAATAGAAGTGTTGAAATGTAGTCAAAGGAATTGGATCTATTACAATTTCATTGAGATGTTCAAGAGCCGCGACAAAGAGCCATTGAAAGATTTGTACAAGGTTTGAGTGATGAAACTTTATCAAAGGCTATGTTTCAGCCTTTAAGGACCCTTGATGACGTGATGAAGAATACTACCAAGGTGAAAAAACAAGTCAAAGTAAGAAACATGCATTATAGCTGATCCCACAGTTCTATTTCTTAGAATCCTATAGGAGTTTCTAATGGTCAATTTGGGAGTTGTAGCCCGAAGACACACATGGAGGCTTAAACAACATCTATTGATGTGAATATAAAGAAACAATGATTTCGTTGACAAGGATTTGACCATTTTCAAGCTGATAGTCCCAAAACCGGAGTTATGACATTTAAAGGTACAAATGAGAGCTAATAGAAGAGTTGAAATGTAGTCAAAGGAATTGGATCTATTACAATTGCTTTGAGATGTTCAAGAGTCGCAACAAAGAGCCATTATAAGATTTGTACAAGGTTTCAGCGATGCAACTTCATCAAAGGCTAAGTTTCAGCCTTTTAGGAACCTTGACGACGTGATGAAGCATACTACCAAGGTGGAGAAGCAAATCAAAGTAAGAAACAAGCATTATAGCTGATCCCATAATTCAGTTAGTTCTTCGAATCCCATAGGAGTTTCTAATGGTGAATTTGGGAGTTGTCGCCAGAAAACACACTTGGAGGCCTAAACAACACCTTTTGGTGTGAATATGAAGAAACAATGATTTCGTTGACAAGAATTTGACCATTTTCAAGCTGATAGTCCAAAAACAAGAGTCATGACAGTTCAAGGTACAAATGAGAGTTAATAGAAGTGTTAAAATGTAGTCAAAGCAATTGGATCTATTACAATTGCTTTGAGATGTTCAAGAGTCGCAACAAAGAGCCATTGTAAGATTTGTACAAAGTTTCAGTGATGAAACTTCATCCATGGCTAAGTTTAAGCCTTTTAGGAACCTTGACGACGTGATGAAGCATACTACCAAGGTGGAGAAGCAAGTCAAAGTAAGAAACAAGCATTATAGCTGATTCCCGAATTCTGTTAGTTCTTAGAATCCCATAGGAGTTTCTAATGGTGAATTTGGGAGTTGCAGCCAGAATACACACTTGGAGGCTTAAACAACACCTATTGGTGTGAATATGAAGAAAGAATGCTTTCGTTGACAAGGATTTGACAAATTTCAAGCTGATAGTCCCAAAACCGGAGTGATGACATTTCAAAGTACAAATGAGAGTTAATAGAAGTGTGGAAATGCAGTCAAAGGAATTGGATCTATTACAACTGCTTTGAGATGTTCAAGAGTCCCAACAAAGAGCCATTGTAAGATTTGTACAAAGTTTCAGTGATGAAACTTCATCCATGGCTAAGTTTAAGCCTTTTAGAAACCTTGACGACGTGATGAAGCATACTACCAAGGTGGAGAAGCAAGTCAAAGTAAGAAACAAGCATTATAGCTGATTCCAGAATTCTGTTAGTTCTTAGAATCCCATAGGAGTTTCTAATGGTGAATTTGGGAGTTGCAGCCAGAATACACACTTGGAGGCTTAAACAACACCTATTGGTGTGAATATGAAGAAACAATGATTTCGTTGACAAGAATTTGACCATTTTCAAGCTGATAGTCCCAAAACCAGAGTGATGACAGTTCAAAGTACAAATGAGAGTTAATATAAGTGTTGAAATGTAGTCAAAGCAATTGGATCTATTACAATTGCTTTGAGATGTTCAAGAGTCGCAACAAAGAGCCATTGTATGATTTGTACAAGGTTTCAGTGATAAAACTTCATCCATGGCTAAGTTTAAGACTTTTAGGAACCTTGACGACGTGATGAAGCTTACTACCAACGTGGAGAAGTAAGTCAAAGTAAGAAACAAGCATTATAGCTGATGTTAGTTCTTAGAATCCAATAGGAGTTTCTAATGGTGAATTTGGGAGTTGTAGCCAGAAGACACACTTGGAGGCTTAAACAACACCTATTGGTGTGAATATGAAGAAACAATGATTTCGTTGACAAGAATTTGACCATTTTCAAGCTGATAGTCCCAAAACCAGAATTATGACAGTTCAAGGTACAAATGAGAGTTAATAGAAGTGTTGAAATGTAGTCAAAGCAATTGGATCTATTACAATTGCTTTGAGATGTTCAAGAGTCGCAACAAAGAGCCATTGTAAGACTTGTACAAGGTTTCAGTGATGAAACTTCATCCATGGCTAAGTTTAAGACTTTTAGGAACCTTGACGATGTGATGAAGCATACTACCAAGGTGGAGAAGCAAGTCAAAGTAAGAAACAAGCATTATAGCTGATTCCACAATTCTGTTAGTTCTTAGAATCCGATAGGAGTTTCTAATGGTGAATTTGGGAGTTGTAGCGAGAAGACACACTTGGAGGCTTAAACAACACCTATTGGTGTGAATATGAAGAAACAATGCTTTCGTTGACAAGGATTTGACCATTTTCAAGCTGATAGTCCCAAAACCAGAGTTATGACAGTTCAAGGTACAAATAAGAGTTAATAGAAGTGTTGAAATGTAGTCAAAGGAATTGGATCTATTACAATTTCATTGAGATGTTCAAGAGCCGCGACAAAGAGCCATTGAAAGATTTATAAAAGGGTTGAGTGATTAAACTTCACCAAAGTTTAAGTTTCAGCCTTTTAGGACCCTTAGTTACGTGATGAAGCAAACTACCAAGGTGGAGAAGCAAGTCAAAGTAAGAAACAAGCATTATAGCTGATCCCACAGTTTTGTTTGTTCTTAGAATCCCATAGGAGTTTCTAATGGTGAATTTGGGAGTTTTAGCCAGAAGACACACATGGTGTCTTAAACAACACCTATTGATGTGAATATGAAGAAACAATGCTTTCGTTGACAAGGATTTGACAAATTTCAAGCTGATAGTCCCAAAACCGGAGTGTTGACATTTCAAAGTACAAATGAGAGTTAATAGAAGTGTGGAAATGTAGTCAAAGGAATTGGATCTATTACAATTGCTTTGAGATGTTCAAGAGTCGCAACAAAGAGCCATTGTAAGATTTGTACAAGGTTTCAGTGATGAAACATTATCAATGGCTAAGTTTCGGCCTTTTAGGAACCTTGACGACGTGATGAAGCATACTACCAAGGTGGAGAAGCAAGTCAGAGTAAGAAACAAGCATTATAGCTGATCCTATAATTCTGTTAGTTCTTCGAATCCCATAGGAGTTTCTAATGGTGAATTTGGGAGTTGTCGCCAGAAAACACACTTGGAGGCTTAAACAACACCTATTGGTGTGAATATGAAGAAACAATGATTTCGTTGACAAGAATTTGACCATTTTCAAGCTGATAGTCCCAAAACCAGAGTGATGACAGTTCAAGGTACAAATGAGAGTTAATAGAAGTGTTGAAATGTAGTCAAAACAATTGGATCTATTACAATTGCTTTGAGATGTTCAAGAGTCGCAACAAAGAGCCATTGTAAGATTTGTACAAGGTTTCAGTGATGAAACTTCATCCATGGCTAAGTTTAAGACTTTTAGGAACCTTGACGACGTGATGAAGCATACTACCAAGGTGGAGAACCAAGTCAAAGTAAGAAACAAGCATTATAGCTGATTCCACAATTCTGTTAGTTCTTAGAATCCCATAGGAGTTTCTAATGGTGAATTTGGGAGTTGTAGCCAGAAGACACACTTGGAGGGTTAAACAACACCTATTGATGTGAATATGAAGAAACAATGCTTTCATTGACAAGGATTTGACAAATTTCAAGCTGATAGTCCCAAAACCAGAGTGATGACATTTCAAAGTACAAATGAGAGTTAATAGAAGTGTGGAAATGTAGTCAAAGGAATTGGATCTATTACAATTGCTTTGAGATGTTCAAGAGTAGCAACAAAGAGCCATTGTAAGATTTGTACAAGGTTTCAGTGATGAAACTTTATCAATGGCTAAGTTTCGGCCTCTTAGGAACCTTGACGACGTGATGAAGCATACTACCAAGGTGGAGAAGCAAGTCAAAGTAAGAAACAAGCATTATAGCTGATCCCATAATTCTGTTTGTTCTTCGAATCCCATAGGAGTTTCTAATGGTGAATTTGGGAGTTGTCGCCAGAAAACACACTTGGAGGCTTAAACAACACCTATTGGTGTGAATATGAAGAAACAATGATTTTGTTGGCAAGAATTTGACCATTTTCAAGCTGATAGTACCAAAACCAGAGTTATGACTGTTCAAAGTACAAATGAGAGTTAATAGAAGTGTTGAAATGTAGTCAAAGGAATTGGATCTATTACAATTTCATTGAGATGTTCAAGAGCCGCGACAAAGAGCCATTGAAAGATTTGTACAAGGTTTGAGTGATGAAACTTCATCAAAGGCTATGTTTCAGCCTTTAAGGACCCTTGATGACGTGATGAAGAATACTACCAAGGTGAAAAAACAAGTCAAAGTAAGAAACATGCATTATAGCTGATCCCACAGTTCTATTATTTCTTAGAATCCCATAGGAGTTTCTAATGGTCAATTTGGGAGTTGTAGCCCGAAGACACACATGGAGGCTTAAACAACATCTATTGATGTGAATATAAAGAAACAATGATTTCGTTGACAAGGATTTGACCATTTTGAAGCTGATAGTCCCAAAACCGGAGTTATGACATTTAAAGGTACAAATGAGAGCTAATAGAAGAGTTGAAATGTAGTCAAAGGAATTGGATCTATTACAATTGCTTTGAGATGTTCAAGAGTCGCAACAAAGAGCCATTATAAGATTTGTACAAGGTTTCAGCGATGCAACTTCATCAAAGGCTAAGTTTCAGCCTTTTAGGAACCTTGACGACGTGATGAAGCATACTACCAAGGTGGAGAAGCTAGTCAAAGTAGGAAACAAGCATTATAGCTAATCCCACAGTTCTGTTACTTCTTAAAATCCCATAGGAGTTTCTAATGGTGAATTTGGGATTTGTAGCCAGAAAACACACATGGAGTCTTAAACAACACCTATTGATGTGAATATGCAGAAACGATGCTTTCGTTGACAAGGATTTGACCATTTTCAAGCTGATAGTCCCAAAACCGGAGTTAGGACAGTTCAAGGTACAAATGAGAGTTAATAGAAGTGTTGAAATGTAGTCAAAGGAATTGGATCTTTTACAATTTCTTTGAGATGTTCAAGAACCGCAACAAAGAGCCATTGTAAGATTTGTACAAGGGTTGAGTGATGAAACTTCATCAAAGTCTAAGTTTCAGCCTTTTAGGACCCTTAATTACGTGATGAAGCAAACTACCAAGCTGGAGAAGCAAGTCAAAGTAAGCAACAAGCATTATAGCTGATCCCATAATTCTGTTAGTTCTTCGAATCCCATAGGAGTTTCTAATGGTGAATTTGGGAGTTGTCGCCAGAAAACACACTTGGAGGCTTAAACAACACCTATTGGTGTGAATATGAAGAAACAATGATTTCGTTGACAAGAATTTGACCATTTTCAAGCTGATAGTCCCAAAACCAGAGTGATGACAGTTCAAGGTACAAATGAGAGTTAATAGAAGTGTTGAAATGTAGTCAAAGCAATTGGATCTCTTACAATTGCTTTGAGATGTTCAAGAGTCGCAACAAAGAGCCATTGTAAGATTTGTACAAGGTTTCAGTGATGAAACTTCATCCATGGCTAAGTTTCAGCCTTTTAGGACCCTTGATGACGTGAGGAAGCATACTACCAAGGTGGAGAAGCAAGTCAAAGTAAGAAACAAGGATTATAGCTGAACCCACAGTTCTGTTAGTTCTTAGAATCCCATAGGAGTTTCTAATGGTGAATTTGGGAGTTGTAGCCAGAAGACACACTTGGAGGCTTAAACAACACCTATTGGTGTGAATATGAAGAAACAATGCTTTCGTTGACAAGGATTTGACCGTTTTCAAGCTGATAGTCCCAAAACAAGAGTTATGACAGTTCAAGGTACAAATGAGAGTTAATAGAAGTGTTGAAATGTAGTCAAAGGAATTGGATCTATTACAAATGTTTTGAGATATTCAAGAGCCGCAACAAAGAGGCATTGGAAGATTTGTACAAGGTTTGAGTGACCAAACTTCATCAAAGGCTAAGTTTCAGCCTTTTAGGACCCTTAATGACGTGAGGAAGCATACTACCAAGGTGGAGAAGCAAGTCAAAGTAAGAAACAAGCGTTATAGCTGATCTCACAGTTCTGTTAGTTCTTAGAATCCCATAGGAGTTTCTAACGGTGAATTTGGGAGTTGTAGCCAGAAGACACATTTGGAGGCTTAAACAACACCTATTGGTGTGAATATGAAGAAACAATGATTTCGTTGACAAGAATTTGACCATTTTCAAGCTGATAGTCCCAAAACCAGAGTTATGACAGTTCAAGGTATAAATGAGAGTTAATAGAAGTGTGAAAATGTAGTCAAAGGAATTGGATCTATTACAACCTGCTATTTACCCTTATTCATAAAAAATAATATATAGAGTATATCTGTATATAACTTTCCTATTAAGAACAGACTAAGCAACAAACAAAACCTACAAGACAATGACGTAAGCAATGACGTAAACTACAAGACGTAAGCAATGACGTAAGCAATGACGAAGAATACACTCAACTGTCGGCACCACCACAGGACGATACGTAGCAAGACAACAAACACAATGACGTAAGCAATGACGAAAAATACACTCAATTGTCGGCACCACCACAAGACGACACGTAGCAAGGCACCCACCGCTTCTTCCCCTATAAATAAGCACCAATTTCAAGCTAAGGAGGCAGGCGTTCATTCGCAAACACATCTTTCTACTACTTACTCTCTCACTACTCTCAAAAGCTCTTAAAAGCTTTCTTCATTACTCTCAAGATCTTTTGTAATCCTATTTCAAATCTTTGTATTCAATCTCTACAAAATTTGTAAGTTTCAAAACCATTTATAAAAACAAGTTTTATAAAGTTAAATTTTACTCAATTAATAAAAGTAAAAGAATTTTAAAATTAATCAGATTTATTAAATTGAGAGTTTAAATTGATAGTTTTTTGAATCGTATTATGTTGTAAGTTTAGGACTTCTTTAGTTTTCATAGGGGATAGAAATGGAAATAATAATTTCGTTCTACCACCTTAGTAGATATGCCAGTTTCAGTGGCTTTGAATGGATATATTTGAGTAAAGAAAGCTTTGCTGCAAAATTCAAGGGTTTATTTAAAATCGTTTTGGCTCTGCTACTATTTATTTTAATTTTATCAGATATTCTTTTTTTATATTGGGGTCATCTACTTTATCTATTATATCTAATAGGAATTGTTCGTCTTCGTTTTTGGTTATTACATTAATTATTTTACAATTGCATAGGTTGTCGGATAGTTCTTGTGATTCTGATGATGAATCACTTGAGTTTTCTATTTCATTTTTTGAATAGTTACTATCAGATTCTTCTGATATCTCTGATTCTGAGGTTAATAATAATTTAGCTAATTTTTCTTGGATATCAGGTTGATCTTGAAATATTTCATTTATTTTTCTTTTTATTTTACATTTGCTCGATGTATCTCCGGGTCTTTTACAATTCCAGCATATAATTTTCTCTTTATTAAATTTCTTATGATAACTATTATTTTTAGAGTAGTTTTTATTATTTCTCTTGTAGTTATCTTTCTTTTTGTAATATTGATTATTTTCCTTTTTATTAAAGTTAGTAGGTTTTCTATAGTTTTTTATATTTTTGAAATGTCTTTGTCTATGTTGTATACGTTTAATTCGTGAGGGTGGATTTAATTGTTGTTTGTAACCATATTGTTCACAAAACGAGCCCATAGTTACTTTGAATTTGAATTTATCATTTCATTTTTTATCTTTATGGTCTTGACATATTGATAATCCTTCTTTCTTTATAAATGCAAATAGTTGACCATATGTTATTGTATTCCAGAGAACAGGTTGTCCTCCGGAATATTCTTTTAATTTATTGATTATTCTTTCGGCAAAGAAAGATTGTAATCCAGAGATAAATCTTTCTTTCCAAAAGGGTTGATTACAATCATTTCTTTGAAATATGTTTGTTACAAACATATCTTTGTACCATTTAAAGTCTCCTAATGTTGGACATCTTAAATTGGCCAATACCATCTTTTTACTTTCTAATTCTTCGTTTGGGTTACCTATGAAATGCATAGTTAATGTATGAATTAATACTTCTACTCCATTTTGTTGTTCTTCTTCGTGGATACCCTCGTCATCTTCTATGTTAAAAATTTCTACATGATTAATTATTGAGTCTTGAGTAATTGTATCTAGTTAGTTGTCCCGCCAATAATTAAGTTCTCCATTGAATCCTATTATTAGTAGAACACATGCTTGTTTATCAGTGTGTCCTCTAGCTTTGTATGATATTGATGCCATACCCATTTCTTGAAATACATTCATTATTTCGTATTCAGAACGTCCATCAATATTGCATGAGTATATTCCTTCGCCGGTATATACTTTTGATGTCTCTGCATTTTAGCATGTTTTAGCATGCATTTATCATCATTTAGGACTATATTTATCATATGTTTCACCCCATTTATAGTCTTTTCCACACATTTAGCATACATACTAGGATTTGCAGTAGATTTGCATACATATGCATTTTGGAGTTGATTTCAGGTACTTGGATGATGTTCTGGATGTCTGGAGAGTTTCACACGACAGCTACATCAAGCAGATTTTCACATAGTGCTCGAGCAGATTTTCACACAGTGCTCGAGCAGGTAGAAGACAGAGTGCTCGAGCAGGTAGAAGATAGAGTGCTCGAGCAGGTAGAAGACACAGTGTTCGAGCAAGTAGAAGACATAGTGGTCGAGCAGATTTTCACACAGTGCTCGAGCAGGTAGAAGACACAGTGCTCAAGCAGGTAGAAGACACAGTGCTCGAGCAGGTAGAAGACACAGTGCTCGAGCAGGTAGGAGACACAGTGCTCGAGTAGGTAGAAGACAGAGTGCTCGAGCAGGTAGAAGACACAGTGCTCGAGCAGAATTTCAACAGACTGCTCGAGCAGAATTTCAACAGACTGCTCAAGCAGAATTTCAGCAGATGCTTGAGCAGTCCATCGAGCACACAACCCCAGCAATGCGTCGAGCAGAGTGCTCGAGCACACACGTCGAGCAGGAGGTCCAGCAGTCTTCATTCCCAGCTCGATCACCTCTACACACACGCTGGTCCAAGCTGCATCAATCTCCAAAGACTTAGCCGCTTATTTTGTCTTTATCCGTTTTAGGGTTTTCTGCATTTTCATATAAATACCCCTTTTGGGTTTTGTCCAAAGGGTATTCCGTTTTTTTTGTAAGCTCTTTTATTTCTTAGGTTTTCTCCCTCTTGTTCTTGAGTGTTCTTCATTTGTTCATCATAGTTCTTGACTTTGAATCCAGATCTCTTTTAATCCACTAGTTAGTTTGCTTTAATTCTTTGCAGTCTTGTTATTCTTGCAATAATCTATCATTCTAATCTAATTTCAATGAATTCTAAGATGTTTGGATTTTCTGGGTTTGAGTTCTTCACTATGCTTGAGTAGTTTTTTTAGGGTTCTTGAGAATGGGATAGGTTAGTGACGAATCTTTGATCTTCTAGGGCGTTTGAGTTTAGTTGTTTGTGAATCCCTTCTGGATTAGTGTTCTTCATGCTAGTTTCTCTCTGATCAATTGCAACTAGATCTTAAGTGTTTCCACACTCAAAAGGTGGTTGATGAAACGCTTGAACAACTAGTGCCAGAGATTTGCATTCCTAGCCTAAGAGATTAGATGTTTAGGGTGTTCATTGACAAGAACGGGTTGAGTCTTAGTGCCTGTTAGGGTAGATTTCATCAGAGATATCTGAGTCTGGAACTGCCCTAGCTTGAGGTCATCTGTCACGAAAGTGGATTTGATTGCTTGTGAACCCGTTGTCTAGGGAGTAGCTATGTTTGAGTTTGTCAGCGCCTTAGATAGATTTCAGAGGAGTCACTGACCAATTACCCATATTCTTGAGAGCTTGTTTGTCTTAGTTGATTTTACCTTGTCTTAGTTATCATTTTCGCTTGCTAGCTTCCACACTTAGTTTTATCTCATCAATTTATTTCGTCATTTTCACTTGCTGCATTACTCCTACAGCATCTTCTCTAGCAACTGCACCTGCCTCGCTAGTATTTTTACTTAGCATTTATTTTGCATATTTCATGTTTCACTTAGGTTGTTAGAAAATCCAACCTTAACTTGCTTGGCTTGAATTAAGTATATCTGATCTCATCCTGATTGTTAGCATCACACTCATTTGGATTGACACCTTAGTACTACAATGACATGTTAGATTAAGGAATTGATATATCCATAGTTTACTGCTTTCACACCACACAACACATTTAAACTTGTATTTTTACTTAGGAAAAGCATAAAAGACAGGGGATTCGCATCCAATAGGACAAGTTCCTATTGCTAGGTCTCCCTTGACTACAGGCTGAGTACTGAGTAAAAATACATATATCTATTTGGCGCCATTGCCGATTGGGTGTTTGTTTGCTACATTTAGGATTTTAGATTTCTTGAGATCAAGTTCTATTTACTTTTACTTCACTTCTTAACTTTCTTGGTTTTCTGTGTGTTCAGGTACCAACTTGGCCACTCACACTGTTTTAAGTTTCACCTGTATGCAAACACGGTCACAAGGAAACCAGAACCTCTTTTCTCCTCTCGACGACATCCACAGATTACGACCAGTGTTGCGAGGACAGAGGGACAACATCAGAGCAGACCAACAACATCTTGTACGAATGGAAAATCCTCAAGGAAAAGTTGAACAAGGTCCTCAACAGAGGAGGCTCACATTGGTTGGAGCAGGGGATGCTCCTAACACTCATACACTCAGCGGCAAGGGATTGTGCCACCAACAATCCAAAAAAATAATTTTGAGATCAAGAGTGGTATGATCGCTATGGTCCAAAGTAACAAATTTTATGGATTACCTATGGAAGATCCTCTAGATCACCTGGACGAGTTCGACAGGCTCTGTAGCCTCACCAAGATCAATGGAGTCAGTGAAGATGGTTTCAAGCTCAGACTCTTCCCATTCTCTCTTGGTGACAAAGCCCATATATGGGAAAAGAACCTACCTCATAGCTCCATCACCTCCTGGGATGACTGCAAGAAAGTTTTCCTTGCAAAATTTTTCTCCAACGCCCGCACTGCTAGACTCCGGAATGAGATATCCAGCTTTATCCAAAAGAATGGAGAAACCTTCTCTGAAGCTTGGGAAAGATTCAAGGGCTACACTATCCATTGTCCTCACCATGGTTTCAGCAATGAATCCCTGCTCAACAAGCTCTACAGAGGCATTCTTCCAAGGATCAGAATGCTTCTTGATACAACAAGCAATGGCAATTTCCTAAACAAGGATGTTGATGAAGGCTGGGAACTAGTTGAAAATCTTGCTCAATCCGATGGGAACTACACTGAGGACTATGACCGCAGCATAAGGGGAAATGTTGATTCTGACGAGAGGACTAGGAAAGAGATAAAGTCTCTAAATGAAAAATTCGATAACTTCATCCTCAGCCAGCAGAGACACGTTCACTTTGCAAATGAAGAGGAACTTTTTCATATTCAAGATAGGGAGGCTGACCACATAGAAGAAGTTAGCTATGTTCAGAACCACGGTGGCTACAACAAGGGTTTCACCAACTACAAGAACAACCCCAACTTGTCCTACAGAAGTACCAACGTGGAAAACCCGCAAGATCAAGTCTATCCTGCACCACCACCGCAACAAAACAAGCCTTTTGTCCCCTACAATCAAACTCAAGGTTTTGTTCCTAAGCAGAATTTCCAAGGAAGGTACAACCCACAGGGCGTCATAGGTCAACCACCTGGTTTTGCACCACAGCAAGCTCCAACACCTACTGCCCATGATCAAGACCTACGAAGTATGATGCAGCAGCTACTCCAAGGTCAAGCTGCCAGTACAATGGAAACTGCAAAGAAGTTTGCTGAAGCCAAGAATCATATGGACTACACCTTCGCCACCCTCAACAATAAGTTTGAGACATTGAACTCCAAAATTAAATACATGGAGAACAAGTCTGCCACCACATCTTCCACAACGCATCCTCGACAACTCCCAGGAAAGGCAATTCAAAATCCTAAGGATTTTGCCCATGTCAATTCCATCACCTTGAGAAGTGGGAAAGAACTACCAGCAACGGGAGGAACTACTCCTATCACCGTGGACAATGAAAACCAAGATGGGGAGATTTTGTGTCAAGGAGAACAACAAGTCGAAAGAAAAACATGAACTCGTCTGACCAACTCGACACAATAACTCGACCTGCCAGTCGAGTGCAGCCTTCCCCAGTTGAAACAATTGCACCTGCCAAGGAGAAGAAAGCACCATTCTTCCCTCCTCCTTACAAACCTAAACTCCCCTTCCCAGGGAGATTTTACAAGGACAGAGTGGAGAGATACAGAGCTATCTTCGACAAACACATTAAAGAAATTGAAGTCAAGATGTCCATACTAGATGCATTGGCACTTCTACCTCAATCTCACAATTGAATAAAAGATGCAATTATGGAAAGGCTCAAGGAAGTACGAAGAATGGTAGTACAAAGCTATGAATGCAGCGCTATTACACATAAGGAAGTGGTCCACGAAAAGATTGATGATCCTGGTTCTTTCACTCTCCCTTGCTCTCTCGGACCACTAACTTTCAACAACTGCCTCTGCGACCTTGGAGCATCGATAAGCTTAATGCTGCTTTCTGTAGCTAAGAGGCTAGGGTTCAGTAAATATAAACCTGCAAAGTCTCCTTGATTTTAGCTGATGAATCTACTAGACTACCTCAAGGTGTATTAGAAGATTTGCCTATCAAGATTGGGAATGTAAAAGTACCAACTGACTTTGTAGTGTTAGAGATGGATGAAGAACCTACGGACCCCTTGATATTGGGAAGACCTTTCTTAGCCACAGCTGGTGCGGTGATAGATGTCAAGCAAGGGATGATTGATCTTCATCTTGGGAAAGGTCTCAAAATGAAGTTTGATATAAAAAATCCTACAAAGAAGCCCACTATAGAAGGGCAAACCTTCCATACTGAAGAATTGGTTAAGCTTGCGGATAAACCGGTAGGAGAACTTACTGAGGAAGAGGCCTATATGGAGGAGAAATCTATTGAGAACCAAGCTGCAGATTGGACACGAGATGGTGCCAAATTCGATGATCCAATTACTAAGGAAGAAGAAATCTCACTTGACTTGCAATTACAACTTGATGATTTTGCTAAGTGTACCAAGGCCCCACCAGATAAGTACCATAATGTATCAACCGTCATGGCGCTCACAGAAGCAATGATAGAACTCACAGACCAAGTGAAAAGAATATCGGTTCAAATTAAGGACCTTCAGGCAAAGGTTGATGACCCTTCATCCAGGAAAGATAAGCAAGTATTGAAAGGTTTTGGAATGAGCAGAGCCTTTGCTAATGCAACAAGAGCCTCATCCTTCTGCAACTTACCTCAGAAAATTCCGAAGGGGACCTCAGTTTCTCCCCTCAACCCCCTTTAAATCTCGATAAGGTTACAAAGTCAAGCTTAGTGACTTTAAACAAGCTCACTTGGGAGAAAGTCCCATGTCTATCTTTGTATATATTCTTATTTTTTATTTTCCTTAGTATTTTCATAGATTTTTCTTTGTTTTCACTCAATGTCTCAGGTGCACGCAAGGAGTAGAGGAAGATGGAAAATAAAGGTGGAAGACGAGCTGCCGCTCGGGTAGGTGCTCGAGCAAACGCCTTACCAGAGTACTCGAGCAAATGCCTTATCTGAGTGCTCAAGCAAAATGCTCGACCAGAGTGCTCGAGCAACGCTCGACCAAACGCTAAGCCAGACGCTCGACCAAACGCTAGGCCAGACGCTCGACCAGAGGCACTTGAGCTGCCACTCGAGCTGGCACTCCACCAACGTACTCCTGTGAGGACATAGAAGAGTTCACCGACTCTTTCTTCTCCACCTACTGAAGTATCAACTCCAAACTCATTGTATATATCATTGTACTTGTGTTTAATTTCGCTTTCATTCCTGAACTCTTTTCCAGATTTTATTACACACGGGACTGTGTAATTTAAGTTTGGGGGAGGGTTCATGTTGTATTTGACATTGTTTTCTGTTTTCTTATTTCAAATTTTCAATCATCTATGTGCATCTGAAAACCATAAAAATTTGAAAATTTTTTGAAAATCATTTCACAAAAACAGAGTGTCCATGTAGTTGCATTAGCATTTTAGG
This sequence comes from Cardamine occulta, assembly GCA_028015245.1. Classification (NCBI taxonomy): domain Eukaryota; kingdom Viridiplantae; phylum Streptophyta; class Magnoliopsida; order Brassicales; family Brassicaceae; genus Cardamine; species Cardamine occulta. The sequence continues at coordinate 9,727,548 of CM051390.1, forward strand.
AGTCTACTTGCATTTCATCTAGGATTTCTGCATATGGGATAATGATGATTCTTGCCTAGCCTAGCATGCAGCATAAATTGTTAATGAACCACTTAGTTTTCCTGTTGTGCATATTGATTAAGTTTGAAGCATAAGGCAGCCCCATCCTCTGAATTCATTGCTTGACATTTGATTTTGGCTGAAGCTTGTTGAGAAGTGCATTCATTCCCTATATATTTGGACCATAACCTGACTTATAATTATCATATTTACGCATTGAACTTGAACTCATTGATACCTATATACCTACTTTGATTATCTTTCATCTTTTTACCACCCTTGTTATCCAAGTAGCTGATTCCCCTCATTGGAACAGCTTCCCCACCATTGAACCAACCTTTCTTTCAAGCCAATATTATTTTCTGTGTGTGAGGCCTTTTTATAGACTGAGCTTGGTAGAAAGTGTTAGGTTGGAGCCGACAAGGATAAGTTCTCGCTTAGCTCTAGTTCACGGTATGGACTAGCTAGGACTAGGTGGGAACATGATTTTGGGGAGAAACGAATTGGGATGTTCTAAGCAGGATGAGTCGAAAAATGAAAAAAGAGAAAGAGAAGGGAAAAAGAAAAGAAACTTCTAAGTAGAGGGATGTGCATAATTAAAGCTCTAGTAAAGGATTGGGTAGTACGAAAGGAAAAAAAATATGTATAGGCTCATGAAAAGGAAAAGAGAAACTTGTATGAAATACATAAAAGATAGAGCCTCAGATAGACATCCAATCCGCTAGACTAAGCAAATGTTAAGGTAAATCGTCCTTAGAACACAAAGAAAAAGAAAAGTTTGATCAAAAGGGATTCATTGCAGAAAAGTGCCAAAGGGTAGTAATAGGATCATTCCTGGGATTAGATTTAGAGGTTTGGGTTTCGATTATGTATATGTTTGGGTAGATGGAAGTTTATCCTTGTACGCATCGGTTGGCCCTGACCTTTAGCCTTCTTCTAAATCTCAGTTTTTCTTTGAGAGTCCCTTGAGTGAGAATGAGTGTCACCAGCTACATTAAGGACCATCTTTGTCCTTTGACCATTCCTTTAGCCAAATGAGTTCAATGACTGTGAATAAACTTGATTCATGATTTCTGCTTAATGAATGTTAAAGGGTTTGAAGAATCGGAATGCTTGCGTAGGCTAAAGTCATTGTTAAGTAAGTGATGTGACGAGCATGGTTAAAGCTTTAAAAGTAGAACTTGTTGGCATTGCATTCAGGGTAGCTTCTTGGAAATTTGATAAGGTTTGGGAACTTTAAAAACTGCATTGCTTAGGTTCCGAATCCCCATTTTCTAACCTCTCTCCCTTCTTATGAATTGTTTGCTTGAGGGCAAGCAAAGACTAAGTTTGGGGGAGTTGATGTCTCTGCATTTTAGCATGTTTTAGCATGCATTTATCATCATTTAGGACTATATTTATCATATGTTTCACCCCATTTTTAGTTATTTCCACACATTTAGCATACATACTAGGATTTGCAGTAGATTTGCATACATATGTATTTTGGAGTTGATTTCAGGTACTTGGATGATGTTCTGGATGTCTGGAGAGTTTCACACCACAGCTACATCAAGCAGATTTTCACATAGTGCTCGAGCAGATTTTCACACAGTGCTCGAGCAGGTAGAAGACAGAGTGCTTGAGCAGGTAGAAGACAGAGTGCTCGAGCAGGTAGAAGACATAGTGCTCGAGCAAGTAGAAGATATAGTGGTCGAGCAGATTTTCACAGAGTGCTCGAGCAGGTAGAAGACACAGTGCTCGAGCAGGTAGAAGATAGAGTGCTCGAGCAGGTAGAAGACACAGTGCTCAAGCAGGTAGAAGAAGAGTGCTTGAGCAGGTAGAAGACACAGTGCTCGAGCAGAATTTCAACAGACTGCTAGAGCAGAATTTCAACAGACTGCTCGAGCAGAATTTCAGCAGATGCTCGAGTAGTCCATCGAGCACACAAGCCCAGCAATGCGTCGAGCAGAGTGCTCGAGCACACACGTCGAGCAGGAGGTCCAGCAGTCTTCATTCCCAGCTCGATCACCTTTACACACGCTGGTCCAAGCTGCATCAATCTCCGAAGACTTAGCCGCTTATTTTGTCTTTATCCGCTTTAGGGTTTTCTGCATTTTCATATAAATACCCCTTTTGGGTTTTGTCCAAAGGGTATTCCGTTTTTTTTGTAAGCTCTTTTATTTCTTAGGTTTTCTCCCTCTTGTTCTTGAGTGTTCTTCATTTGTTCATCATAGTTCTTGACTTTGAATCCAGATCTCTTTTAATCCACTAGTTAGTTTCTTTAATTCTTTGCAGTCTTGTTATTCTTGCAATAATCTATCATTCTAATCTAATTTCAATGAATTCTAAGATGTTTGGATTTTATGGGTTTGAGTTCTTCACTATGCTTGAGTAGTTTTTTTTAAGGTTCTTGAGAATGGGATAGGTTAGTGACGAATCTTTGATCTTCTAGGGCGTTTGAGTTTAGTTGTTTGTGAATCCCGTCTGGATTAGTGTTCTTAATGCTTGTTTCTCTCTGATCAATTGCAACTAGATCTTAAGTGTTTCCACACTCAAAAGGTGGTTGATGAAACGCTTGAACAACTAGTGCCAGAGATTTGCATTCCTAGCCTAAGAGATTAGATGTTTAGGGTGTTCATTGACAAGAACGGGTTGAGTCTTAGTGCCTGTTAGGGTAGATTTCATCAGAGATATCTGAGTCTGGAACTGCCCTAGCTTGAGGTCATCTGTCACGAAAGTGGATTTGATTGCTTGTGAACCCGTTGTCTAGGGAGTAGCTCTGTTTGAGTTTGTCAGCGCCTTAGATAGATTTCAGAGGAGTCACTGACCAATTACCCCATTCTTGAGAACTTGTTTGTCTTAGTTGATTTTACCTTGTCTTAGTTATCATTTTCGCTTGCTAGCTTCCACACTTAGTTTTATCTCATCAATTTATTTCGTCATTTTCACTTGCTGCATTACTCCTACAGCATCTGTGCACTGCTTCTCTAGCACCTGCACCTGCCTCCCTAGTATTTTTACTTAGCATTTATTTTGCATATTTCATGTTTCACTTAGGTTGTTAGACAATCCAACCTCAACTTGCTTGGCTTGAATTAAGTATATCTGATCTCATCCTGATTGTTAGCATCACACTCATTTGGATTGACACCTTAGTACTACAATGACATGTTAGACTAAGGAATTGATATATCCATAGTTTACTGCTTTCACACCACACAACACATTTAAACTTGTATTTTTACTTAGGGAAAGCATAAAGGACAGGGGATTCGCATCCAATAGGACAAGTTCCTATTGCTAGGTCTCTCTTGACTACAAGCTGAGTACTGAGTAAAAATACCAATATCAACTTTATTGGTATATTTATGGTGTTCTTCGAATATTAAATCGGGTGGAGTATGTCTCTTGTAATATGGTTTATTGGATTTCATCATATTATTTCTTATTCTATTAATTTCTTGATCATTGTCAGTTTGTATAGATGATTGAAGGGATTCATTATCATTTTCATCGATGTTGTTTATTCCTTTTCCTTTGTCTATTTTTTCTAGTCTATCAGCGAATTTTTTTAATAATTCATTTTCTGGAAATTTTATTTTTCTATTTATTGGTTTGAATATGGGTGGTGATGTTGATGCAAAAGGATGTTTAATAATAGGATTTTGTTTAATCGTATTTTCTTCTTTACTTATTTTATTATCAATATGGTCTACTTGTTTTGAGATTGTATATAATAATTGACTTTGAAAATTATTTTGTTCGTATATGGATTTAATACCCTATATAGCTACTAGATCTTTATTATCTCTATTTGCTCCTGTTTTAAATGGTGTTGCTATTATTTGTCTATTAGAATAATTTCTTCCGTTTCTTTTTTTGTAAATGTATTAAAATACCATCGTCGTTTTTCTTTATTGCTTATTGATAAAAAGTCTTCTTTTATATATTGTTTGTCTATTTCATATGTTTTTATAATAACATTAATATTTTTGAAATCTGATTGAGTTGGTGAAGTTGGATATAGATTGGCTTCGGTTATGGGTGTTGGTTCAGCTATTGGTGCATTAAAATTTACTGGGTGTTCTTGATTAATATTTTGATTTATACTTTCAGTTTCTGAATCCGTGCTGGTTTGTCCATTAATACTGGCTTAAGCAGTGCGATATTCGGAAAAAGAAGATCTTGAATTATATGATCTAATTGATGGTAATCTTGGATCTCTAATAGATCCAAACTGTAATATTATTTTCCCATCAATTCTTTCTATAATTCTTGAAATATTTCTTTGTTCGAAATTTCTAATGGGTTGTGTAATTACTATTTTCCATTCGTCTGAAATGGTTATTTCATTCCATTTAAGTTGCTTAGGTGCATAAGTAGCATTGGGTGTATATTTACTATGAACTGTTAATATAGTAGTTTCTCCTTTATTATCTTGTAGTAAACATCTTGGGTTAAATTCGGATGTTGCTTGTTTGAAATAAATTCTGTATAATTATAGGTAACCATGTCTATTATTTTCAAATTTAATTTCTGGTATGTTTACATTTAATACTAATGTATTGAGTATTGTTGGGTCATGTAAACTAACTTGAAAATTAGGAGCGCAGTTGAAATAAATTGCTCCATTATGTAAGTTTGATTGGACTGCTCCTAGAAGCGAGTCCTCATATTTTAATAAAGTTTTATCTCTAAGTAACATAAATATTGGTTGATCTATTCCCGTTCTTGATAATGGTTTTATTGCGATTTGGACTAATCCAAAATGCAAATAATTAAATCCTTTTTGTTTATATTTTTCTAAGGCGATTGATGATAGTAGTTTGATTTCTTCAAATTCTTTCTGGAGAGAAATAGCGGGGTGAGTAACGAACAAACCAATACTTATGTTACTTAGAGAATATACCGGCGAAGGAATATACTCATGGAATATTGATGGACGTTCTGAATACGAAATAATGAATCTATTTCAAGAAATGGGTATGGCATCAATATCATACAAAGCCAGAGGACACACTGATAAACAAGCATGTGTTCTACTAATAACAGGATTTAATGGAGCACTTAAATATTGGTGGGACAACTCACTAGATACAATTACTCAAGACTCAATAATTAATCATGTAGAAATTTTGAACATAGAAGATGACGAGGGTATCCACGAAGAAGAACAAGAAAATGCAGTAGAAGTATTAATTCATACATTAACTATGCATTTCATAGGTAACCCAAACGAAGAATTAGAAAGTAAAAAGATGGTATTGACCAATTTAAGATGTCCAACATTAGGAGACTTTAAATGGTACAAAGATATGTTTGTAACAAACATATTTCAAAGAAATGATTGTAATCAACCCTTTTGGACAGAAATATTTATCTCTGGATTACCATCTTTCTTTGCCGACAGAATAATCAATAAATTAAAAGAATATTCCGGAGGACAACCTGTTCCCTGGAATACAATAACATATTGTCAACTATTTGCATTTATAAAGCAAAAAGGATTATCAATATGTCAAGACCATAAAGATAAAAAACGAAATGATAAATTCAAATTCAAAGTAACTATGGGCTCATTTTGCGAATAATATGGTTACAAACAACAATTAAATCCACCCTCATGAATTAAACGTATACAATATAGACAAAGACATTTCAAAAATATAAAAAACTATAGAAAACCTACTAACTTTAATTAAAAGGAAAATAATCAATATTACAAAAAGAAAGATAACTACAAGAGAAATAATAAAAACTACTCTAAAAAAAATAATTATCAAAATAAATTTAATAAAGAGAAAATTATATGCTGGAATTGTAAAAGACCCGGACATACATCGAGCGAATGTAAAATAAAAAGAAAAATAAATGAAATATTTCAAGATCAACCTGATATCCAAGAAAAATTAGCTAAATTATTATTAACCTCAGAATCAGAGATATCAGAAGAATCTGATAGTAACTATTCAATAAATGAAATAGAAAAGTCAAGTGATTCATGATCAGAATCACAAGAACTATCCGACAACCTATGCAATTGTAAAATAATTAATGTAATAACCAAAAACGAAGACAAACAATTCCTATTAGATATAATAGATAAAATAGATGACACCAATATAAAAAAAGAGTATCTGATAAAATTAAAAGATATTATAAATCAAGAAAACCAACTATCATCTCCACAACCATTCAGTCTAAATAAAATATTAGAAAAATATCCAACTCAGAGTTTATTTAAACAAGTAACCACAGGTATATTACAAGGAGAAATTAAACAAATAAAAGCTCAAATTAAAGAACTAGAAGCAATAATTAATCAACAATAATTAGATCAATTACAAATAAAAACCAGATTACTAGTTATAGAAGCAAAAAAAAATACTCAAGCATCTTCTAGTAATCATAATTTAGTAATTAATGAAGAAAAAGAAAATGAGGAAAATGAATACATTCAAATAATCAATAAAATTAATTATCAAAAATAGTATACAAATATTACATTACATATCGCCCATGACTTCAAAATCAACATAATTGCATTAATGGACACTGGAGCAGATTACAACTGCATCAAAGAAAGAATAATACCAACCAAGTATTATGAAAAAACAACAGAACGACTTAGTGGAGCCAATGGCAGTAGTTTAAAAGTACAATACAAATTATCCAACGCAAAAATTTGCAATCAAGGATATTGTTTTAAAAACTAGTTTATACTAGTAAAAAATCTAACGCAAGAAATAATATTAGGAACACTTTTCTTTACTCAAATATACCCTTTCAAAGCCACTGAAACTGGCATATCTACTAAGGTGGTAGGAACGAAATTATTATTTCCATTTCTATCCCCTATGACAACTAAAGAAGTCCTAAACTTACAACATATTACGATTCAAAAAACTATCAATTTAATAAAAAGTAAACAAAATCATATACAATATTTGCAAGACGAAATATCGCATAAAAAATAGAAGAGCAGTTAAAAACAACTTACACAATAGACAAAATAAAAACAATAGAAAAAGAACTACTTAGTCAAGTTTGTTCTGATCTACCAAATGCATTTTGGGAAAGAAAACAACACGTAGTCGAACTCCCTTACATAAAAGAGTTTAACAAAACAATTATACCAACAAAAGCCAGACCAATCCAAATGAATAAAGATTTATTAGAAACATGTAAACAAGAAATAGAAGACTTAAAGAAAAAATTAATAAGACAATCCAAGTCACCTTGGAGTTGTTCTGCCTTCTATGTAAATAACCAAGCTGTAAAAGAACGCGGTGTTCCAAGACTAGTAATTAACTATAAACCCCTAAACGAAGTACTACAATGGATTAGATATCCAATACCCAATAAAAGAGACTTATTAAAAAGATTATACAACGCAAAAGTATATTCAAAATTTGATATGAAAAGCGGATTCTGGCAAATACAGATCGCTGAAAAAGACAAATATAAAACCGCATTTACTGTACCATTCGGTCATTACGAGTGGAATGTAATGCCTTTCTGTCTAAAAATGCACCTTCTGAATTTCAACATATAATGAATAACATCTTCAACAATCATTCAAATTTCACAATAGTCTATATAGATGACGTCTTAGTATACTCTAATTCAATTGATCAACATATTACACATTTACATACATTCATTAACATTGTCAAAAAACATGGGTTAGTTTTATCGGCTACGAAAATGCATTTATTCCAAACTAAGATTAGATTCTTAGGTCATAATATTTTTCAAGGAACTATTACCCCTATATCCAGATCAATAGAATTCACGGATAAATTCCCTGATGAACTAAGAGAAAGAACCCAGTTACAAAGATTCTTAGGATGTCTAAACTATGTCTCAGACTTCCTACCTAACCTCAGAAAAACTATTCAACCGTTATTCCAACGTTTACAAAAAAATCCAAAACCATTGTCAACTGTGCATACCAACTTAGTCAAAGAAGTCAAGCTTAAAATCAAAACCTGACCGTGTCTTTCCTTACCTAACCCTGAAGCAGATATGGTAGTTGAAACAGATGCCTCAGAACTAGGATTTGGAGGTATTCTCAAGCAAAAACTACAAGAAACAAAACAGGAGACAATAGTTAGGTTCCATTCCGGAGTTTGGCTAGGACCACAAAAATCTTATTCAACTGTAAAAAAAGAAGTACTTTCAATCGTAAATTGCATTTCAAAGTTCCAAGACGATTTGATAAATAAAAGATTTTTATTAAGAGTCGACTGTAAGTCAGCAAAAGAAATATTACAAAAAGATGTTAAAAATTTAGTTTCAAAACAAATTTTTGCAAGATGGCAAGCTATATTATCTGTTTTTGATTTCGATATTCAATATATTAAAGGAGAAAATAATTCCTTACCAGACTTTCTAACAAGAGAATATTTACAGGGGAAATCTACAGATATTCAACAAAAAAATATTCAAAGATGACGGAACCCCAGCAAAAGAAACCGATGTCAGCATCGGATTACATCAAGAATCAACCACATCTTCAGGGTAAACCCCTAGCTATTCAAAACAGTTTCTCGGCTCTTGCTGAGTTTCCACCATTGACCTACTCAAAAGCAGCAGCCACTGGCACTACGTCAACCTTTACCCAAAAAGCTATCTAGAAACCTACAGAAAAATCCACCTACTTCACAAAACCCCATAAACAACACCTTTTTACAACCCAATATCTGATATGATCCCGGCTAGCTCTACGGACATGGAACAAGGAGCACGGATGGACCTTGAGGATACGCAGCTTGGAGCTAAAGAATTGGAAGCTAAGGAGCTGGAGCTTGAAGATTATGGAGCTCAAGACATGAAATGAGTACACGCCGTTACTCGCTCACGGATTAAGAAGCTCACCAAGGAGATTACCGTCCTACTCACGCAAGTTACATCTCCAGGTGACCACTCGGGACTTGGATGTGTCAAGACTATTCTGGTTTTGATCCATGCCCGCGACGGATGATACGTGGCGGTGTGGCCTTAGTGCTCTTTTTCCTTACTCTCGGTTTTGTCCCATTGGGTTTTCCGGAGAAGGTTTTTAACGAGGCTAAGTCCCACACTCGATTCATCATTTTTACCCACTTATCTTCCATGGTTTTGGGCCTGGCCCATTTCTTTTCTTTCTCTTCTCTTTAGGCACTTTCTTTTGAATTTGAATGGTTGTGTTTTGTTCACACTCTGTCTTTAATTATGTTGTTAGTTTCGAGTGTGTGTTTTCCCGAGGCCTGTCTCGAAACACACCACTCGCCTTCCCCTTCTTCTCTTTATATTCTGCATCTGAACCTCATTATAATTTATCAAACCTTTCTCATTCTCAATCATCTTTGAAACTGTTTGATCATGTTCGATTAGTGTATTCGGAAATCTCCTTGCACTACGAACGCCCTTGAAAGTCTAAGAGTGATTCCGCAACTCTTAGAAGTTTCATTCAATCCATTTTCGTGGTTACTCATCCATCTGAACCAATCTGTTCCCCTTCTCACTCGCCAATCATCATCAAACCGGTTCATCGGAGGCTTTCCTTGCTTCAAAGACTTCACCTATCATTTGGAGGACATTCAGGGACGTGATCCTCCCCCAGGATCACATCAAGTGGTATCAGAGCAGACTCCATCTCAGGTTGTGTCTTTTCAAATCGATTATACCCTTTCATATTCTTCATAACCTTTGAATCGATTTACCTGTTGATTGTCGGAATTTTCATAAATATTTGTTATTAGATAAAATCGTGAAATCAGTTTTCAAAGCACATATTATGAGTCTAGTTTCTGTGAAAATTGATTTCGGAATTTTTGGACACGATTTGATATTTTAATCTGACCGATCATCTTCAAGTGATTTTGAGAAGAGATTTTCTGCGATTTTCAGTGTTTTAATTTTCATAAATCGGTTTTAATTGCTAAAATGGTGAGATCGGTTGGATATGTTTCTAAAATGAGTCAGGTATTTTAGAAAATTGTTTCTAGAATTTTTGAACGTGTTTTGTTAATTTTTCAAGGGCAATTTCATCAGACAGTCGCAATTAGGGTTATTGGGCATACCAACGGTTAATTTGTTTTCTTGTGTGTGAGATCGATTTGCTTTCAAATGGACTAGCTGCTGGTGATCTCTTTGTTACTTGTTCCAGGTACAGCAATGTCTAATCACAAAGGAGAGGATATGTTCTACACAAGGTGCCAGGTTCAAAGCAAGATATGCAGCCTTATGATTGATGAAAGGAGTTCCAACAACGTGGCAAGTGAATATATGGTCAAGAAGCTTGGACTGACAGTGAAGGAGCACCCATGGCTCGATGAAGATTACAGATTAAGAGTGAGTCACCAAGTGAAGATTTCCATAACCATTGGAAAGTATGAAGACGAGATTCTGTGTGATGTTCAACCAATGGAAACCTGTCACATCCTTCTTGGAAAATCATGGCAGAATGAGCGAAGAGCAATCTATGATGGTCTCAAGAACCGATATTCATTCAAGTACAAAAGAGGCAAGATCCATCTGGTTTCGTTGACACCACATGAGATTCAAGAAGATCAGCTCATCGTAAAGCAAAAGAGTAAGACAGTTTGTAAAAGAATCTCTAAACTCTCTTCCTCCAAAAGAAAAGATTCTTGCGATTGATAAAGAAACTCCTATGAGTTTAACTAACGTTGCACCGGAGCTACCATCTCCGAGTAAGCATTCTTCTCATTTGCAGGATCATAAGGACACCACAGAAGGTCCAAAGGAGTTATCAACCACCCTGAACTACCTGGAGGTAATGAGAAGAAAAGCTAGTTCGAGCTCTAGGCATGCAAAAACTGAGAAGCATCACATGTGTGACAAGCTGAAACGAATTCCAAAGGTCCTCACGGTTCAAAAAGAAAATATGCCTAGCAAGGAACTTATAACTATTCACTCTAACTCTGCAAAGGCTGGTGAGATGAAACAAACTTTACTCTCTAAACCACATGTGCGTAAGTTTGTCTATAGAGAAACTCTTTTGAGTTTTACTAACCTTGCACCGGTGCTGCCGAGTGAGATATCTTGTAATTTTCAGGATTTCAGAAGTACCGTTCAAAAAGAAGAATCTCGTGACTTGTTACTTCCAGTCCGTGACACAGAACGACCAGAACTTCATTCACAAATTCACATCCAAGGAGAAGCACTTGCTCTGCTCAAAACTTCATCAATGGATGCAGGAAGTGTCAATACCACCTTGATGATCAAAGAAAGAATTTTCCCATTGATCCGCCGAAAGAAGCATCAGATCGTATTTGATCCAGGATCCCTATTTAAAATTTTAATTCATGGCATCCGAAACAAACAAGGTAAGGAAATTATTGTGGTTGATGCAATAATTCCAAGGTATGCAATTCTTTCTATTTTTAATGATAATTTGCTAGATATGTTTCAATCTAGTGAAAAATTTATCCTTGGGCAGTTCTTTAAACGAAAAGGTTTTCTATTTGATAAACATGAAACGTGGTACCCTTGTTACTTCTTGATTAATTCTGTTTTGATGAGTATTGATAAATTCACTACTGGTGCTACTGCTTCGAATGATGCTGAACTGTTCTTTGGAGAGATTGTTTACTATGATAGTTGTCTGAATTTTAATAGACACATAGATGATCATGCTAAACATGTGAATTTTATTTTAGATGATCTAAGTAATAAAATGTTTGCTGCAACAGAGAAGTTTGCATTTGATGTGTTTGATCTTGTGTTCCAAGTTATTGTTGTGAACGCACAGGGTATACAGGACAAAGAGTTGCACCTTCATTCACCAAAATTATGGCTCTTCCATGTTTGGCTTAAGAAGATCTTTGTTCAAGCTGATCTTGAACTGATGAAGTATTTAAACGAGCAGCACGCAAAGAAAAGGCAATGCCAACTGAACTTTGACCCTGGTAGAATTTTTAGGATTCAAATGAAGAGAGGACGTTTTCCAGCCCACACAAAGATCAATGCCTGCAAAACCTGCTCGCAAGGTAAGTACAACGTAAGTTCAAGCTTCAACATAACTGATGTAGTTCCTTTTTGCGCAGATGAAACGGATTTGAGGTCAAATCCTTCTCAAGTGGGAGAGGATGATGAGATCCTAACCAGCAGCCTGTTTGAGGGAGCTAAGGAGATAGAGGAGCAGCTTGAACCAGAGCTTAAGGGAACTATGGAGAATGAGAATGACAAAGCTGAAGGAACCATAAAAGAGAAGAATCCACATTCGGTGTCAACCACTTCACAAGCTTTTCGAGATAACAAGTGTGAGCAAATTAATTATGAAAACCGTGTGGTGTCTAAACCATGTCCAGCACCAGCTACCTGTGAATTAGATTTCACCATCTTCAAAGCTGAAAAGTTACCAAACATCTTACATGGTACTAAGGTAAGTTTAGCTAGCGAGTCTGTTCGATACTGGAATAATTCTACATTCACTCGTAGCATCAAACAACCTGTTTTGAATATTAAAATTTCAAGTATAATGCACTTGATTTTTCCTTTAAGTGCCAAGGAAGATGCAGGTACCTTAGATGTGCGCAAAGACCTAAAAGAAAACACATCGACATGGAGCTTAACAACGGAGCAAACGGAGAAAGTAACAAAGTGCAATGACATGCCATCGAACTCAGAGCTCTTGACGTTTTTTCCTGCCAATAAACAAAGAGAGGATGTCACCAACCTCATAGAGATCAATGAGAAACCACCCGATGCTCAGCCACCAATTCAAACCCGAGGTAACTATCTAGACTCGCAAAAATGAATGAGAGCTAACCTTCTTTCTCTTGGTGCAGATTGTACAATTTTGAGGTCACAACTTTGTCAAAGAAAAGGGTATGATACATCCATCCCAACCACACCATCCCATGAGTAAACCAATCTAGCTGTCGCATGTGTCAAACTGGATCCAAAATCACTTCCATTTGCCGTGACAATTACATGCACCGAATACATCAAGGACCTTCTTCAGGTAAGTAACTCTTTAACTCAATTTGATTCTCATGATTCCAAGGTTGTGAGTAAGAGTTTATCATCTCCAGAAACTATTAAGAAAAAGTTAGGTGTATTCAAAGAATATTTGGAACCAAACTCTGGTCTTAGGACGCAAATAAAAGAGGCCCATGATAAAGAAAATTCTGGGGTCCAAAATGAAACTTGCGTACTTGTTTATAGTGACTCTATGACTGTGATAATACGCTTGTTCTTTGCCAAAGGTGTTGGAAACATTGCAGGTCTAAAAGAGGAGCCACCGGACTTAGAAGTTCTCTCGACCCATTTCTTTGTGAGGACTGGAATTGGAGTTTACTTGAGAAAGGAGTTGAACACCTTTCAAAGCTATCAAGACACGGAGCATGGAGCTTTGCCTAGAAGGAAACTCCAAGAATTGTCGCCGACCATCTCCGAGGATATGTTCCGAACTGGTCCAATTTTCGATTTTCTTGTCACTAACAAACTTCGTGGAGATTTTTATCTTAAAAACAGGTTTGGAGAGGGAAACCATGGAGCTTACAAGGAACAGCCGTTTAAGTCGAAAAATAGAAACTCAACTAAAGGAAATTGGCGAAGAAGCTTGAGTTGTTTCCATGACGAAAACAAAATGAAGGGCTCTTCTAGGAATTACGGCTACAAGTTCTATCCTTTTGGATACCAAGGTATGATGTTTAAGATTATTGTTTATGATGATATTAACTTGTTCCTTTTTGTTGCAGATTGTCCGGATTTGAGGACAAATCCTTTTCAAGAGAGGGGGAATGATATGATCCCGGCTAGCTCTACGGACATGGAACAAGGAGCACGGATGGACCTTGAGGATACGCAGCTTGGAGCTAAAGAATTGGAAGCTAAGGAGCTGGAGCTTGAAGATTATGGAGCTCAAGACATGAAGTACGAGTACACGCCACCCGTTACTCGCTCACGGATTAAGAAGCTCACCAAGGAGATTACCGTACTACTCACGAAAGTTACATCTCAAGGTGACCACTCGGGACTTGGATGTGTCAAGACTATTCTGGTTTTGATACATGCCCGAGACGGATGATAAGTGGAGGTGTGGCCTTAGTGCTCTTTTCCTTACTCTCGGTTTTGTCCCATTGGGTTTTCCGGAGAAGGTTTTTAACGAGGCTAAGTCCCACACTCGATTCATCATTTTTACCCACTTATCTTCCATGGTTTTGGGCCTGGCCCATTTCTTTTCTTTCTCTTCTCTTTAGGCACTTTCTTTTGAATTTGAATGGTTGTGTTTTGTTCACACTCTGTCTTTAATTATGTTGTTAGTTTCGATTGTGTGTTTTCCCGAGGCCTGTCTCGAAACACACCACTCGCCTTCCCCTTCTTCTCTTTATATTCTGCATCTGAACCTCATTATAATTTATCAAACCTTTCTCATTCTCAATCATCTTTGAAACTGTTTGATCATGTTCGATTAGTGTATTCGGAAATCTCCTTGCACTACGAACGCCCTTGAAAGTCTAAGAGTGATTCCGCAACTCTTAGAAGTTTCATTCAATCCATTTTCGTGGTTACTCATCCATCTGAACCAATCTGTTCCCCTTCTCACTCGCCAATCATCATCAAACCGGTTCATCGGAGGCTTTCCTTGCTTCAAAGACTTCACCTATCATTTGGAGGACATTCAGGGACGTGATCCTCCCCCAGGATCACATCAATATCAAAAACCAATAACCCTCCGAGAATTACAAACATTTACCAACAGAGTCTTCTATGAAGACAGTCTTTATCCAACAGATAACCCAGTAAAAAACCAAACCTTTTATGAGTATATTCTAGTAGACTCTCATTTTGCTGAAATTACTCATTATCCTAACAAAAACAACCCTAACACCATAGCCTACTCAACCTGCAAAATACTTCGTATACAATCTATTCAAGAACTAGGGTTCATAAACCTTCATACAACAAAAAATTTTCAACCCCTGGCTTCCATATACAAGGATACTCCTACACCGACTACCAAAACACTTTTCTTAAAGCATTATATCTCAGACCCTTTGACCACTCTTGGTTTCTTTCATTTGACACGAAGTGTCCCAAAACCTTCCCAGGATGGTTCTACGAATGGTGGTACTGGTTCGGTTCTACCGAGGACATCTACCCATCAGAAATAATCAAGACTCTTTTTCCTTTCTACACAAAACACCTATCAAATCAACCTGGTTTATTCCCATGACTGACCTTCCACATTGACATGGGTATTCCATGGATATGTTCATGGCATTTTAATTTAGCATTACTACTCAAAGATATGCCTTACTCTCTTGTTAAGGAATATCGTATCAAATGTTGGGATAAATACAATCTCGACCGATGCTCCCTTACCAACATTACCAAATTTTTCCAAATAATAAAAGAAACCCGAACCACCATAAAGGCTGTATCCCAATCCATACCCCTACTCACACCTAGCCAATTAATCAAAAAATTCGGCTCCGACCCTAACCAACCTATTCAGATTCAATCACCAGCCAAATCAACAGATTCTTCCGAATCCCACAAAAAAAAAAAGCCCTCCAAATGATCCTACAAAACCTCGCAAAAGAATTAAACTCATCTAAGGATGAAGACGATGTTACACAAGAAACTACACAATAAAGTCAGGACGATGTGGATCCATTCGGTGGACCACTAGCTCAAGATCCTTTTGAAATATAAAAAAAAAAAAAAAAATCTGATTATAAGATATTACTTTTAAATTTTCAATGTATATTCTAGTAGACTCTGTACATTATTTAGCAACCTGCTATTTACCGTTATTCATAAAAAAAATAATATACATAGTATATCTGTATATAACTTTCCTATTAAGAACAGACTAAGCAACAAACAAAACCTACAAGACAATGACGTGAGCAATGACGTAAACTACAAGACGTAAGTAATGAAGTAAGCAATGACGAAGAATACACTCAACTGTTGGCACCACCATAGGACGACATGTAGCAAGACAACAAACACAATGACGTAAGCAATGACGAAAAATACACTCAACTGTCGGCACCACCACAAGACGACACGTAGCAAGGCACCCACCGCTTCTTCCCCTATAAATAAGCACCAAGTTCAAGCTAAGGAGGCAGGCGTTCATTCGCAAACACATCTTTCTACTACTTACTCTCTCACTACTCTCAAAAGCTCTTAAAAGCTTTCTTTATTACTTTCAAGATCTTTTGTAATCCTATTTCAAATCTTTGTATTCAATCTCTACAAAATTTGAAAGTTTCATAACCATTTATAAAAACAAGTTATAAAAAGTTAAATTTTACTCAATTAATAAAAGTAAAAGAATTTTAAAATTAAAATAAATGGTATCAGAGCCAAAACGATTTTAAATAAACCCTTGAATTTTGCATCAAAGCTTTCTTTAAAAAAAAAAAAAAGTTTTCTAAAAACAAGTTTTCATGTTCTCAAACTGAACCTAGAAACCTTCTAGATCGTTACTCACCCCGCTATCAAACCACTATTACAGTTGGTGTTCCAGGCCGTAAGTCCACAGGCAGTAAGACCATTGGTAAGCCGCTGTTGTGTCTCGATAGAATCGGTTAGTAACCCTCTGGTCAGTCTTTTAAGTTTAGATCGAGTCATGGCCTCGTCGATTAGAAGACTTTTTAGTCCAAAAGATGCTGCATCCACATCTAATTCAACAATTAATTCAAGAGAAATCATGTCAAAAATAACAACTTTTAATCAAGAAATATCTAAAAATCAGTTACCACATATCAATGTAAACAATATATATCAAACGGTACTTTCAATTTAAAAAAGCATATGCAATAAAGGAACATGAACAAACTATTTCTCTCCAGAAAGAATTTGAAGAAATCAAACTACTATCATCAATCGCCTTAAAAAAATATAAACAAAAAGGATTTAATTATTTGCATTTTGGATTAGTCCAAATCGCAATAAAACCATTATCAAGAATGGGAATATATCAACCAATACTTATGTTACTTAGAGATAAAACTTTATTAAAATATGAGGACTCGCTTCTTGGAGCAGTCCAATCAAACTTACATAATGGAGCAATTTATTTCAACGGATACTCAAGTAAGTTTACATGACCCAACAATACTCAATACATTAGTATTAAATGTAAACATACCAGAAATTAAATTTGAAAATAATAGAAATGGTTACCTATTATTATACAGAATTTATTTCAAACAAACAATATCCGAATTTAACCCAAGATGTTTACTACAAGATAATAAAGGAGAAACTACTATATTAACAGTTCATAGTAAAGATACACCCAATGCTACTTATGCACCTAAACAACTTAAATGGAATGAAATAACCATCCCAGACGAATGGAAAATAGAAATTACACAACCCATTAGAAATTTTGAACAAAGAAATATTTCAAGAATTATAGAAAGAATTGATGGGAAAATAATATTACAGTTTGGATCTATGAGAGATCCAAGACCACCATCAATTAGATCATATCATTCAAGATCTTCTTTTTCCGAATATCGCACTGGTCAAGCCAGTATTAATGGACAAACCAGCACGGATTCAGAAACTGAAAGTATAAATCAAAATATTAATCAAGAACACCCAGTAAATTTTAATGCACCAATAGCTGAACCAACACCCATAACTGAAGCCAATCTATATCCAACTTCACCAACTCAATCAGATTTCAAAAATATTAATGTTATTATAAAAACATATGAAATAGACAAACAATATATAAAAGAAGACTTTTTATCAATAAGCAATAAAGAAAAATGACGATGGTATTTTAATACATTTACAAAAAAAGAAACAGAATAAATTAGAGAAAAATGGTACAATTATATGACAATAATAGAAACAAATATCCCATTTTTCACATGGTTTGAATCATATTCAATAACCAATAACTTAGATTACCCATTCAAATCAATTAACACAAGCTCGACACTTAGGCAATTATGGGAACAAACAAATGGAGAAAAAATTAAGTCAATACATCCCCCACTCAAGGATATAAAAATAAACACTCCTAATAGACAAATAATAGCAACACCATTTAAAAAGGAGCAAATAGAGATAATAAAGATCCGGTAGCTATACAGGATATTAAATCCATATACGAACAAAATAATTTTCAAAGTCAATTATTATATACAATCTCAAAACAAGTAGACCATATTGATAATAAAATAAGTAAAGAAGAAAATACGATTAAACAAAATCCTATTATTAAACATACTTTTGCATCAACATCACCACCCATATTCAAACCAATAAATAGAAAAATTAAATTTCCAGAAAATGAATTATTAAAAACAATCGCTGATAGACTAGAAAAATAGACAAAGGAAAAGGAATAATCAACATCGATGAAAATGATAATGAATCCCTTCAATCATCTATACAAACTGATAATGATCAAGAAATTAATAGAATAAGAAATAATATGATGAAATCCAATAAACTATATTACAAGAGACATACTCCACCCGATTTATTATTCGAACAACACCATAAATATACCAATAAAGTATATACCGGCGAAGGAATATACTCATGGAATATTGATGGACGTTCTGAATACGAAATAATGAATCTATTTCAAGAAATGGGTATGGCATCAATATCATACAAAGCCAGAGGACACACTGATAAACAAGCATGTGTTCTACTAATAACAGGATTTAATGGAGCACTTAAATATTGGTGGGACAACTCACTAGATACAATTACTCAAGACTCAATAATTAATCATGTAGAAATTTTGAACATAGAAGATGACAAGGGTATCCACGAAGAAGAACAACAAAATGCAGTAGAAGTATTAATTCATACATTAACTATGCATTTCATAGGTAACCCAAACGAAGAATTAGAAAGTAAAAAGATGGTATTGACCAATTTAAGATGTCCAACATTAGGAGACTTTAAATGGTACAAAGATATGTTTGTAACAAACATATTTCAAAGAAATGATTGTAATCAACCCTTTTGGAAAGAAATATTTATCTCTGGATTACCATCTTTCTTTGCCGAAAGAATAATCAATAAATTAAAAGAATATTCCGGAGGACAACCTGTTCTCTGGAATACAATAACATATGGTCAACTATTTGCATTTATAAAGAAAGAAAGATTATCAATATGTCAAGACCATAAAGATAAAAAATGAAATGATAAATTCAAATTCAAAGTAACTATGGGCTCGTTTTAAGAACAATATGGTTACAAACAATAATTAAATCTACCCTCACGAATTAAACGTATACAACATAGACAAAGACATTTCAAAAATATAAAAAACTATAGAAAACCTACTAACTTTAATAAAAAGAAAAATAATCAATATTAAAAAAAGAAAGATAACTACAAGAGAAATAATAAAAACTACTCTAAAAATAATAATTATCAAAAGAAATTTAATAAAGAGAAAATTATATGCTGGAATTATAAAAGACCCGGACATACATCGAGCGAATGTAAAATAAAAAGAAAAATAAATGAAATATTTCAAGATCAACCTGATATCCAAGAAAAATTAGCTAAATTATTATTAACCTCAGAATCAGAGATATCAGAAGAATCTGATAGTAACTATTCAATAAATGAAATAGAAAACTCAAGTGATTCATCATCAGAATCACTTGTAAAATAATTAAAAGAGAAAATTACTATCCGACAACCTATACAATTGTAAAATAATTAATGTAATAACCAAAAACGAAGAAAAATAATTCCTATTAGATATAATAGATAAAATAGAAGACCCCAATATAAAAAAAGAATATCTTATAAAATTAAAAGATATTATAAATCAAAAAAATTAACTATCATCTCCACAACCATTTAGTCTAAATAAAATATTAGAAAAATACCCAACTCAGAGTTTATTTAAAGAAGTAACCACAGGTGAATTACAAGGAGAAATTAAACAAATAAAAGCTCAAATTAAAGAACTACAAGCAATAATTAATCAACAAGAATTAGATCAATTACTAATAAAAACTAGATTACTAATTATAGAAGCAAAAAAAATACTCAAGCATCTTCTAGTAATCATAATTTAGTAATTAATGAAGAAAAAGAAAATGAGGAAAATGAATACATTCAAATAATCAATAAAATTAATTATCAAAAATGATATACAAATATTACATTACATATCGCCCATGACTTCAAAATCAACATAATTGCATTAATGGACACTGGAGCAGATTACAACTGCATCAGAGAAGGAATAATACCAACCAAGTATTATGAAAAAACAACAGAACGACTTAGTGGAGCCAATGGCAGTAGTTTAAAAGTACAATACAAATTATCCAACGCAAAAATTTGCAATCAAGGATATTGTTTTAAAAACCAGTTTATACTAGTAAAAAATCTAACGCAAGAAGTAATATTAGGAACACCTTTCTTTACTCAAATATATCCATTCAAACCCACTGAAACTGGCATATCTACTAAGGTGGTAGGAACGAAATTATTATTTCCATTTCTATCCCCTATGAAAACTAAAGAAGTCCTAAACTTACAACATAATACGATTCTAAAAACGATCAATTTAATAAAAAGTAAACAAAATCATATCCAATATTTGCAAGACGAAATATCGCATAAAAAATAGTAGAGCAGTTAAAAACAACTTACACAATAGATAAAATAAAAACAATAGAAAAAGAACTACTTAGTCAAGTTTGTTCCGATCTACCAAATGCATTTTGGGAAAGAAAACAACACGTAGTCGAACTCCCTTACATAAAAGAGTTTAACGAAAAAATTATACCAACAAAAGCCAGACCAATCTATGAAAGCCAGACCATTCTAAGAAAAAACATTTATTCCATTCTATGTAAATGAATCTGAATAGGTTGGTTAGGGTCGGAGCCGAATTGTTTGATTAATTGGCTAGGTGTATTCTTAGCCGATAAGACTAACCCATGTTTTTTTACAATGTTAATGAATGTATGTAAATGTGTAATATGTTGATCAATTGAATTAGAGTATACTAAGACGTCATCTATATAGACTATTGTGAAATTTGAATGATTGTTGAAGATGTCATTCATTATATGTTGAAATTCAGAAGGTGCATTTTTGAGACCGAAAGGCATTACATTCCATTCGTAATGACCGAATGATACAGTAAATGCGGTTTTATATTTGTCTTTTTCAGCGATCTGTATTTGCCAGAATTTGCTTTTCATATCAAATTTTGAATATACTTTTGCGTTGTATAATCTTTTTAATAACTCTCTTTTATTGGGTATTGGATATCTAATCCATTGTAGTACTTCGTTTAGGGGTTTATAGTTAATTACTAGTCTTGGAACGCCGCGTTCTTTTTCAGCTTGGTTATTTACATAGAAGACAGAATAACTCCAAGGTGACTTGGATTGTCTTATTAATTTTTTCTTTAATAAGTCTTCTATTTCTTGTTTACATGTTTCTAATAAATCTTTATTCATTTGGATTGGTCTGGCTTTTGTTGGTATAATTTTTTCGTTAAACTCTTTTATGTAAGGGAGTTCGACTACGTGTTGTTTTCTTTCCCAAAATGCATTTGGTAGATCAGAAAAAACTTGACTAAGTAGTTCTTTTTCTATTGTTTTTATTTTGTCTATTGTGTAAGTTGTTTTTAACTGCTCTTGTATTTTTTATGTGATATTTCATCTTGCAAATATTGGATATGATTTTGTTTACTTTTTATTAAATTGATAGTTTTTTTAATCGTATTATGTTGTAAGTTTAGGACTTATTTAGTTTTCATAGGGGATATAAATGGAAATAATAATTTCGTTCCTACCACCTTAGTAGATATGCCAGTTTCAGTGGGTTTGAATGGATATATTTGGATAATTTGTATTGTACTTTTAAACTACTGCCATTGGCTCAACTAAGTCGTTCTGTTGTTTTTTCATAATATTTGGTTGGTATTATTCCTTCTCTGATGCAGTGGTAATCTGCTCCAGTGTCCATTAATGCAATTATGTTGATTTTGAAGTCATGGGCGATATGTAATGTAATATTTGTATACCATTTTTGATAATTAATTTTATTGATTATTTGAATGTATTCATTTTCCTCATTTTCTTTTTCTTCATTAATTACTAAATTATGATTACTAGAAGATGCTTGAGTATTTGTTTTTGCTTCTATAATTAGTAATCTGGTTTTTATTTGTAATTGATCTAATTCTTGTTGATTAATTATTGCTTGTAGTTCTTTAATTTGAGATTTTATTTATTTAATTTCTCCTTGTAATTCACCTGTGGTTACTTGTTTAAATAAACTCTGAGTTGGGTATTTTTCTAATATTTTATTTAGACTGAATAGTTGTGGAGATGATAGTTGATTTTCTTGATTTATAATATCTTTTAATTTTATCAGATATTCTTTTTTTTATATTGGGGTCATCTATTTTATCTATTATATCTAATAAGAATTGTTTGTCTTCGTTTTTGGTTATTACATTAATTATTTTACAATTGAATAGGTTGTCGGATAGTTCTTGTGATTCTGATGATGAATTACTTGAGTTTTCTATTTCATTTATTGAATAGTTACTATCAGATTCTTCTGATATCTCATATTCTGAGGTTAATAATAGTTACTTGAGTTTTATCTCTAAAAAAAAAAAAAAGTAACATAAGTATTGATTGATCTATTCCCGTTCTTGATAATGGTTTTATTGCGATTTGGATTAAAAAAAAAAATATTTTTTTTTTTTTTTTATATTAACGATTGATGTCAGTAGTTTGACTTTCTGGATAGTAGTTTGATTTGTTCATGTTCCTTTATTGCATATGCTGTGTTAAAATCGAAAGTACCGATTTGATATATATTGTTTACATTGATATGTGGTAAATGATTTTTAGATATTTTTTGATAGCGGGGTGAGTAACGATCTAGAAAGTTTCTAGGTTGTGGAGGTAAGGCTTATCTCCCTCTCGCCTTTAGTTGTTTCATGGTGGTATCGTTGTTGATCGGAGCTTGAGCGGTCAAGTCTCGATAGGGATGAGTAACGGAGAGTGGTAACGGTGATGGTGGATTTTGTTTGGTGGTGATGTCATCGATGGTGTGTGTTAGTTGCAGAGGTTTCAACAAAGAAGATGACTTTTAAGTCGTGTAGTTGTGTTGTTTGTCTTTTGTGATTATTAAGCTGTGCGGGTTGAATTATTTTCAATATTTTATTACTTTTTTCTAGGGTGTATTCGTCCCGGAAAGTTCCAGAAAATTGTCGTGAAAGTTTCTGTTTTTGACTAAGGTGAGTGCAGTGTCGTAGCTTATCTGGGTTTTACGGATTATTCCTAGTCTAATAGATTTGTACTAGGGTTTTCCGTGATGTTTGTTGATTGGTTGATTTGATGAGTTCTTCGTTTGATTTTGTGTTGAAGTTAATTAATTAATTAATTGATTGCTAATTAATTAATTAATTGTTGTGAATTAAATTGTCGGAAATTGGTGGAGTAATTTATGTTGAAATAAATTGCTGAAAAATTGTTGAAATTAAATATATGGAGTTATTGCTGAATGTTTTGATGAATTGAATTAATTAATTAACTGCTGATAGTTAATTAATTGATGAAGTGTTGTTGTGTTGGTTGCTGACTGCTTTAAGCATATTTATTATGTTGGGAAATTATTTGTTGGCCTGTGTGTATAGCTGTGAGACGGGTTGATCGCCTCCTCAATATTTATTAAATACTGACTGTGTAACATCCGCAAACCAATAATGGGGTGTATTTGTTGAATTCAAAAGTTAGGGGTTGATTTGATTAAAACCAGAAGTTGCATGCGGGTTTAATTGATAATTTAAAGAGTTGTGCGGCTGAATTGGGAAGACTAAAAAGTTAAAGGGCTTAGAGGTAATTTTGGAGAATAAAACACTAAACCTATTTAAACCCTAACATTAGCTGAAACCCTAGTTATTCTCTCTCTTTTTCGTGGCCACCTTTAGGGAGAGAAAAGAGATGTTGAATGTGGCTGAAAGAGATGAAGGAGAAGCTTGCAAATGAAGGAGATGCAGATATTTCTGACATGTCGTGGTAGAACAAAGGTTTGACCTAGCAAATCTTCTCTAATAGTAAGGAAATTTTATGGAGTTGTAGCTAAGACCTATATCTAGATGTGATCTTTTGCGGATATTGATTTGAGTCAATATTCTAATAGTTATGTGCATTTTCGTGAACTGTTCTGTTTCAGACGCGATTTGGACCAATGTGTATTCAAAGAGAGATAACGAGTTAACCTTTTGTCAGATCATCACGAAATTTCGTAGGTAGGTTCAGGACATCTAGGGGACGATTTTCAACGGTATGATTGGAATGTTGACGGTTAGATTTCGATTCGTGATCCCATCTTTGAGGTGGATCATTTCTGTTAATTTTCCAGTTTAGGTTAAATGTTGAGTTGTTGTTGTGGTTGGATGTAGGTTAAGGAAGGGAGGTTGCGGTTGTGTTGCTATGATAATTAAGAACCCTAGAAATTCCTGAAGAGGAATGTTTTCTAAAAAGGAAATTTTCCTGAAAAGGAAAGTTTCACGAAAAGGAAAGTTTCTTAAAAAGGAAAGTACCATCAAAGAAATCGTTGTGAGCAAAGGTAAGTGCTTGTGTGTTAGACTGTGGTTAGTCTGAGGACTTGGAGTTGTCCTCGTTTCCGTGTTTCTTGTTGTTGGTCTATTAGGAGTAATGGATGTTTATTGTTGTTATATTGTGGTGATTGCATGGGGTTGCATGTTGTTTGGTGATTGTGTTGTTCAGCTAACAATGGTGTTTGTTTGCTGGTAGTTGGGTGCCTCATTCAGTATCTTTTATACTGAGGCATCTCATTATGTGATGCAGGTAAGGTTGGAGTCATACTGGAGCTCGTGGAACCAAGGCTGTGGAGTGGATGATATGACCAGAGTTAGGATTTTATTATTGTTGAATTGCTTCCGCTAGGTTGTTAGAAATCACTTATTTAATTTACTTTGGATGAAATGAATTGATTGATTAAGTTGTTAGAAAAGTTTAAAAATTGACGGTTTGCGTGGTTAATTTGTTGTTGAACCGGTCCCAGTTTAGGAGTTTCTGGGATGGGTCGTTTCAATTTGGTATCAGAGCAGAGTTGTTTCTAGGACACTCTGGCTCGTTAGGACTATTAGCTAGTTGTAGCTTTGTTCTGAGTTGTAGGGTCATGTCATCTCTCAGCCGGTAATGGGTTCCACGGTAAGACTCGTTTTGTTGTTATGCTAATTTTTGGGGTAAATTAGTACAAAGTTGTGTTGCAGGTGGTTAACCACTGGTAGTCTGTAGTTAGACATCCGGGTGGGTTTGCTAGTGGAGTAAGCAGCGCTGAGAGGGGTCTTTGAGGTTGTGGTGGCAAAGTTGGCCGAGGTGGCAGAGCAGGCAGGGTACTAGAGCCGCTGAGGTTGTGGTGCAGAGCGTTACGGTGAGCATGCAGGGGTTGAGTTTCCAGAGGGTGATGGGCAGCCTGAGCATGTGGTCGGACATGGTGTTATGCCAACAAAGGGCGAGGCTAAGACTGGGTGGACCAGATTCCGAAGGGAGCTGTGTTGGGGATCGTTGGCCCAATTTTTAGGAGCGGATACCAGTTGTGGTATCGTATCTGGCTCTAGTGGCGTCACATGAGTTATCTGCTATGCGGGGAGGTGTTGTTCCGAGATGCCGGAAGGTATGATGGAGAGTTGTATAAATCCTTGTTGTGGGATCTAGCAGTATAGCGTGGTAGATCCTTGAAGTTGATCACGTTGTATACGTCTGGTAGATCCTGGTGGAGATCTTGTCAGTGGTCATGTGTTGACCTTGTGGTAGACATCATTTGGTGTTGAACATGGGCAGCGTGCAAAATCTTTATCAATGAGGCGATCGAGGACCGAGCTATTTTAGGGAGTCCGGCGTTCAGTGGTATGACTTGGACTAAGGAGCTGTAGCTTCTGACGCGATCAAGTGGGTTGTAGTTGGAAGCCTGTCCGTAAGGTGGTTTAACCGAGAGGGCCGTGGAGGCAAAAATGTGGGAACTGGTGAGGCCAGTAAGTCTTTAAGAGGTAGAAGGGATTCAGAGAGATTCTGGAGAAGTTTCAGGAGGGTTCGGGGAGTCTCTTGATTAGGAGACTTTCCTGAAAAGGAAAGTTTCTCGAAATAGTAAGTTTCCTAAAAAAGGAAAGTTTCCCGAATTAGTAAGTTTCCAGAAATGGAAAACTCCTAAGAATAGAAGGTTTCCAAAAGGGGTAAATTGCCTAAAAAGGAAAAGATCAGGAGATTGTCTAGGCTGTTATGTAGGGGAATGCTCTGGGAGTGCCGAGAGTAGTTCCTGAGGCTGAGCCTGTGGTTCCGTCGTACCTAAGGGTGATGGAACGCATGCGGACATTTGGCACCAAGTTTTTCAATGGTGGTGCTAGACTAATCGAGTCTGATTAGTGGAGATCCAGGTTGAAGAGGAACTTCCAATCGATCAGGTGCCTGAGGAGTATAGAATTGACTTGGCGGTGCATTATCTAGAGGAAGATGCACATGAGGGGTGCCAGGGTGTTACTGCGAGGAGAGTGGGGGTAGTGTTGTCTTGGGACGAGTTCCAGAGGGAGTTCGATCTCAAGTATTTTTCGCAAGAGACTCTGGACGGGATGCAAGGGGAGTTCCGGTACTTGTGGTAGGGGTGTGTAGATCCTTGCTGGTGGATCTAGGTTTTGGAGTGTGGTAGATCATTGCTGATTGATCTTTTTGTAGGTCTTGTTGTTGACCTTGCTGTAGGTATTTCTTGGTGTGTCTAAGTGGGTAAAAGAGTTCTGATCGATGCTGCGATCAAGGATCGAGCTGTGTTGTGGGGATTGTTGCATCCCGTAATGCTGTGACGTTGGGTTGTTTATACTTAGTTCGGCTGTATGGATCGTGCCGTGTTGATCCTAGCACTTGGTTTGGCTGATTAGGACTTGTCCTAATGCTGTTTGATGGGGTTCCGTGCATTGGAATCTCATCGCTGGGTGGTGTTTATTGGTCGGGTTTCTGTGTGATTCCTGATGCTGTCTCGGTAAGCCACTAGAGGTCTTAGGATCTCGCTGGACATGCTGATCGGGTCACGCTAGACTTTGAGATGCCTGTCATTTTTACTGCGCTGAGCTGTTCCGGGGATACAGTAGGCGTAGTTTGTGCTGATCGGGTCACGCTCGACTTCGAGATGCTTGTTATTCTTGCTGCGCTGAGCTGTTCCCGGGATCTGGTAGGCGTAGCTTATTCAAACCAAGTGGGGGTCTTATGGTGTCAGATTCATGGAGTATTTGAACTCAGTATAGACAATGAGGTGTTGTGCGGAAAGCCAAAAAATAATGTTGTGTTGTGCTGATAACCGAAAGACTATGCTGTGTTGTGCTGATAGCCGAAAGGTTATGCTGTGTTGTGCTGATAGCCGAAAGTCTATGTTGTGTTGTGCTGATAGCCGAAAGACTATGCTGTATTTTGCTGATAGCCGAAAAGCTATGATGTGTTGTGCTGGTAGCCGACAGACTATGTTGTGATGTGTTGATAGCCTATCGAAAGGTTATGCTGTGTTGGGTTGATAGCCGAAAGGCTATGTCGTGATGTGTTGATGGCCGCAATGCTATGCGGTGTTGGAAATAGCCGAAAGGTTAAGTTGTGTTAAGTAGATAGCCGAAAGGCTATGCTGTGTTGTGTTGTTAGCTGTGAAGGTTATACTGAGTTGTGCTGTTAACCGTGGTTTTACGGTTAAGCCGTGTTGTGAGTTGTAGTCTATTCTGAGCCGTGAGGATGACATATATTTTTCTGAGCCGTGTTGTGGCTATGAAGTTATGCAGATCTGATTTGTTAATTATGGAGTGTGATAAGCTGTTGATCTGTTGAATTCAAAAGTTAAGGGTTGATTTGATTAAAACCAAAAGTTGCATGCGGGTTTAATTGATAATTTAAAGAGTTGTGCGGCTGAATTGGGAAGACTAAAAAGTTGAGGGGCTTAGAGGTAATTTTGGAGAATAAAACCCTAAACCTAAAAATTAGCTGAAACCCTAGTTATTCTCTCTCTTTTTCGTGGCCACCTTTAGGGAGAAAAAAGAGATGTTGAATGTGGCTGAAAGAGATGAAGGAGAAGTTTGCAAATGAAGGAGATGCAGATATTTCCGACATGTCGTGGTAGAACAAAGGTTTGACCTAGCAAATCTTCTCTAATGGTAAGGAAATTTTACGGAGTTGTAGCTAAGACCTATATATAGATGTGACCTTTTGCGGATATTGATTTGAGTCAATATTCTAATAGTTATGTGCGTTTTCGTGAACTGTTCTGTTTCAGACGCGATTTGGACCAGTGTGTATTCAAAGAGAGATAACGAGTTAACCTTTTGTCAGATTGTCACGAAATTTCGTAGGTAGCTTCAGGACATCTAGGGGATGATTTTCAACGGTAGGATTGGAATGTTGACGGTTAGATTTCGATTCGTGATCCCATCTTTGAGGTGGACCATTTCTGTTATTTTCAGGTTTAGGTTAAATGTTGAGTTGTTGTTGTGGTTGCATGTAGGGTGAGGACGGGAGGTTGCGGTTGTGTTGCTATGATAATTAAGAACCCTAGAAATTCCTGAAGAGGAATTTTTCCTAAAAAGGAAATTTTCCTGAAAAAGAAAGTTTCCTAAAAAGGAAATTTTCCTGAAAAGGAAAGTTTCACGAAAAGGAAAGTTTCTTAAAAAGGAAAGTACCATCAAAGAAATTGTTGTGAGCAAAGGTAAGTGCTTGTGTGTTAGACTGTGGTTAGTCTGAGGACTTGGAGTTGTCCTCGTTTCCGTGTTTCTTATTGTTGGTCTATTAGGAGTAATGGATGTTTATTGTTGTTATATTGTGGTGATTGCATGGGGTTGCATGTTGTTTGGTGATTGTGTTGTTCAGCTAACAATGGTGTTTGCTAGCTGGTAGTTGGGTGCCTCATTCAGTATCTTTTATACTGAGGCATCTCATTATGTGATGCAGGTAAGGTTGGAGTTATATTGGAGCTCGTGGAACCAAGGCTGTGGAGTGGATGATATGACCAGAGTTAGGATTTTATTATTGTTGAATTGCTTCCACTAGGTTGTTAGAAATCACTTATTTAATTTACTTTGGATGAAATGAATTGATTAAGTTGTTAGAAAATTTTAAAAATTGACGGTTTGCGTGGTTAATTTGTTGTTGAACAGGTCCCGGTTTAGGAGTTTCTGGGACGGGTCGTTTCAGACTGCGTCTATTCGTAATGGCGCAGGTAAAGGGAAGAAAAATGATTGTTAGCTAGAGCTCGTGGAACTGTGGCGGCGGAATGAGATGACATACCGGGAGGGTTGTTATTTATTTATTCACTGCTGTTTTTTTGTTATTGTTGAATTGCCGTAAACCGTTACGTCGTGAGTTATTGTTGTTGTGAATTTATTGGGTTTTAATAAATCATTGAATGCTGTTTTATGGTTGAGTTAGTATTTGATTTTCGCCGCTGGGGGTTTTTAGTATTTATGGGAATATATAAAAAAAAAAAAAAAAAAAAATGGGTCGGGGCGTTTCAATTTGGTATCAGAGCGGAGTTGTTTCTAGGACTGTTAGATTTCTTGCTGTGCTTAAATGGTTGTATGTTGTGAATCAAGTGTCGTTTGATTGTTGTTAGTCATAGCTTTATTATTTCTTGTTGTGGGGTTTCTGGGTATGTCATCTTTTCCAGCCGGTAAGAGGTTCCACGGTAAGACTCTTTCTGTTGTGTTTTGCTAATTTCTGAAAAGATTAGTAGTTCGCTGACTTGCAGATGGTTAATTCAAGGAGAGCTGCTGTCACACCCCTCTGGGGTGGTTGTTGTGGCAAAGCTGGCAGAGCAGGTTGTGGTGGCAGAGCTGGAAGAGTTGAGGTCTGGTTGCCCACTGTGAGTGTGGTGCAGAGTGTGGCTGTGGAGCGGGTAGGAGTGAGAACCCCGTTGGTGATGATCAGGCCATTTTTTTTTTTTTTTGCTGGCAACGCTGTGCCAGTGCAGGGAGTAGCTCCGCATGGGGCAGATCAGAACCAATTGGGGATGTGTTGGGATTGCTGACCTAGTTTTTGGAGCAGTTACCGGCTGTGGTATTGGCTATGGCTCCGGATGCGCCACATGGAGTTGCTGCTTTGCCAGGAAGTGTTGTTCAAAGGGTTCCAAAAGCTTTAGTTGTGGAGTGTTGTAGATCCTTGCTGGTGGATCTTGCCGTATGAGTGTTGTAAATCCGTGATGGTGGATCTAGTTATAGGAGTATTGTAGATTATTGTTGATTGATCTTGCTGTAGGTATTGTTTTTGACCTTGTTGTAGGTAGTTCTGTTAGTGTTGATGATGCGAGTAAAAGATTTCTGATCGATGCCGCGATCAAGGACTGAGCTGTACTGAAGGGATTGGTGGATCCTGTGTTGCTGGTTTATTGGTGTGGTGCTGGATGTTTTAGCCATTAAAGATGACTAAGGAGTTACTGAGTTGCTGGAAGGAGTATGATCAAGTTGTGATCAAGGGAATAATGTAGCTGAAGGGATCATTCGATCCAAGATAGATCGTACGATCCGAACTAGAACATAATCATTTTTGGTTTGGTGCCAGGAGTGGTATAACAAAGACATCAAAACCAATTAGGGGCGGTGCTGGCTTTGTTGGCTCAACTGTTAGAGTGGTTATCTATTGTGGTACCGACTCGAGCTCCTGTGGTACCACCAAGAGCTGATGGGTTGCCAAGAAAAGTTCTGGAGTGTTCCAGAGTATTCTTGAGGATATTAGAGAAAGTTTTGGGGAGTGTGAGCCATAAGTGGTTTAGTTCGGGATTGCAAACTGGACGAGTTGATTTTGGTAATGATTAAAGATGGTGAGCTGAGTTATAGTAGTGCACCATGGTGTGTAGTCAATAGGGTTTTGGAAGTTATCTCATCCTTAAAAGCTAACAGAGTGAGCTAAGTCGTAAAGATGTTAGATCAAGCGAGATCTATTATTGTTTGAGAATCAAGGTCCATGAAATAAGTTGGAAGTAGTGAGACTTGGTAGGACTTATTAGACCTATAAAGGTTTGTGCGGTAGTGGTGAGATCAATCACACTGGAGAAGGGTTGTGATTGCGGACTTGAGAGTCAAGCGAGAGTTTTGCCAAGGGTGTTAAGTATTTTAAGAGCGGATAATACTCTAGATGCTTAGGTGAAGCGTGTTAGGAGTTCCTAAAAAGGGAAGTTGCCTGAAAAGGAAAGTTTCTGAAAGGAAAGTTATTCAATAATCGAGCAGAGCTTTTATTGAGTATAACCAGAGTTATTACTGGGAGAAAAATCGTGGTGTGAGCTAGCGGTGCTCTAAGTACTCAAAAGAAGAGACTAAGTGATCTAGGCGGTTAAACTTGAGGAACAAGCCGAGTTCTAAAAGCTTAAACCGAGCTAAATTCGAGGCTGTTGAGGTAGTTGGAGTTGGTGGCTGGCTGTGATCTGAGAAAGCTTATCATTTCTAGAAGGCTAATCTTGTTGTTGACGCTTTAAGCAAAATGCGTGCAGCTAGAGATTCAAAAAAGGGCGCTAAGATCCTTGTGAGCATGGGTCGTGCCATGAGGTTGTGGGCTGTGTCTGATGGGTCAAAACTTTTTGAGAGCATGTTTATTTTCGTCCAGATACTACAAGGTGTACCGGGTTCTAAAAAGGTACTATCTGTGGGTAGGGTATCAGGTTGTGATACATGCCAAACTATAAAAGCCGAAGCATCAAGTCCAAGTGGCTTGCTGGGGAGCTGTTCATTCCTAAGTGGAAATGAAAGTTGAGCACGATAGTTTCGTGGAGGGTTTTGCTGAGGTTGTGTGTGCATTTTTGGGGTGGCTAATTGTTTGATCACTTGAGTTTAGCTGAGTTCGCTTACAATAATAGCTACCAGGCTAGTATTGGTATTGCACCATTTGAGGTTGTCTATGGTAGGCAATGCAGGACACCGCTGTGCTGGACTGAAGTGAGGGAGATGAGTTTGCTAGGAGCTGATTTTGTGTAATATACAACAGAGAAGATCTGTGTGGTCAAGCTGAATATGAAAGAAGCACAAGACAGGCAGAAAAACTATGCTGATAAGCGTAGAAAGGAGTTGGAGTTGCAGTTGGGGATATGGTCTACCGGAAGATGGCCATGCTGAGAGGTCCGAATAGGTATATTTCTGAGACTAAGCTGAGTCTTCGGTATATGGGTCCTGTTAAGGTTTTGGAGCGGGTCGGGTCAGGTGCTTATAGGCTAGAGTTGCAAGATGTGATGCGGGCATTTCATAAAGTATTCCACGTGTCGATGCTGAAAAAATGTCTGCATAAGGATAATGGGGTAATGGCTGAGATTCCAATCTATCTTTTGCCGAGTAAGGTTGTAGAGGCGAGGCCATTGGAGGTGTTTGATCGCAAAGTCAGACTGGTCAGGAGGAAGAAAGTTCCAGGGATGAAAGTCTTGTGGGACTGTAATGGGTCTACGGAGGAAACTTGGGAACCTGAAGATACGATGAGGCAGAGGTTTTTCAAGTGGTTAGGCAAGCTGACGACTTAGCTGGAGTCCACGTGCTGTTGTTAGCAAGGCTGTTGTTCTTATTTTGATATTTAAGCTGTTGTACTCATTTGTTGTCGGAGTTTTTAAATGATGTATATTTTTCACTATTATTCAATAATAAGGCGGAGTTTTATTGAATATGTTGTGCATGCTGTTATTGTTTATACTGTGTTCGGCTGTAGAGATCATGCCATGATGATCCTAAAACTTGGTTTAGTTGATTAGGACATTGTCCTAATGCTGTTGGATGAGGTTCCGTGTTGTGGAATTTCATTGCTGTGTGGTGTTTACCGGTCGGGTTTCTGTCTGATTCCTGATGCTGTTTCGGTAAGCCACTAGAGATCATAGGATCTTGTTGGACTTGCTGATCTGGTCACGCTGGACTTTGAGATGCTTGTCATTCTTACTGCGCTGAGCTGTTTTGGGGATCCGGTAGGCGTAGCTTATTCAAACCAAGTGGGGGTCTTATTGTGTCAGATTCATGGAGTATTTGAACTCAGTATAGACAATGAGGTGTTGTGCAGAAAGCCGAAAAAATAATGTTTTGTTGTGCTGATAGCCGAAAGGGTATGCTGTGTGGTGCTGATAGCCGAATGGCTATGCTGTGTGGTGCTGATAGCCGAAAGGCTATGCTGTGTTGTGTTGATAGCCGAGAGGCTATGTTGTGTTGTGCTGATAGCCAAAAGGTTATGTTGTGATGTGTTGATAGCCGATCGAAAGGTTATGCTGTGTTGGGTTGATAGTCGAAAGGCTATGTCGTGAGGTGTTGATGGTCGCAATGCTATGCCGTGTTGGAAATAGCCGAAAGGTTAAGTTGTGTTAAGTAGATAGCCGAAAAGCTATGTTGTGTTGTGTTATTAGCAGTAGTTATGTTGAGCCGTGCTGTTGGCTATAGTTTATGCTGAGACGTGTTGTTGGTTGTAGTCTATGCTAAGCCGTGTCATTGACATAGATTTATGCTGAGCCGTGCTGTGGCTGTGGAGTTATAGAGCTGAACTGCTAGTTGTGGAGTGTGATAAGCTGTTGATAAAGCAGTAGCCGAGATTATGTTGAGCTGTGTTGGCTGGTAGTTGCCAAGAGAAAAGAAAACTGGTGTAAGGTTGGTAGATGGGTCTTTTGTGCGAGGAGATTAGAGTTGAAAGATTCGAGGACGAATCTATGTTAGTAGGGGAGAATTGTAACACCCGTGTCCCGGAAGTGGGAAGTTGATTTTATTTTGTTTGAATTAAGGAACGGAGTTTGCAGATTTTATTTAAATAAAATAAATCATGAGGTGTTTAAACTGGAGAATCGGAAAGTTTGGGGTTGTTTCTGGTAGATCGGAAAGTTGTGTTGGGTTAATTTGATAAGATCAAAAGTTTTGGGGCTGTTTTGCAAAGATCTGAAAGTCGGGGGACTTAGGTGCAATTTTGGAGAAAATTGAGATCAAACCTAGTCTCTTTAAAACGTGGCCCTACTCTTCTTCTCCATGATGTTGTCGCCTCCATTGAGCAAAGAAGAGAGAGAGAGAGAAGCCTTGTGGTGTTTGGCGAGAGGAAGGAGAAGAATTTTGGGCTGGGGGTCGTGAGGCGGGAGAGAAGGAGATGAGTTGTAGTGGTTCCATGGCAGCCGTGGGCGAGAAGTTTTGAGTCATCTTCTATCACCTTTCGTCGCCGCTGGTTGTGGAGGTAAGGCTTATCTCCTTCTTTTTAGTTGTTTCATGGTGGTGTCGTTGTTGATCGGAGCTTGAGCGGTCAAGTCTCGATAGGGATGAGTAACGGAGAGTGGTAACGGTGATGGTGGAGTTTGTTTGGTGGTGATGTCGCCGATGGTGTGTGTTAGTTGCAGAGGTTTCAACGAAGAAGATGACTTTTAAGTCGTGTAGTTGTGTTGTTTGTCTTTTGTGATTATTAAGCTGCGCGGGTTGAATTTTTTTCAATATTTTATTACTTTTTTCTAGGGTGTATTCGTCCCGGAAAGTTCCAGATAATTGTCGCGAAAGTTTCTGTTTTTGGCTAAGGTGAGTGCAGGTAGCTTATCTGGGTTTTACGGATTATTCCTAGTCTAATAGATTTGTACTAGGGTTTTCCGTGATGTTTGTTGATTGGTTGATTTGATGAGTTCTTCGTTTGATTTTGTGTTGAAGTTAATTAATTAATTAATTGATTGCTAATTAAATAATTAATTGCTGTGAATTAAATTGTCGGAAATTGGTGGAGTAATTTATGTTGAAATAAATTGCTGAAAAATTGTTGAAATTAAATATATGGAGTTATTGCTGAATGTTTTGATGAATTGAATTAATTAATTAACTGCTGGTAATTAATTAATTGATGAATTGTTGTTGTGTTGGTTGCTGACTGCTGTAAGCATATTTATTTGTTGGCATATGTGTATAGCTGTGAGACGGGTTAATTGCCTCCTCAGTATTTATTAAATATTGATTGCGTCTATTCGTAATGGCGCAGGTAAAGGGAAGAAAAATGATTGTTAGCTGGAGCTCGTGGAACTGTGGCGGCGGAATGAGATGACATACCGGGAGGGTTGTTATTTATTTATTCACTGCTATTTTTTTGTTATTGTTGAATTGCCGTAAACCGTTAGGTCGTGAGTTATTGTTGTTGTGAATTTATTGGGTTTTAATAAATCATTGAATGATGTTTTATGGTTGAGTTAGTAATTGATTTTCGCCGCTAGGGGTTTTTAGTATTTATGGGAATATAAAAAAAAATAAAAAAATAAAAATAAAAAAAAAACAAAAACGTGTCGGGGCGTTTCAATATCCATGGAATACCCATGTCAATGTGGAAGGTCATTCGTGGGAATAAACCAGGTTGATTTGATAGGTGTTTTGTGTAGAAAGGAAAAAGGGTCTTGATTATTTCTGATGGGTAGATGTCCTCGGTAGGACCGAACCAGTACCACCATTGGGAAGGTTTTGGGACACTTCGTGTCAAATGAAAGAAACCAAGACTGGTCAAAGGGTCTGAGATATAATGCTTTAAGAAAAGCGTTTTGGTAGTCGGTGTAGGAGTATCCTTGTATATGGAAGCCAGGGGTTGAAAAGTTTTTTGTTGTATGAAGGTTTATGAACCCTAGTTCTTGAATAGATTGTATACGAAGTATTTTGCAGGTTGAGTAGGCTATGGTGTTAGGGTTGGTTTTGTCAGGATAGTGAGTAATTTCAGCAGAATGAGAGTCTACTAGAATATACTCATAAAAGGTTTGGTTTTTTACTGGGTTATCTGTTGGATAGAGACTGTCTTCATAGAAGACTATGTTGGTAAATGTTTGTAATTCTCGGAGGGTTATTGGTTTTTGATATTGGGTTGTAAAAAGGTGTTGTTTATGGGGTTTTGTGAAGTAGGCAGATTTTTCTGTAGGTTTCTGGATAGCTTTTTGGGTAAAGGTTAACGTAGTGCCAGTGGCTGCTGCTTTTGAGTAGGTCAATGGTGGAAACTCAGCAAGAGCCGAGAAACTGTTTTGAATAGCTAGGGGTTTACCCTGAAGATGTGGTTGATTCTTGATGTAATCCGATGCTGACATCGGTTTCTTTTGCTGGGGTTCCGTCATCTTTGAATATTTTTTTGTTGAATATCTGTAGATTTCCCCTGTAAATATTCTCTTGTTAGAAAGTCTGGTAAGGAATTATTTTCTCCTTTAATATATTGAATATCGAAATCAAAAACAGATAATATAGCTTGCCATCTTGCAAAAATTTATTTTGAAACTAAATTTTTAACATCTTTTTGTAATATTTCTTTTGCTGACTTACAGTCGACTCTTAATAAAAATCTTTTATTTATCAAACCGTCTTGGAACTTTGAAATGCAATTTACGATTGAAAGTACTTCTTTTTTTACAAATGAATAAGATTTTTGTGGTCCTAGCCAATCTCCGGAATGGAACCTAACTATTGTCTCCTGTTTTGTTTCTGGTAGTTTTTGCTTGAGAATACCTCCAAATCCTAGTTCTGAGGCATCTGTTTTAACTACCATATCTGCTTCAGGGTTAGGTAAGGAAAGACACGGTAAGGTTTTGACTTTAAGCTTGACTTCTTTGACTAAGTTGGTATGCACAGTTGACCATGGTTTTGGATTTTTTTGTAAACGTTGGAATAACGGTTGAATAGTGTTTCTGAGGTTAGGTAGGATGTCTGAGACATAGTTTAGACATCCTAAGAATCTTTTTAACTGGGTTCTTTCTCTTAGTTCATCAAGGAATTTATCCGCAAATTCTATTGATCTGGATATAGGGGTAATAGTTCCTTGAAAAATATTATGACCTAAGAATCTAATCTTAGTTTGGAATAAATGCATTTTCTTAGCCGATAAGACTAACCCATGTTTTTTGACAATGTTAATGAATGTATGTAAATGTGTAATATGTCGATCAATTGAATTAGAGTATACTAAGACGTCATCTATATAGACTATTGTGAAATTTGAATGATTGTTGAAGATGTCATTCATTATATGTTGAAATTCCGAAGGTGTATTTTTGAGACCGAAAGGCATTACATTCCATTCGTAATGACCGAATGGTAGAGTAAATGCGGTTTTATATTTGTCTTTTTCAGCGATCTGTATTTGCCAGAATCAGCTTTTCATATCAAATTTTGAATATACTTGTGCGTTGTATAATCTTTTTAATAAGTCTCTTTTATTGGGTATTGGATATCTAATCCATTGTAGTACTTCGTTTAGGGGTTTATAGTTAATTACTAGTCTTGGAACGCCGCGTTCTTTTTCAGCTTGGTTATTTACATAGAAGGCAGAACAACTCCAAGGTGACTTGGATTGTCTTATTAATTTTTTCTTTAATAAGTCTTCCATTTCTTGTTTACATGTTTCTAATAAATCTTTATTCATTTGGATTGGTCTGGCTTTTGTTGGTATAATTTTTTCGTTCAACTCTTTTATGTAAGGGAGTTCGACTACGTGTTGTTTTCTTTCCCAAAATGCATTTGGTAGATCCGAACAAACTTGACTAAGTAGTTCTTTTTCTATTGTTTTTATTTTGTCTATTGTGTAAGTTGTTTTTAACTGCTCTTCTATTTTTTATGCGATATTTCGTCTTGCAAATATTGGATATGATTTTGTTTACTTTTTATTAAATTGATAGTTTTTTGAATCGTATTATGTTGTAAGTTTAGGACTTTTTTAGTTTTCATAGGGGATAGAAATGGAAATAATAATTTTGTTCCTACCACCTTAGTAGATATGCCAGTTTCAGTGGCTTTGAATGGATATATTTGAGTAAAGAAAGGTGTTCCTAATATTACTTCTTGCGTTAGATTTTTTACTAGTATAAACTGGTTTTTAAAACAATATTCTTGATTGTAAATTTTTGCGTTGGATAATTTGTATTATACTTTTAAACTACTGCCATTGGCTCCACTAAGTCGTTATGTTGTTTTTTCATAATACTTGGTTGGTATTATTCCTTCTCTGATGCAGGTGTAATATGCTCCAGTGTCCATTAATGCAGTTATGTTGATTTTGAAATCATGCGCAATATGTAATGTAATATTTGTATACCATTTTTGAAAATTAATTTTATTGATTATTTGAATGTATTCATTTTTCTCATTTTCTTTTTCTTCATTAATTACTAAATTATGATTACTAGAAGATGCTTGAGTATTTGTTTTTGCTTCTATAATTAGTAATCTGGTTTTTATTTGTAATTGATCTAATTCTTGTTGATTAATTATTGCTTGTAGTTCTTTAATTTGAGATTTTATTTGTTTAATTTCTCTTTGTAATTCACCTGTGGTTACTTGTAACAGAAAACTGAAGAGTAACGGCAGCAAGTGATTGAGTTCAGTAGTTCCTCATATAAAATTATTGACTCTAGAGATATAGTAATATGGAGAAGACAAAATTGTTTCAAGCACCGACAGAACCATAAGCGCCCCTTGTTTCAAAGAGAGGAGGACGGGTTATTCACATTTCATTTGATGGTCAGAGGCGAATTGAAAGCTAAGCAGTGGTAATTCTAAAGATTGCCCCGGGGAAAAATAGAGATGTCTCCTACGTTACCCATAATATGTGGAAGTATCGACGTAATTTCATAGAGTCATTCGGTCTGAATGCTACATGAAGAACATAAGCCAGATGACGGAACGGGAAGACCTAGGATGTAGAAGATCATAACATAAGTTATTCGGCAGATTTTGATTCCTATATATCCACTCGTGTGGTACTTCTACCATATATAGAAGAATTCTATGATATATATAAGATCCATCCGTATAGATATCATCATCTACATCCAGAAAGCCGTATGCTTTGGAAGAAGCTTGTACAGTTTGGGAAGGGGTTTTGATTGATCAAAAAGAAGAATCTACTTCAACCGATATGCCCTTAGGCACGGCCATACATAATATAGAAATCACACTTGGAAAGGGTGGACAATTAGCTAGAGCAGCGGGTGCTGTAGCGAAACTGATTGCAAAAGAGGGGAAATCGGCCACATTAAAATTACCTTCTGGAGAGGTCCGTTTGATATCCAAAAACTGCTCAGCAACAGTCGGACAAGTGGGAAATGTTGGGGTAAACCAGAAAAGTTTGGGTAGAGCCGGATCAAAATGTTGGCTAGGTAAACGTCCTGTAGTAAGAGAAGTAGTTATGAACCCTGTCGACCATCCCCATGGAGGTGGTGAAGGGAGGGCTCCAATTGGTAGAAAAAAACCTGTAACCCCCTGGGGTTATCCTGCACTTGGAAGAAGAACTAGAAAGAGGAAAAAATATAGTGAGACTTTGATTCTTCGTCGCCGTAGTAAATAGGAGAGAAAATTGAATTTCTTTCTTCGTCTTAAAAAAAATAGGAGTTAATTAACTGTGACACGTTCACTAAAAAAAAATCCTTTT
This sequence comes from Cardamine occulta, assembly GCA_028015245.1. Taxonomy (NCBI): domain Eukaryota; kingdom Viridiplantae; phylum Streptophyta; class Magnoliopsida; order Brassicales; family Brassicaceae; genus Cardamine; species Cardamine occulta. The sequence continues at coordinate 9,766,913 of CM051390.1, forward strand.
GTAGCAAAGCATTTATTAAGAAAAATAGAGAAGCTTAATACAAAGGCGGAAAAAGAAATCATAATAACTTGGTCCCGGGCATCCACCATTATACCCACAATGATTGGCCATACTATCGCTATCCATAATGGAAGGGAACACTTACCCGTTTACATAAACGAGCTTATGGTAGGACATAAATTGGGAGAATTTTCACCTACTATAAATTTTCGAGGACATGCGAAAAATGATAATAGATCTCAATCGTTAATTAAATGAATTAAAAAAAATGAATATAGATGTTTTTTTAGTGAGAGGTAAACCTTCTGACACCGAAGAGAAAGAAGAAATCATATACTTCCGTATATGCTTTAGGGCAATATATATCTATGTCTGCCCACAAAGCACGGAGAGTTATTGATCAAATCCGTGGACGTTCCTCTGAAGAAGCACTTATGATATTAGAACTTATGCCTTATCGAGGATGTTATCCCATTTTTAAATTGGTTTATTCTGCAGCAGCAAATGCTAGTCACAATAAAGGTTTCAAAGAAACCAATTTAGTCATTAGTAAAGCTGAAGTGAACCAAGGAAATACTGTGAAAAAATTAAAACCTCGTGCCCGAGGACGGAGTTACCCCATAAAAAGATCCACTTGTCATATAACTATCGTATTGGAAGATATATCCTTCTATCAACAATATGAAGAATATTTAATGTATTTAAAAAAACCTGGATGTAGCAATGAAAACAGAAATCTAACATGTTATGATACATATAGTAGTGGAGGCCTATGGGACAAAAAATAAATCCACTTGGTTTCAGACTTGGTACAACCCAAAGTCATCATTCTCTTTTGTTTGCACAACCAAAAAAGTATTCTGAAGGTTTAGAAGAAGATAAAAAAATACGAGACTGTATTAAAAATTATGTCCAAAAAAATATAAGAATATCCTCTGGTATGGAGGGAATTGCACGTATCGAAATTCAAAAAAGAATCGACCTCATCCAGATCATAATCTATATGGGATTTCCTAAATTATTAATTGAAGATAAACCCCGAAGAGTCGAAGAATTACAGATGAATGTTCAAAAAGAACTTAATTGTGTCAATAGAAAACTCAACATTGCTATTACCAGAATTTCCAATCCGTATGGGGATCCTAATATTCTTGCAGAATTTATAGCTGGACAATTAAAAAATCGCGTTTCTTTTCGAAAAGCAATGAAAAAAGCTATTGAATTAACTGAACAGGCGAATACAAAAGGAATTCAAGTACAAATTGCAGGCCGTCTCGACGGCACAGACCATGAACGTGAAGAATGGATCAGCGACGGCAGAGTTCCTTTACAAACAATTGAAGCGAAAATTGATTATTGTTCCTATACAGTTCGAACTATTTATGGAGTCTTAGGAATAAAAATTTGGATATTCGTAGACGAAGAATAAAAAAACTTTATTTGTCTTTACATTTTATCCAACAATAAAAAACTAAAACTATGTAATATAACACTATACAGAAAACAGAAATAAAAAAAATTGCAGTCTTCTTTTTTGTGTTTAAGAATAAAATCAGCAATTCTATAAGGTTGACTAAAAATTTCCATCAAAACTCCTTTGATATAATTGCTATGCTTAGTGTGTGACTCGTTGGTTTAGGATTCGATTAGATTAAGATAAACAAAAAAGAAAAAAGAACTTACCTATAACAGCAACTAATAACTATAGCATTAATAAATAACCTAAGCAACTCATTGCTTCGCATTATCTGGATCCAAAAAAATCAGTCAAGATATGATAGACTGATCATATCATTGTAGCAACTGAATTTTTTTTACAAAAAAAAGAATAAAGAAATATGATTAGTATGAGTTGGGTATTTTTCTAATATTTTATTTAGACTGAATGGTTGTGGAGATGATAGTTGATTTTCTTGATTTATAATATCTTTTAATTTTATCAGATATTCTTTTTTTATATTGGGGTCATCTATTTTATCTATTATATCTAATAGGAATTGTTTGTCTTCATTTTTGGTTATTACATTAATTATTTTACAACTGCATAGGTTGTCGGATAGTTCTTGTGATTCTGATGATGAATCACTTGAGTTTTCTATTTCATTTATTGAATAGTTACTATCAGATTCTTCTAATATCTCTGATTCTGAGGTTAATAATAATTTAGCTAATTTTTCTTGGATATCAGCTTGATCTTGAAATATTTCATTTATTTTTCTTTTTATTTTACATTCGCTCGATGTATGTCCGGGTCTTTTACAATTCCAGCATATAATTTTCTCTTTATTAAATTTCTTTTGATAATTATTATTTTTAGAGTAGTTTTTATTATTTCTCTTGTAGTTATCTTTCTTTTTGTAATATTGATTATTTTCCTTTTTATTAAAGTTAGTAGGTTTTCTATAGTTTTTGAAATGTCTTTGTCAATGTTGTATACGTTCAATTCGCGAGGGTGGATTTAATTGTTGTTTGTAACCATATTGTTCGCAAAACGAGCTTATAGTTACTTTGAATTTGAATTTATCATTTCGGTTTTTATCTTTATGGTCTTGACATATTGATAATCCTTCTTTCTTTATAAATGCAAATAGTTGACCATATGTTATTGTATTCCAGGGAACAGGTTTTCCTCTGGAATATTCTTTTAATTTATTGATTATTCTTTCGGCAAAGAAAGATGGTAATCCAGAGATAAATCTTTCTTTCCAAAAGGGTTGATTACAATCATTTCTTTGAAATATGTTTGTTACAAACATATCTTTGTACCATTTAAAGTCTCCTAATGTTGGACATCTTAAATTGGTCAATACCATCTTTTTACTTTCTAATTATTCGTTTGGGTTACCTATGAAATGCATAGTTAATGTATGAATTAATACTTCTACTGCATTTTGTTGTTCTTCTTCGTGGATACCCTCGTCATCTTCTATGTTCAAAATTTCTACATGATTAATTATCGAGTCTTGAGTAATTGTATCTAGTGAGTTGTCCCACCAATATGTAAGTGCTCCATTAAATCCTGTTATTAGTAGAACACATGCTTGTTTATCAGTGTGTCCTCCGGCTTTGTATGATATTGATGCCATACCCATTTCTTGAAATAGATTCATTATTTCGTATTCAGAACGTCCATCAATATTCCTCGAGTATATTCCTTCGCCGGTATATACTTTATTGGTATATTTATGGTGTTTTTCGAATAATAAATCGGGTGGAGTATGTCTCTTGTAATATGGTTTATTGGATTTCATCATATTATTTCTTATTCTATTAATTTCTTGATCATTATCAGTTTGTATAGATGATTGAAGGGATTCAATATCATTTTCATCGATGTTGTTTATTCCTTTTCCTTTTTCTATTTTTTCTAGTCTATCAGCGATTGTTTTTAATAATTCATTTTCCCGAAATTTAATTTTTCTATTTATTGGTTTGAATATGGGTGGTGATGTTGATGCAAAAGGATGTTTAATAATAGGATTTTGTTTAATCATATTTTCTTCTATACTTATTTTATTATCAATATGGTCTACTTGTTTTGAGATTGTATATAATAATTGACTTTGAAAATTATTTTGTTCGTATATGGATTTAATATGCTGTATAGCTACTGGATCTTTATTATCTCTATTTGCTCCTGTTTTAAATGGTGTTGCTATTATTTGTCTATTATGAGTGTTTATTTTTATATCCTTGAGTGGGGGATGTATTGACTTAATTTTTTCTCCATTTGTTTGTTCCCATAATTGGCTAAGTGTCGAGCTTGTGTTAATTGATTTGAATGGGTAATCTAAGTTATTGGTTATTGAATATGATTCAAACCATGTAAAAAATGGGATATTTGTTTCTATTATTGTCATATAATTGTACCATTTTTCTCTAATTTCTTCCGTTTCTTTTTTTGTAAATGTATTAAAATACCATCGTCGTTTTTCTTTATTGCTTATTGATAAAAAGTCTTCTTTTATATATTGTTTGTCTATTTCATATGTTTTTATAATAACATTAATATTTTTGAAATCTGATTGAGTTGGTGAAGTTGGATATAGATTGGCTTCAGTTATGGGTGTTGGTTCAGCTATTGGTGCATTAAAATTTACTGGGTGTTCTTGATTAATATTTTGATTTATACTTCCAGTTTCTGAATCCGTGCTGGTTTTTCCATTAATACTGGCTTGACCAGTGCGATATTCGGAAAAAGAAGATCTTGAATGATATGATCTAATTGATGGTGGTCTTGGATATCTCATAGATCCAAACTGTAATATTATTTTCCCATCAATTCTTTCTATAATTCTTGAAATATTTCTTTGTTCGAAATTTCTAATGGGTTGTGTAATTTTTATTTTCCATTCATCTGGAATGGTTATTCCATTCCATTTAAGTTGCTTAGGTGCATAAGTAGCATTGGGTGTATCTTTACTATGAACTATTAATATAGTAGTTTCTCCTTTATTATCTTGTAGTAAACATCTTGGGTTAAATTCGGATGTTGTTTGTTTGAAATAAATTCTGTATAATAATAGGTAACCATGTCTATTATTTTCAAATTTAATTTCTGGTATGTTTACATTTAATACTAATGTATTGAGTATTGTTGGGTCATGTAAACTGACTTGAAAATTAGGAGCACAGTTGAAATAAATTGCTCCATTATGTAAGTTTGATTGGACTGCTCCTAGAAGTGAGTTCTCATATTTTAATAAAGTTTTATCTCTAAGTAACATAAGTATTGGTTGATCTATTCCCGTTCTTGATAAAGGTTTTATTGCGATTTGGACTAATCCAAAATGCAAATAATTAAATTCTTTTTGTTTATATTTTTCTAAGGCGATTGATGATAGTAGTTTGATTTCTTCAAATTCTTTCTGGAGAGAAATAGTTTGTTCATGTTCCTTTATTGCATATGCTGTTTTAAAATCGAAAGTACCGATTTGATATATATTGTTTACATTGATATGTGGTAAATGATTTTTAGATATTTCTTGATTAAAAGTTGTTATTTTTGACATGATTTCTCTTGAATTAATTGTTGTATTAGATGTGGATGCAGCATCTTTTGGACTAAAAAGTCTTCTAATCGACGAGGCCATGACTCAATCTAAACTTAAAAGACTAACCAGAGGGTTACTAACCGATTCTATCGAGACACAACAGCGGCTTGCCAACGGTCTTACTGCCTGTGGACTTGCGGCCTGGAACACCAACTGTAACAGTGGTTTGATAGTGGGGTGAGTAACGATCTAGAAGGTTTCTAGGTTCAGTTTGAGAACATGAAAACTTGTTTTTAGAAAACCTTTTTTTTTTTTTTTAAAGAAAGCTTTGCTACAAAATTCAAGGGTTTATTAAAATCGTTTTGGCTCTGATACCATTTATTTTAATTTTAAAATTCTTTTACTTTTATTAATTGAGTAAAATTTAACTTTTTATAACTTGTTTTTATAAATGGTTTTGAAACTTACAAATTTTGTAGAGATTGAATACAAAGATTTGAAATAGAATTACAAAAGATCTTGAGAGTAATGAAGAAAGCTTTTAAGAGCTTTTGAGAGTAGTGAGAGAGTAAGTAGTAGAAAGATGTGTTTGCGAATGAATGCCTGCCTCCTTAGCTTGAACTTGGTGCTTATTTATAGGGGAAGAAGCGATAGGTGCCTTGCTACGTATCGTCTTGTGGTGGTGCCGACAGTTGAGTGTATTTTTCGTCATTGCTTACGTCATTGTGTTTGTTGTCTTGCTACGTGTCGTCCTGTGGTGGTGCCAACAGTTGAGTGTATTCTTCGTCATTGCTTACGTCTTGTAGTTTACGTCATTGCTTACGTCATTGTCTTGTAGGTTTTGTTTGTTGCTTAGTCTGTTCTTAATAGGAAAGTTATATACAGATATACTCTGTATATTATTATTTTTATGAATAAGGGTAAATAGCAGGTTGCTAAATAATGTACAGAGTCTACTAGAATATACATAGAAATTTTAAAAGTAATATCTTATAATCAGATTTTTTTTTTTTTTTTTTATAATCAGATTTGACTTCCAGCTCTCCCTGATAATTAAGCCATTGCAGCTTATAAGGCTTAGCTCTCTTAATGACCGCTAGTCCAAGTTTTTCAACCATGGACTCACTCGCAACATTGGTGCAGTTACCCCCATCGATTACTAGACTGCAAACCCTTTCCTTCACTAGACAACGGGTGTGGAATAAATCAACACTTATCTTAACCTCTTCCGGATTTTGTTTTTGTGTTGCCGGTTTAGTCATTCCTTGACTTTCAAATGGCATGTCTTTAGTAACTTGAAACTGGGATCCATCAAATGGAATTCTAGCTTGACCAGAATCTTCTTTATGCATGGTTGGTCGAAGAAAAATGTCCTCCCTCAGTTGATTTGATGATCGGGACCTTCGGTTTAGTTTTTACAAGGTTGGCTTCGATCTTGGCTACAACATCTAGTGACGTATCTCCAAATTTGTAGCTGTGTTCTCCTCTGCCTTCCTTCACACTTCTAGGCTTTCTTTGACTGTCATGAGACAATTTACCATCAGGTCTACAATAGTCATAGGCTGCTTCTTCTCTTTGTTGTCTCGGCTTGTCTCTCCATGGCTCTTTGCTTGGTTTTTCTTTCAAATCGTCGGTTCCTGGCTGTTAATCTTTCACACAACTTATGAGCCCTCTTAGCCAGCATAGCCTCAAATCGTTCTTGTTCAGCATCATTGATGGATCTTTCTAGTTCGGCTTTCATAATGGCCATACTCTCAACCATCATAGCTTTGAAGGAGTCCATAAGTTGCTTGTTGGAGTTGGAAGACTCTTGTTCATCATGGCTGGTTCTCACCATGGTACCTGTTCAAATCCCAACAAGTAAACAAGTAAAATGCTCAAACAGAACAAGGAAAAACTTGGCAAGAAACCTAAACGACAGTTTGACCTGATCAAACAGAATAAAATATCAAACCACGTTCAAAAATTGCAGAGACAATTTTAACAAATACTAGACTCAATCTAGGTTTCAATGAAAGAGATTTCACGATTTTAGGGTTAACCAATGATTTTAAAAAATTGTAGCAAGTTAGCACGAAAATAACTTTTCAAATTCCGAGAACCTCTAGTTGCGACTGGTTCGACGAAATCAACCTCGAAAAATTATCAAAACATATTCAAAAAATCTAGAATCAATTTTAACAAATACTAGACTCTTTTTCAAAACAGATTCAACAGATCTCACGATTTTATCAGACAAATTGAATTTATGAAAATTCTAGCAATCATCAGACATAATCGATTCAATGATCTGTGGAATAACAAAGGGTAAAACGTTTTGAATCGACACAACCTGGGTTGGAGCGAGCCCTTATACCACTTGATATGATCCTAGGTGAGGATCAACGTCCCTGAATGTTCTCCAATGGTTGTGATGAGTAGAGTGAACAGATATGAGTGCGGAAGTGATGAAATGGAGTGAAGGTGATGAATCGGATTGAATGAGTGATATTCCAAAGGTGATGAGTAGCCTTTGAACACTCGGGGCTTGTTCCACTAGTGGGTGAAAACCAAACTCGGTAAGAACAAAAGGTGGATTGATGTGAAACGTCAAAGGATTATGAAGCGATCCAATGATTTCAAGTTTTTCAAGGTGTGGATGATGATCCTTTACACCAGAGAACAAGGCGATCAAACAAGAAGGAATTTGAGAATAAAATGTTTGATAAAATATAATGAGAAGAGAAGGAAGTAGCAATAAAGAGTGTAGAGTTACGAGACATGCCTCGTAAATCACACAATGACCATACAGAATTAAACACAACATTCAAAATTCAAATGAGATAGAGAAGAGATATGGGCCATGCCTATGATGAAGTAAATGGGCCTGGAGGTGGATCAAACTCAGCAAATGGCAAGATGGACATGAGACCCAATGCACCTCATTAAAAACCTTTCCCGGAAAACCACTTGGGAAAAATCGAGGAGAAGGGAAAAAGAGTATGCATGGTCCTCATGGCCATTTACTAAGTCTCTTGGGCGTGTATATTGACCAGTGAAGTCTTGATACCCTCATGACAGCGCAAGTGATCCATATAAGTAGTCACATGAAGTGAGACCCTAAATCTTTGGTGAAACTCTCCTTTTCTAGCCCGAGTAATCGTTCCAATTTGGTCCTCCAATGCATCCTTTGCTCCTTGTTGGATCTCCTTATCTTCATTAGCTTCCATTTCCTCTTCCAGCTCCTTAGTGCTTCCTACGATTGCATCAGTCAGCCTTTAAGGACCCTTGATGACGTGATGAAGCATACTACCAAGGTGGAGAAGCAAGTCAAAGTAAGAAACAGGCATTATAGCTAATCCCACAGTTCTGTTATTTCTTAGAATCCCATAGGAGTTTCTAATGGTGAATTTGGAAGTTGTAGCCTGCAGACACACTTGGAGGCTTAAACAACACCTATTGGTGTGAATATGAAGAAACAATGCTTTCGTTGACAAGGATTTGACCTTTTTCAAGCTGATAGTCCCAAATCCAGAGTTATGACATTTCAAGGTACAAATGAGAGTTAATAGAAGTGTTGGAATGTAGTCAAAGGAGTTGGATCAATTACAATTGCTTTGAGATGTTCAAGAGTCGCAACATAGAGCCATTGTAAGATTTGTACAAGTTTTGAGTGATGAAACTTCATCAAAGGCTATGTTTTGGACTTTTAGGACCCTTGATGATGTGATGAAGCATACTACCAAGGTGGAGAAGCAAGTCAAAATAAGAAAGAAGCATTATAGCTGATCCCACATTTCTGTTAGTTCTTAGAATCCCATAGGAGTTTCTAATGGTGAATTTGGGAGTTGTAGCCAGAAGACACACTTGGAGGCTTAAACAACACCTATTGGTGTGAATATGAAGAAACAATGCTTTCATTGACATGGATTTGACCATTTTCAAGCTGATAGTCCCAAAAAAAGAGTTATGACATTTCAAGGTACAAATGGGAGTTATTAGAAGTATTGGAATGTAGTCAAAGGAATTGGATCTATTACAATTGCTTTGAGATGTTCAAGAGTCGCAACAAAGAGCTATTGTAAGATTTGTACAAGGTTTGAGAGATGAAACTTCATCAAAGGCTAAGTTTCAGACTTTTAGGACCCTTGATGATGTGATGAAGCATACTACCAAGGTGGAGAAGCAAGTCAAAGTAAGAAACAAGCATTATAGCTGATCTCACAGTTTTGTTAGTTCTTAGAATCCCATAGGAGTTTCTAATGGTGAATTTGGGAGTTGTAGCCTGAAGACACACTTGGAGGCTTAAACAACACCTATTCGTGTGAATATGAAGAAACAATGCTTTCGTTGACAAATATTTGACCATTTTTAAGCTGATAGTCCCAAATCCATAGTTATGACATTTCAAGGTACAAATGAGAGTTAATAGAAGTGTTGGAATGTAGTCAAAGGAATTGGTTCTATTACAATTGCTTGGAGATGTTCAAGAGTCACACCATAGAGCCATTGTAAGATTTGTACAAGGCTTGAGTGATGAAACTTCATCAAAGGCTATGTTTTGGACTTTTAGGACCCTTGATGACGTGATAAAGCATACTACCAAGGTGGAGAAGCAAGTCAAAGTAAGAAACAAGCATTATAGCTGATCTCATAGTTCTGTTAGTTCTTAGAATCCCATAGGAGTCTCTAACTTGAATTTGGGAGTTGTAGCCATAAGACACACTTGGAGGCTTAAACAACACATATTGGTGTGAATATGAAGAAACAATGCTTTCGTTGACAAGGATTTGACCATTTTCAAGCTGATAGTTCCAAAACCGGAGTTATGACATTTCAAGGTACAAATGAGAGTTAATAGAAGTGTTTACATGTAGTCAAAGGTATTGGATCTATTACAAATGCTTTGAGATGTTCAAGAGTCGCAACAAAGAGCCACTGGAAGATTTGTACAAGGTTTGATTGGTGAAACTTCATCAAAGGCTAAGTTTCAGCCTTGAAGGACCGTTGATGACGTGATGAAGCATACTACCAAGGTGGAGAAGCAAGTCAAAGTAAGAATCAAGCATTATAGCTGATCCCACAGTTCTGTTAATTCTTAGAATCCTATAGGAATTTCTAATGGTGAATTTGAGAGTTGTTGCCAGAAGACACACTTGGAGGCTTAAACAACACCTATTGGTTTGAATATGAAGAATCAATGATTTCGTTGACAAGAATTTGACCATTTTCAAGCTGATAGTTCCAAAACCAGAGTTATGACAGTTCAAGGTACAAATGAGAATTAATAGAAGTGTTGAAATGTAGTCAAAGGAATTGGATCTATTACAATTGCTTTGAGATGTTCAAGAGTCGCAACATAGAGCCATTGTAAGATTTGTACAAGGTTTGAGTGATGAAAGTTCATCAAAGGCTAAGTTTTGGACTGTTAGGACCCTTGATGACGTGATGAAGCATACTACCAAGGTGGAGAAGCAAGTTAAAGTAAGAAACAAGCATTATAGTTGATCTCATAGTTCTGTTAGTTCTTAGAATCCCAAAGGAGTTTCTAACTTGAATTTGGGAGTTGTAGCCATAAGACACACTTGGAGGCTTAAACCACACATATTGGTGTGAATATGAAGAAATAATACTTTCGTTGACAAGGATTTGACCATTTTCAAGCTGATAGTCCCAAAACCGGAGTTATGGCATTTCAAGGTACAAATGAAAGTTAATAGAAGTGTTGAAATGTAGTCAAAGGTATTGGATCTATTACAAATGCTTTGAGATGTTCAAGAGTCGCAACAAAGAGCCATTAGAAGATTTGTACAAGGTTTGATTGGTGAAACTTCATCAAAGGCTAAGTTTCAGCCTTGAAGGACCGTTGATGACGTGATGAAGCATACTACCAAGGTGGAGAAGCAAGTCAAAGTTAGAATCAAGCATTATAGCTGATCCCACAGTTCTGTTAATTCTTAGAATCGTTTAGGAGTTTCTAATGGTGAATTTGGGAGTTGTAGCCAGAAGACACACATGGAGGCCTAAACAACACCTAATGATGTGAATATGAAGAAACAATGCTTTCGTTGACAAGGATTTGACCATTTTCAAGCTGATAGTCCCAAAACAGGAGTTATGACATTTCAAGGTACAAATGAGTGTTAATATAAGTGTTGAAATGTAGTCAAAGGAATTTAATCTATTACAATTGCTTTGAGACGTTCAAGAGCCGCAACATAGAGCCATTGTAAGATTTTTACATGGTTTGAGTGTTGAAACTTCATCAAAGGCTAAAATTTCAGCCTTTTAGGACCCTTGATGACGTGATGAAGCATACTACCAAGTTGGAGCAGCTAGTCAATGTAAGAAACAAGTATTATAGCTGATCCCACCGTTCTCTTAGTTCTTAGAAAAGGTTAGGAGTTTCTAATGGTGAATTTGGGAGTTGTAGCCAGAAGACACACATGGAGGCCTAAACAACACCTAATGATGTGAATATGAAGAAACAATGCTTTCGTTGACAAGGATTTGACCATTTTCAAGCTGATAGTCCCCAAACCAGAGGTATGATAGTTCAAGGTACAAATGAGAGTTAATAGAAGTGTTGAAATGTAGTCAAAGGAATTGGATCTTTTACAATTTCTTTGAGATGTTCAAGAGCCGAACAAAAAGAGCCATTGTAATATTTGTACAAGGTTTGAGTGATGAAACTTCATCAAAGGGTAAGTGTCAGCCTTTTAGGACCCTTGATGACGTGATGAAGCATACTACCAAGGTGGAGAAGCAAGTCAAAGTAAGAAACAAGCATTATAGCTGATCCCACAGTTCTGTTAGTTCTTAGAATCCCATAGGAGTTTCTAATGGTGAATTTGGGAGTTGTAGCCAGAAGACACACTTGGAGGCTTAAACAACACCTATTGGTGTGAATATGAAGAAACAATGCTTTCATTGACAAGGATTTGACCGTTTTCAAGCTGATAGTCCCAAAACAAGAGTTATGACAGTTCAAGGTACAAATGAGAGTTAATAGAAGTGTTGAAATGTAGTCAAAGGAATTGGATCTATTACAAATGCTTTGAGATGTTCAAGAGCCGCAACAAAGAGCCATTGGAAGATTTGTACAAGGTTTGAGTGATTAAACTTCATCAAAGGCTAAGTTTCAGCCTTTTAGGACCCTTGATGACGTGAGGAAGCATACTACCAAGGTGGAGAAGCAAGTCAAAGTAAGAAACAAGCATTATAGCTGAACCCACAGTTCTGTTAGTTCTTAGAATCCCATAGGAGTTTCTAATGGTGAATTTGGGAGTTGTAGCCAGAAGACACACTTGGAGGCTTAAACAACACCTATTGGTGTGAATATGAAGAAACAATGCTTTCGTTGACAAGGATTTGACCGTTTTCAAGCTGATAGTCCCAAAACAAGAGTTATGACAGTTCAAGGTACAAATGAGAGTTAATAGAAGTGTTAAAATGTAGTTAAAGGAATTGGATCTATTACAATTGCTTTACGATGGTCAAGAGTCGCAACAAAGAGCCATTGTAATATTTGTACAAGGTTTGAGTGATGAAACTTCAACAAAGGGTAAGTGTCAGCCTTTTAGGACCCTTGATGACGTGATGAAGCATACTACCAAGGTGGAGAAGCAAGTCAAAGTAAGAAACAAGCATTATAGCTGATCTCATAGTTCTGTTAGTTCTTAGAATCCCATAGGAGTCTCTAACTTGAATTTGGGAGTTGTAGCCATAAGACACACTTGGAGGCTTAAACAACACATATTGGTGTGAATATGAAGAAACAATGCTTTCGTTGACAAGGATTTGACCATTTTCAAGCTGATAGTCCCAAAACCGGAGTTATGACATTTCAAGGTACAAATGAGAGTTAATAGAAGTGTTGACATGTAGTCAAAGGTATTGGATCTATTACAAATGCTTTGAGATGTTCAAGAGTCGCAACAAAGAGCCACTCGAAGATTTGTACAAGGTTTGATTGGTGAAACTTCATCAAAGGCTAAGTTTCAGCCTTGAAGGACCGTTGATGACGTGATGAAGCATACTACCAAGGTGGAGAAGCAAGTCAAAGTAAGAATCAAGCATTATAGCTGATCCCACAGTTCTGTTAATTCTTAGAATCCTATAGGAATTTCTAATGGTGAATTTGAGAGTTGTTGCCAGAAGACACACTTGGAGGCTTAAACAACACCTATTGGTTTGAATATGAAGAATCAATGATTTCGTTGACAAGAATTTGACCATTTTCAAGCTGATAGTTCCAAAACCAGAGTTATGACAGTTCAAGGTACAAATGAGAATTAATAGAAGTGTTGAAATGTAGTCAAAGGAATTGGATCTATTACAATTGCTTTGAGATGTTCAAGAGTCGCAACATAGAGCCATTGTAAGATTTGTACAAGGTTTGAGTGATGAAACTTCATCAAAGGCTAAGTTTTGGACTTTTAGGACCCTTGATGACGTGATGAAGCATACTACCAAGGTGGAGAAGCAAGTTAAAGTAAGAAACAAGCATTATAGCTGATCTCATAGTTCTGTTAGTTCTTAGAATCCCATAGGAGTTTCTAACTTGAATTTGGGAGTTGTAGCCATAAGACACACTTGGAGGCTTAAACAACACATATTGGTGTGAATATGAAGAAACAATGCTTTCGTTGACAAGGATTTGACCATTTTCAAGCTGATAGTCCCAAAACAAGAGTTATGATAGTTCAATGTACAAATGAGAGTTAATAGAATTGTTGTAATGTAGTGAAAGGAATAGGATCTTTTACAATTTCTTTGAGATGTTCAAGAGCCGCAACAAAGAGCCATTGTAAGATTTGTACATGGTTTGAGTGATGAAACTTCATCAAAGGCTAAGTTTCAGCCTTTTAGGACCCTTGATGACGTGATGAAGCATACTACCAAGGTGGAGAAGCAAGTCAAAATAAGAAAGAAGCATTATAGCTGATCCCACATTGCTTGTTAGTTCTTAGAATCCCATAGGAGTTTCTAATGGTGAATTTGGAAATTGTAGCCAGAAGACACACTTGGAGGCTTAAACAACACCTATTGGTGTGAATATGAAGAAACAATGCTTTCATTGACAAGGATTTGACCGTTTTCAAGCTGATAGTCCCAAAACAAGAGTTATGACATTTCAAGGTACAAATGGGAGTTATTAGAAGTGTTGGAATGTAGTCAAAGGAATTGGATCTATTACAATTGCTTTGAGATGTTTAAGAGTCGCAACAAAGAGCCATTGAAAGATTTGTACAAGGTTTGAGAGATGAAACTTCATCAAAGGCTAAGTTTCAGACTTTTAGGACCCTTGATTATGTGATGAAGCATACTACCAAGGTGGAGAAGCAAGTCAAAGTAAGAAACAAGCATTATAGCTGATCTCACAGTTTTGTTAGTTCTTAGAATCCCATAGGAGTTTCTAATGGTGAATTTGGAAGTTGTAGCCTGAAGACACACTTGGAGGCTTAAACAACACCTATTCGTGTGAATATGAAGAAACAATGCTTTCGTTGACAAAGATTTGACCATTTTTAAGCTGATAGTCCCAAATCCATAGTTATGACATTTCAAGGTACAAATGAGAGTTAATAGAAGTGTTGACATGTAGTCAAAGGTATTGGATCTATTACAAATGCTTTGAGATGTTCAAGAGTCGCAACAAAGAGCCATTAGAAGATTTGTACAAGGTTTGATTGGTGAAACTTCATCAAAGGCTAAGTTTCAGCCTTGAAGGACCGTTGATGACGTGATGAAGCATACTACCAAGGTGGAGAAGCAAGTCAAAGTAAGAAACAAGCATTATAGCTGATCTCATAGTTCTTTTAGTTCTTAGAATCCCATAGGAGTTTCTAACTTGAATTTGGGAGTTGTAGCCATAAGACACACTTGGAGGCTTAAACAACACATATTAGTGTGAATCTGAAGAAACAATGCTTTCGTTGACAAGGATTTGACCATTTTCAAGCTGATAGTCTCAAAACAAGAGTTATGATAGTTCAATGTACAAATGAGAGTTAATAGAATTGTTGTAATGTAGTGAAAGGAATAGGATCTTTTACAATTTCTTTGAGATGTTCAAGAGCCGCAACAAAGAGCCATTGTAAGATTTGTACATGGTTTGAGTGATGAAACTTCATCAAAGGCTAAGTTTCAGCCTTTTAGGACCCTTGATGACGTGATGAAGCATACTACCAAGGTGGAGAAGCAAGTCAAAATAAGAAAGAAGCATTATAGCTGATCCCATATTTCTGTTAGTTCTTAGAATCCCATAGGAGTTTCTAATGGTGAATTTGGGAGTTGTAGCCAGAAGACACACTTGGAGGCTTAAACAACACCTATTGGTGTGAATATGAAGAAACAATGCTTTTATTGACAAGGATTTGACCATTTTCAAGCTGATAGTCCCAAAACAAGAGTTATGACATTTCAAGGTACAAATGGGAGTTATTAGAAGTGTTGGAATGTAGTCAAAGGAATTGGATCTATTACAATTGCTTTGAGATGTTCAAGAGTCGCAACAAAGAGCTATTATAAGATTTGTACGAGGTTTGAGAGATGAAACTTCATCAAAGGCTAAGTTTCAGACTTTTAGGACCCTTGATGATGTGATGAAGCATACTACCAAGGTGGAGAAGCAAGTCAAAGTAAGAAACAAGCATTATAGCTGATCTCACAGTTTTGTTAGTTCTTAGAATCCCATAGGAGTTTCTAATGGTGAATTTGGGAGTTGTAGCCTGAAGACACACTTGGAGGCTTAAACAACACCTATTCGTGTGAATATGAAGAAACAATGCTTTCGTTGACAAAGATTTGACAATTTTTAAGCTGATAGTCCCAAATCCATAGTTATGACATTTCAAGGTACAAATGAGAGTTAATAGAAGTGTTGGAATGTAGTTAAAGGAATTGGTTCTATTATAATTGCTTTGAGATGTTCAAGAGTCGCACCATAGAGCCATTGTAAGATTTGTACAAGGTTTGAGTGATGAAACTTCATCAAAGGCTATGTTTTGGACTTTTAAGACCCTTGATGACGTGATGAAGCATACTACCAAGGTGGAGAAGCAAGTCAAAGTAAGAAACAAGCATTATAGCTGATCTCATAGTTCTGTTAGTTCTTAGAATCCCATAGGAGTCTCTAACTTGAATTTGGGAGTTGTAGCCATAAGACACACTTGGAGGCTTAAACAACACATATTGGTGTGAATATGAAGAAACAATGCTTTCGTTGACAAGGATTTGACCATTTTCAAGCTGATAGTTCCAAAACCGGAGTTATGACATTTCAAGGTACAAATGAGAGTTAATAGAAGTGTTGACATGTAGTCAAAGGTATTGGATCTATTACAAATGCTTTGAGATGTTCAAGAGTCGCAACAAAGAGCCACTGGAAGATTTGTACAAGGTTTGATTGGTGAAACTTCATCAAAGGCTAAGTTTCAGCCTTGAAGGACCGTTGATGACGTGATGAAGCATACTACCAAGGTGGAGAAGCAAGTCAAAGTAAGAATCAAGCATTATAGCTGATCCCACAGTTCTGTTAATTCTTAGAATCCTATAGGAATTTCTAATGGTGAATTTGAGAGTTGTAGCCAAAAGACACACTTGGAGGCTTAAACAACACCTATTGGTTTGAATATGAAGAATCGATGATTTCGTTGACAAGAATTTGACCATTTTCAAGCTGATAGTTCCAAAACCAGAGTTATGACAGTTCAAGGTACAAATGAGAATTAATAGAAGTGTTGAAATGTAGTCAAAGGAATTGGATCTATTACAATTGCTTTGAGATGTTCAAGAGTCGCAACATAGAGCCATTGTAAGATTTGTACAAGGTTTGAGTGATGAAAGTTCATCAAAGGCTAAGTTTTGGACTGTTAGGACCCTTGATGACGTGATGAAGCATACTACCAAGGTGGAGAAGCAAGTTAAAGTAAGAAACAAGCATTATAGTTGATCTCATAGTTCTGTTAGTTCTTAGAATCCCAAAGGAGTTTCTAACTTGAATTTGGGAGTTGTAGCCATAAGACACACTTGGAGTCTTAAACAACACATATTGGTGTGAATATGAAGAAACAATACTTTCGTTGACAAGGATTTGACAATTTTCAAGCTGATAGTCCCAAAACCGGAGTTATGGCATTTCAAGGTACAAATGAGAGTTAATAGAAGTGTTGAAATGTAGTCAAAGGTATTGGATCTATTACAAATGCTTTGAGATGTTCAAGAGTCGCAACAAAGAGCCATTGGAAGATTTGTACAAGGTTTGATTGGTGAAACTTCATCAAAGGCTAAGTTTCAGCCTTGAAGGACCGTTGATGACGTGATGAAGCATACTACCAAGGTGGAGAAGCAAGTCAAAGTTAGAATCAAGCATTATAGCTGATCCCACAGTTCTGTTAATTCTTAGAATCCTATAGGAATTTCTAATGGTAAATTTGAGAGTTGTAGCCAGAAGACACACTTGGAGGCTTAAACAACACCTATTGGTGTGAATATGAAGACCAATGCTTTCATTGACAAGGATTTGACCATTTTCAAGCTGATAGTCCCAAAACAAGAGTTATGACATTTGAAGGTACAAATGGGAGTTATTAGAAGTGTTGGAATGTAGTCAAAGGAATTGGATCTATTACAATTGCTTTGAGATGTTCAAGAGTCGCAACAAAGAGCCATTGTAAGATTTGTACAAGGTTTGAGAGATGAAACTTCATCAAAGGCTAAGTTTCAGACTTTTAGGACCCTTGGTGATGTGATGAAGCATACTACCAAGGTGGAGAAGCAAGTCAAAGTAAGAAACAAGCATTATAGCTGATCTTACAGTTTTGTTAGTTCTTAGAATCCCATAGGAGTTTCTAATGGTGAATTTGGGAGTTGTAGCCTGAAGACACACTTGGAGGCTTAAACAACACCTATTCGTGTGAATATGAAGAAACAATGCTTTCGTTAACAAAGATTTGACCATTTTTAAGCTGATAGTCCCAAATCCAGAGTTATGACATTTCAAGGTACAAATGAGAGTTAATAGAAGTGTTGGAATGTAGTCAAAGGAATTGGATCTATTACAATTGCTTTGAGATGTTCAAGAGTCGCACCATAGAGCCATTGTAAGATTTGTACAAGGTTTGAGTGATGAAAGTTCATCAAAGGCTATGTTTTGGACTGTTAGGACCCTTGATGACGTGATGAAGCATACTACCAAGGTGGAGAAGAAAGTTAAAGTAAGAAACAAGCATTATAGTTGATCTCATAGTTCTGTTAGTTCTTAGAATCCCAAAGGAGTTTCTAACTTGAATTTGGGAGTTGTAGCCATAAGACACACTTGGAGGCTTAAACAACACATATTGGTGTGAATATGAAGAAACAATACTTTCGTTGACAAGGATTTGACCATTTTCAAGCTGATAGTCCCAAAACCGGAGTTATCGCATTTCAAGGTACAAATGAGAGTTAATAGAAGTGTTGAAATGTAGTCAAAGGTATTGGATCTATTACAAATGCTTTGAGATGTTCAAGAGTCGCAACAAAGAGCCATTGGAAGATTTGTACAAGGTTTTATTGGTGAAACTTCATCAAAGGCTAAGTTTCAGCCTTGAAGGACCGTTGATGACGTGATGAAGCATACTACCAAGGTGGAGAAGCAAGTCAAAGTTAGAATCAAGCATTATAGCTGATCCCACAGTTCTGTTAATTATTAGAATCCTATAGGAATATCTAATGGTGAATTTGAGAGTTGTAGCCAGAAGACACACTTGGAGGCTTAAACAACACCTATTGGTGTGAATATGAAGAAACAATGCTTTCATTGACAAGGATTTGACCATTTTCAAGCTGATAGTCCCAAAACAAGAGTTATGACATTTGAAGGTACAAATGGGAGTTATTAGAAGTGTTGGAATGTAGTCAAAGGAATTGGATCTATTACAATTGCTTTGAGATGTTCAAGAGTCGCAACAAAGAGCCATTGTAAGATTTGTACAAGGTTTGAGAGATGAAACTTCATCAAAGGCTAAGTTTCAGACTTTTAGGACCCTTGGTGATGTGATGAAGCATACTACCAAGGTGGAGAAGCAAGTCAAAGTAAGAAACAAGCATTATAGCTGATCTTACAGTTTTGTTAGTTCTTAGAATCCCATAGGAGTTTCTAATGGTGAATTTGGGAGTTGTAGCCTGAAGACACACTTGGAGGCTTAAACAACACCTATTCGTGTGAATATGAAGAAACAATGCTTTCGTTAACAAAGATTTGACCATTTTTAAGCTGATAGTCCCAAATCCAGAGTTATGACATTTCAAGGTACAAATGAGAGTTAATAGAAGTGTTGGAATGTAGTCAAAGGAATTGGATCTATTACAATTGCTTTGAGATGTTCAAGAGTCGCACCATAGAGCCATTGTAAGATTTGTACAAGGTTTGAGTGATGAAAGTTCATCAAAGGCTAAGTTTTGGACTGTTAGGACCCTTGATGACGTGATGAAGCATACTACCAAGGTGGAGAAGCAAGTTAAAGTAAGAAACAAGCATTATAGTTGATCTCATAGTTCTCTTAGTTCTTAGAATCCCAAAGGAGTTTCTAACTTGAATTTGGGAGTTGTAGCCATAAGACACACTTGGAGGCTTAAACAACACATATTGGTGTGAATATGAAGAAACAATGCTTTCGTTGATAAGGATTTGACTATTTTCAAGCTGATAGTCCCAAAACCGGAGTTATGGCATTTCAAGGTACAAATGAGAGTTAATAGAAGTGTTGAAATGTAGTCAAAGGTATTGGATCTATTACAAATGCTTTGAGATATTCAAGAGTCGCAACAAAGAGCCATTGGAAGATTTGTACAAGGTTTGATTGGTGAAACTTCATCAAAGGCTAAGTTTCAGCCTTGAAGGACCATTGATGACGTGATGAAGCATACTACCAAGGTAGAGAAGCAAGTCAAAGTTAGAATCAAGCATTATAGCTGATCCCACAGTTCTCTTAA
The DNA here is from genome assembly GCA_028015245.1 of Cardamine occulta. Classification (NCBI taxonomy): domain Eukaryota; kingdom Viridiplantae; phylum Streptophyta; class Magnoliopsida; order Brassicales; family Brassicaceae; genus Cardamine; species Cardamine occulta. The sequence goes on from CM051390.1 coordinate 9,786,865, forward strand.
TTCTTAGAATCCTATAGGAATTTCTAATGGTGAATTTGAGAGTTGTAGCCAGAAGACACACTTGGAGGCTTAAACAACACCTATTGGTGTGAATATGAAGAAACAATGCTTTCATTGACAAGGATTTTACCATTTTCAAGCTGATAGTCCCAAAACAAGAGTTATGACATTTCAAAGTACAAATGGAAGTTATTAGAAGTGTTGGAATGTAGTCAAAGGAATTGGATCTATTACAATTGCTTTGAGATGTTCAAGAGTCGCAACAAAGAGCCATTGTAAGATTTGTACAAGGTTTGAGAGATGAAACTTCATCAAAGGCTAAGTTTCAGACTTTTAGGACCCTTGATGATATGATGAAGCATACTACCAAGGTGGAGAAGCAAGTCAAAGTAAGAAACAAGCATTATAGCTGATCTCACAGTTTTGTTAGTTCTTAGAATCCCATAGGAGTTTCTAATGGTGAATTTGGGAGCTGTGGCCTGAAGACACACTTGGAGGCTTAAACAACACCTATTCGTGTGAATATGAAGAAACAATGCTTTCGTTAACAAAGATTTGACCATTTTTAAGCTGATAGTCCCAAATCCAGAGTTATGACATTTCAAGGTACAAATGAGAGTTAATAGAAGTGTTGGAATGTAGTCAAAGGAATTGGATCTATTACAATTGCTTTGAGATGTTCAAGAGTCGCACCATAGAGCCATTGTAAGATTTGTACAAGGTTTGAGTGATGAAACTTCATCAAAGGCTATGTTTTGGACTTTTAGGACCCTTGATGACGTGATGAAGCATACTACCAAGGTGGAGAAGCAAGTCAAAGTAAGAAACAAGCATTATAGCTGATCTCATAGTTCTGTTAGTTCTTAGAATCCCATAGGAGTCTCTAACTTGAATTTGGGAGTTGTAGCCATAAGACACACTTGGAGGCTTAAACAACACATATTGGTGTGAATATGAAGAAACAATGCTTTCGTTGACAAGGATTTGACCATTTTCAAGCTGATAGTCCCAAAACCGGAGTTATGACATTTCAAGGTAAATATGAGAGTTAATAGAAGTGTTGACATGTAGTCAAAGGTATTGGATCTATTACAAATGCTTTGAGATGTTCAAGAGTCGCAACAAAGAGCCACTGGAAGATTTGTACAAGGTTTGATTGGTGAAACTTCATCAAAGGCTAAGTTTCAGCCTTGAAGGACCGTTGATGACGTGGTGAAGCATACTACCAAGGTGAAGAAGCAAGTCAAAGTAAGAATCAAGCATTATAGCAGATCCCACAGTTCTGTTAATTCTTAGAATCCTATAGGAATTTCTAATGGTGAATTTGAGAGTTGTAGCCAGAAGACACACTTGGAGGCTTAAACAACACCTATTGGTTTGAATATGAAGAATCAATGATTTCGTTGACAAGAATTTGACCATTTTCAAGCTGATAGTTCCAAAACAAGAGTTATGACAGTTCAAGGTACAAATGAGAATTAATAGAAGTGTTGAAATGTAGTCAAAGGAATTGGATCTATTACAATTGCTTTGAGATGTTTAAGTGTCGCAACATAGAGCCATTGTAAGATTTGTACAAGGTTTGAGTGATGAAACTTCATCAAAGGCTAAGTTTTGGACTGTTAGGACCCTTGATGACGTGATGAAGCATACTACCAAGGTGGAGAAGCAAGTTAAAGTAAGAAACAAGCATTATAGTTGATCTCATAGTTCTGTTAGTTCTTAGAATCCCATAGGAGTTTCTAACTTGAATTTGGGAGTTTTAGCCATAAGACACACTTGGAGGCTTAAACAACACATATTGGTGTGAATATGAAGAAACAATGCTTTCGTTGACAAGGATTTGACCATTTTCAAGCTGATAGTCCCAAAACCGGAGTTATGGCATTTCAAGGTACAAACGAGAGTTAATAGAAGTGTTGAAATGTAGTCAAAGGTATTGGATCTATTACAAATGCTTTGAGATATTCAAGAGTCGCAACAAAGAGCCATTGGAAGATTTGTACAAGGTTTGATTGGTGAAACTTCATCAAAGGCTAAGTTTCAGCCTTGAAGGACCGTTGATGACGTGATGAAGCATACTACCAAGGTGGAGAAGCAAGTCAAAGTTAGAATCAAGCATTATAGCTGATCCCACAGTTCTCTTAATTCTTAGAATCCTATAGGAATTTCTATTGGTGAATTTGAGAGTTGTAGCCAGAAGACACACTTGGAGGCTTAAACAACACCTATTGGTGTGAATATGAAGAAACAATGCTTTCGTTGACAAGGATTTGACCGTTTTCAAGCTGATAGTCCCAAAACAAGAGTTATGACAGTTCAAGGTACAAATGAGAGTTAATAGAAGTGTTGAAATGTAGTCAAAGGAATTGGATCTATTACAAATGCTTTGAGATGTTCAAGAGCCGCAACAAAGAGGCATTGGAAGATTTGTACAAGGTTTGAGTGATCAAACTTCATCAAAGGCTAAGTTTCAGCCTTTTAGGACCCTTGATGACGTGAGGAAGCATACTACCAAGGTGGAGAAGCAAGTCAAAGTAAGAAAAAAACATTATAGCTGACCCCACAGTTCTGTTAGTTCTTAGAATCCCATAGGAGTTTCTAATGGTGAATTTGGGAGTTGTAGCCAGAAGACACACTTGGAGGCTTAAACAACACCTATTGGTGTGAATATGAAGAAACAATGCTTTCGTTGACAAGGATTTGACCGTTTTCAAGCTGATAGTCCCAAAACAAGAGTTATGACAGTTCAAGGTACAAATGAGAGTTAATAGAAGTGTTGAAATGTAGTCAAAGGAATTGGATCTATTACAATTGCTTTGAGATGTTCAAGAGTCGCAACAAAGAGCCATTGTAAGATTTGTACAAGGTTTGAGAGATGAAACTTCATTAAAGGCTAAGTTTCAGACTTTTAGGACCCTTGATGATGTGATGAAGCATACTACCAAGGTGGAGAAGCAAGTCAAAGTAAGAAACAAGCATTATAGCTGATCTCACAGTTTTGTTAGTTCTTAGAATCCCATAGGAGTTTCTAATGGTGAATTTGGGAGTTGTAGCCTGAAGACACACTTGGAGGCTTAAACAACACCTATTCGTGTGAATATGAAGAAACAATGCTTTCTTGACAAAGATTTGACCATTTTTAAGCTGATAGTCCCAAATCCAGAGTTATGACATTTCAAGGTACAAATGAGAGTTAATAGAAGTGTTGGAATATAGTCAAAGGAATTGGATCTATTACAATTGCTTTGAGATGTTCAAGAGTCGCACCATAGAGCCATTGTAAGATTTGTACAAGGTTTGAGTGATGAAACTTCATCAAAGGCTATGTTTTGGACTTTTAGGACCCTTGATGACGTGATGAAGCATACTACCAAGGTGGAGAAGCAAGTCAAAGTAAGAAACAAGCATTATAGCTGATCTCATAGTTCTGTTAGTTCTTAGAATCCCATAGGAGTCTCTAACTTGAATTTGGGAGTTGTAGCCATAAGACACACTTGGAGGCTTAAACAACACATATTGGTGTGAATATGAAGAAACAATGCTTTCGTTGACAAGGATTTGACCATTTTCAAGTTGAAAGTCCCAAAACCGGAGTTATGACATTTCAAGGTACAAATGAGAGTTAATAGAAGTGTTGACATGTAGTCAAAGTGATATGATTATGGCCAGTAAGGAAGAGGAACCTATGCAACATGGAGACGCCAAAGAGGAGCACAGGCAGGAGCTTGAACCGGAGCTACAAGGAGCTGAAGATTTATGCATTTCTCCTTGTCCTATCACTCGGTCTAAACAAAAGAAGCTCAAGACCACTTTGCAACATCTCCTCAACACCATCTCGGGCAGTTTGGTGTGTGCTAATCCAGCCACATTGGTTGTGATACAAGCCACCTAAACATTTATCAAGAGAGGTGATATGACTTATACTCTTTTTCCCTTCATTTGGTTTTGTCCCAATGGGTTTTCCAAATAAGGTTTTTAATGAGGTAAGCCATATCACTCACTCATCAGCCTCTTGATAAAGCTTAAGCCCATTTCTATCTACTATCCAAGTGAAGCACAGCCCAAGTCCAACAAGAGTTCAGCCGAAATCTTGAAGAACATGAAGAGTTATTTTCTTGTCAACTTTGGTCTTTAATGTTTGTAATTTTCGAGATTTCTCCTTTACTCTCTTGTTGATTTAAACTCATGTAAGGCTTAATTTTCTAATTATCAAACATCTTTTCAACTTCTTAAACTATCTGAAACTTGTTTGTTCATCCTTGCTTAAAGTGTTCGGATCTTCATCCTTCACACCAAGCAAGTCGAAAGTCTTAGGATCTTTCACACTCCTAGGAAGTTTCATCTCGATCCACCCCTTGTTCACCTCGTCTAGGGTCTTCACCCACGTCCAGAGCAAGCCTGAAAGTCCAGAGGATCTCCATCTCCTTTGGAAGTTTCGCATCAACCCCCCAAACTCATCGGATCCCTTCCTAGTTCTTCACCTTTCATCTCTTCCGCATCACTCACCTTGTCACCAATCCTCACAACCTCTTGGAGAAGCATTCAGGGACTTGATCCTCACCTAGGATCATATCAAGTGGTATCAGAGCTGACTCCACGCCAGGTTGTATCTCTTCGGATCTGATATACCTTTTCATATCCCGATCTGTATTATCTGTTGACTGTTGGAATTTTCATAAATTCGTCTTGTCTGATAAAATCGTGAGATCTGTTGAATCCGCTTCAGAAAAGAGTCTAGTATTTGTTAAAATTGATTCTAGAATTTTTGAGCATGTTTTGATAATTTTCCGAACCTGATTTAGTCGAACAGTCACATTTAGAGGTTATCAGAATCTGAACAGTTATTTTCGTGTAACTTGCTAGAATTGTTTAAAATCATTGGTTAATCCTAAAATCGTGAAACTTGTTGCATTGAAACCATGATTAAGTCTAGTATTTGTTAAAATTGTTTCTGGAATTTTTGAACGTAATTTGACATTTTATTCTGATTGATCAAGTCAAACTGTCGATTAGGGTTACTTGTCAAATAAGTTTTGTTGTTCTTGTGGTGTTTGAACATTTCACTAGTTTATTTGTTGGATTCTGAACAGGTACCATGGCGGGGACTAGCCATGATGAGCAAGAGTCTTCTAACTCCAACAAACAACTTATGGAGTCCTTCAAAGCAATGATGGTTGAGAGTATGGCCAATATGAAAGCAGATTTAGAGAGGTCCATCAACAACCGATTCCGAGAACATCAACAACCTGTTATGGAAGAAGAACTTAGGAGGCACCCACGATCTTCTGATACTGAGCATTACTACAGTCAAACTTCTAGATCAAATCGTCCTCGAAGAAGACAGCCAAGAGAAGATCAAACCGATAGAAATCACCAAACCGCTACTCGAGATCCACTATCCGGTGTGAAGATAGAAATTCCGTCTTTTCATGGAACCAGTAAACCTGAAGAATATCTTGAGTGGGAAAAAAGGGTAGAGATTATCTTTGATTGCCGGGAGTTTACTCAAGAGATTAAGGTCAGAATCGCCCCAACCGCATTCAAGGATTATGCTCTAAGCTGGTGGGATCAGTTGGTAACAACTAGAAGAAGAGCTGGAGATATACCGGTTGAAACTTGGACTCAACTAAAGATCATTATGAGGAAAAGGTTTGTACCAAGTCACTACCACAGAGGAGCTTCACCTTAAGCCGCAACTTGTCTCAAGGCAGTAGGTCCGTTGAAGACTATTTCAAGGAAATGGAAACCTTGTTACTCCGAGCCGATATTCAAGAAGACAATGAAGCTACTATGGCCAGATTCATGGGAGGTCTTGACAAAGACATCATTGAGAGGCTGGAGGTACACCATTACGTCGAGCTAGAAGAGCTTCTCCACAAAGCTATCATGTTTGAAAAACAACTCAAGAGGAAGAGCTCTAGGCCCGGATACAACTCTACCAAGTTCAGCAAAGACTACAAGCCTAACGATTACAAACCGCTTGCCAAGCCTAAGATAGACGAGCCCCCGCTCAAAGGAATTGATCAAGGATCAAGCACCAAGGCTAGAGAAATTCAGTGTTTTAAGTGCAAAGGTTTCGGCCACTACTCCCGTTCATGCTCCAATCAGAGAACCATAGTTATTAGGAACAACGGCGAGATAGATTCAGAGGAAGATCACTCGGAAACTGAACCTTTAGAGGAACCACTTAGATTGCCGGAGTTTGGACAAATCTTGGTCACTAGAAGAACCCTTAGCCTACACATTCAGGCCGAGAAAAATGAGCAAAGAGAAAACCTCTTCCACACTCGTTGCCTAGTTCAAAAGAAAGTCTGCAGCCTAGTGATTGATGGAGGTAGCTGTACCAACGTCGCGAGCCAGTCCATGGTTGATAAGCTCGGACTTACGATCACTAAGAGAGCTAAGCCGTATAAGCTGCAATGGCTTAATGATGAGGGAGAATTAGAAGTCAAAAACCAGGTCATAGTTCCTTTGTCTATAGGGAAATATGAAGATGAGGTCCTATGTGATATTTTACCAATGGATGCTGGACATATCTTGCTTGGAAGACCTTGGCAATCTGATCGAAGAGTCATGCACAATGGATTTACTAATAGATATTCATTCGAGTTTAAGGGCAGAAAGAACATCCTTGTACCTTTAACTCCTCAAGAAGTTCATCTAGATCAAATGGCCTTGAAGAAAAGTAAGCCCACTTCCGAAGCCAAGCTCAAAGAACCGGCCAACCTTATGATCACACCTCGACAAGGGAGTTACCCCTCTTCCCTCCTTTTTGTGTTTAAAGAATGTTTTAATATTAACCAAACGGTGCAGGAAATTCCTAGCAAAATTCAATATGTTTGCCGCCAACCCGTGGCATCGGACACCAAATCGATTTTTCCGGAAGAACCTCCCCAAGGTTTGCCGCCAATCCGTGGCATCGAACACCAAATCGATTTCCTACCCGGAGCATATCTTCCCAATAAACCAGCCTACCGAACCAACCCTACAGAAACTAAGGAGCTTCAACGACAAGTCACCGAGCTCATGGAGAAAGGACATATCCGCGAAAGCATGAGTCCATGTGCCGTACCCGTTTTGCTTGTTCCGAAGAAAGATGGTAGCTGGAGGATGTGTGTCGACTGCCATGCTATCAACAATATCACTGTAAAGTATCGACATCCCATACCTAGATTAGATGATATGCTTGATGAATTGCATGGTTCTTGCATTTTTTCTAAAGTAGATCTTAAGAGCGGATACCATCAGATTAGGATGCAAGAAGGGGATGAATGGAAAACTGCATTTAAAACTAAGCATGGTTTGTATGAATGGTTAGTCATGCCTTTTGGGTTAACAAACGCACCTAGTACGTTCATGAGGCTAATGAACCACGTTCTTAGATCATTCATAGGTCGTTTTGTGGTAGTTTACTTCGATGACATCTTAATCTATAGCCGCAGCTTAGATGAACATGTGGAGCATCTTAGAAAGGTTTTAGAAGTGCTTAGGAAGGAAACCTTGTACGCTAATCTTATCAAATGTACTTTTGGAATGGATAACCTTGTCTTTTTAGGCTTTGTTGTGAGTACAGATGGTATCAAGGTCGATGAAGAGAAGATACGAGCTATCAAAGATTGGCCGAGTCCAAAGACCGTTAGTGAAGTAAGAAGCTTCCATGGGTTAGCCGGTTTTTACAGAAGATTTGTTAAAGACTTCAGCACTTTAGCCGCCCCACTCACGGAGGTTATCAAGAAGACTGTTGGATTCAAATGGGAGCAAGCTCAAGAAAATGCATTTCAAACTTTGAAAGAGAAGCTAACACATGCCCCGGTTTTATCTCTTCCTAATTTCGATAAAAATTTTGAAATTGAATGTGATGCCTCAAGAATTGGTATTGGTGCTGTTCTTATGCAGGAGATGAAGCCCATAGCTTACTTTAGTGAAAAGCTTGGAGGCGCCACACTCAATTACCCAACTTACGACAAGGAGCTCTATGCGCTTGTTAGGGCTTTGCAAACTTGGCAACACTATCTTTGGCCCAAGGAGTTTGTTATCCACACAGATCATGAGTCTCTCAAGCATCTCAAGGGACAACAAAAGCTGAACAAAAGACACGCCAAGTGGGTTGAATTCATCGAGACATTTCCGTACGTCATTAAGTACAAGAAAGGTAAGGAGAATGTAGTAGCCGATGCTCTTTCTCGGAGGTACGTTCTCTTGAATTCTCTTGAGGTTAAGTTACTAGGGTTTGAACAAATCAAAGAACTATATGCTAGTGATGATGACTTCAAAGAAACCTATGCTGCATGTGAAAAATTTGGCGTTGGGAAATATTTTCGGAGTGATGGATTCTTATTTTACGAAAATCGCCTATGTGTGCCTAACTCCTCCTTGCGAGATTTGTTTGTTCAAGAAGCTCATGCAGGTGGACTTATGGGACATTTTGGCGTGGCAAAGACTTCAAGTGTGCTACGTGAGCACTTCTTTTGGCCGTACATGCAAAGTGATGTCGAAAAAGCTTGTCAAAGATGTATAACGTGTAAGCAAGCTAAATCGACAATTCAGAGTCACGGTTTGTATACCCCCTTCCTATTCCCTTGCATCCTTGGCACGACTTATCCATGGATTTTGTAGTAGGATTGCCTAGGACTAAGACTGGAAAGGATTCGGTATTTGTGGTAGTTGATAGGTTCTCTAAAATGGCTCACTTGATACCTTGCCATAAAACCGACGATGCCGTTAATGTTGCTGGGTTGTTCTTTAGAGAAGTCGTTAGGTTGCATGGAATGCCTAGAACTATTGTTTCGGATAGGGATACCAAATTTCTTAGTTATTTTTGGAAAACCCTTTGGTCTAAGCTAGGAACCAAGCTTTGTTTCTCCACCACATGTCACCCACAATCCGATGGCCAAACCGAAGTAGTCAATAGAACCTTATCCACTCTGTTGCGTGCTATAATTAAAAAGAACCTTAGGACTTGGGAAGAATGTCTGCCTCATGTTGAATTTGCTTATAATCATGCTAGACATTCCGCATCTAAGTATTCACCTTTTGAAATTGTTTATGGGTTCAATCCCATCTCACCTTTGGATCTAATGCCTTTACCCGTGAATGAAAGGATAAGTCTTGATGGTAAGAAAAAGGCTGAGCTTGTGAAACAGATCCATGAGAAGGCTCGGAACAACATAGAGCACAAGACCAAGTTATGTATAAGCATGCAAACAAGGGCCGAAAGTTTATGGAGTTTAAAGAAGGGGACTTGGTGTTGGTTCATTTGAGAAAAGAACGGTTCCCTAACGAGAGAAAATCCAAGCTTATGCCCAGGATTGATTGTCCATTCGAAATCATCAAGAAGATCAACGACAACGCCTACCAGCTTGATCTCCAAGGTAAGTACAACGTGAGTTCGAGTTTTAATATTACTGATTTGGTTCCTTATTTTGCAGATGAAACAGATTTGAGGTCAAATCCTTTTCAAGAGGGAGAGGATGATATGATTATGGCCAGCAAGGAAGAGGAACCTATGCAACATGGAGACGCCAAAGAGGAGCAAAGGCAGCAGCTTGAACCGGAGCTACAAGGAGCTGAAGATTTATGCATTTCTCTGGGTCCTATCACTCGGTCTAAACAAAAGAAGCTCAAGACCACTTTGCAACATCTCCTCAACACCATCTCGGGCAGTTTGGTGTGTGCTAATCCAGCCACATTGGTTGTGATACAAGCCACCTAAACATTTATCAAGAGAGGTGATATGACTTATACTCTTTTTCTCTTCATTTGGCTTTGTCCCAATGGGTTTTCCAAATAAGGTTTTTAATGAGGTAAGCCATATCACTCACTCATCAGCCTCTTGATAAAGCTTAAGCCCATTTCTATCTACTATCCAAGTGAAGCACAGCCCAAGTCCAACAAGAGTTCAGCCGAAATCTTGAAGAACATGAAGAGTTATTTTCTTGTCAACTTTGGTCTTTAATGTTTGTAATTTTTGAGATTTCTCCTTTACTCTCTTGTTGATTTAAACTCATGTAAGGCTTCATTTTCTAATTATCAAACATCTTTTCAACTTCTTAAACTATCTGAAACTTGTTTGTTCATCCTTGCTTAAAGTGTTCGGATCTTCATCCTTCACACCAAGCAAGTCGAAAGTCATAGGATCTTTCACACTCCTAGGAAGTTTCATCTCGATCCACCCCTTGTTCACCTCGTCTAGGGTCTTCACCCACGTCCAGAGCAAGCCTGAAAGTCCAGAGGATCTCCATCTCCTTTGGAAGTTTCGCATCAACCCCCCAAACTCATCGGATCCCTTCCTAGTTCTTCACCTTTCATCTCTTCCGCATCACTCACCTTGTCACCAATCCTCACAACCTCTTGGAGAAGCATTCAGGGACTTGATCCTCACCTAGGATCATATCACAAAGGTATTGGATCTATTACAAATGCTTTGAGATGTTCAAGAGTCGCAACAAAGAGCCATTGGAAGATTTGTACAAGGTTTGATTGGTGAAACTTCATCAAAGGCTAAGTTTCAGCCTTGAAGGACCGTTAATGACGTGATGAAGCATACTACCACGGTGGAGAAGCAAGTCAAAGTAAGAATCAAGCATTATAGCTGATCCCACAGTTCTGTTAATTCTTAGAATCCTATAGGAATTTCTAATGGTGAATTTGAGAGTTGTAGCCAGAAGACACACTTGGAGGCTTAAACAACACCTATTGGTTTGAATATGAAGAATCAATGATTTCGTTGACAAGAATTTGACCATTTTCAAGCTGATAGTTCCAAAACCAGAGTTATGACAGTTCAAGGTACAAATGAGAATTAATAGAAGTGTTGAAATGTAGTCAAAGGAATTGGATCTATTACAATTGCTTTGAGATGTTCAAGAGTCGCAACATAGAGCTATTGTAAGATTTGTACAAGGTTTGAGTGATGAAACTTCATCAAAGGCTAAGTTTTGGACTTTTAGGACCCTTGATGACGTGATGAAGCATACTACCAAGGTGGAGAAGCACGTCAAAGTAAGAAACAAGCATTATAGCTGATCTCATAGTTCTGTTAGTTCTTAGAATCCCATAGGAGTTCCTAACATGAATATGGGAGTTTTAGCCATAAGACACACTTGGAGGTTTAAACAACACATATTGGTGTGAATATGAAGAAACAATGCTTTCGTTGACAAGGATTTGACCATTTTCAAGCTGATAGTCCCAAAACCGGACTTATGGCATTTCAAGGTACAAATGAGAGTTAATAGAAGTGTTGAAATGTAGTCAAAGGTATTAGATCTATTACAAATGCTTTGAGATGTTCAAGAGTCGCAACAAAGAGCCATTGGAAGATTTGTACAAGGTTTGATTGGTGAAACTTCATCAAAGGCTAAGTTTCAGCCTTGAAGGACCGTTGATGACGTGATGAAGCATACTACCAAGGTGGAGAAGCAAGTCAAAGTTAGAATCAAGCATTATAGCTGATCCCACAGTTCTCTTAATTCTTAGAATCCTATAGGAATTTCTAATGGTGAATTTGAGAGTTGTAGCCAGAAGACACACTTGGAGGCTTAAACAACACCTATTGGTTTGAATATGAAGAATCAATGATTTCGTTGACAAGAATTTGACCATTTTCAAGCTGATAGTCGCAAAACCAGAGTTTTGACAGTTAAAGGTACAAATGAGAATTAATATATGTGTTGAAATGTAGTCAAAGGAATTGGATCTTTTACAATTTCTTTGAGATGTTCAAGAGCCGCAACAAAGAGCCATTGTAAGATTTGTACAAGGTTTGAGTGATGAAACTTCATCAAAGGCTAAGTTTCAGCTTTTTAGGACCCTTGATGACGTGATGTACTACCAAGGTGGAGAAGCAAGTCAAAGTGAGAAACAAGCATTATAGCTGATCTCACAGTTCTGTTATTTCTTAGAATCCCATAGGAGTTTCTAATGGTGAATTTGGAAGTTGTAGCTAGAAGACATACATGGAGGTTTAAACAACATCTATTGATGTGAATATGAAGAAACAATGCTTTCGTTGACAAGCATTTGACCATTTTCAAGCTAATAGTCCCAAAACCATAGTTATGAAATTTCAAGTTACAAATGAGAGTTAATAGAAGTGTTGAAATGTAGTCAAAGGAATTAGATCTATTACAATTGCTTTGAGATGTTCAAGAGTCGCAACAAAGAGCCATTGTAAGATTTGTACAAGGGTTGAGTGATGAAACTTCATTAAAGGCTAAATTTCAGCCTTTTAGGACCCTTGATGACGTGATGAAGCATACTATCAAGGTGGAGAAGCAAGTCAAAGTAAAAAACAAGCATTATAGCTGATCTCACAGTTTTGTTAGTTCTTAGAATCCCATAGGAGATTCTAATGGTGAATTTGGAAGATGTAGGCAGAAGACACACATGGAGGCTTAAACAACACCTATTAGTGTGAATATGAAGAAACAATGCTTTCGTTGACACGGATTTAATCATTTTCAAGCTGATAGTCCCAAAATCGGAGTTATGACATTTCAAGGTACAAATGAGAGTTAATAAAAGTGGTGAAATTTAGTCAAAGGAATTGGATATATTACAAATACTTTGAGATGTTCAAGAATTGCAACAAAGAGCCATTGTAAGATTTGTACAAGGTTTGAGTGATGAAACTTCATTAAAGGCTAAGTTTCAGCCTTTTAGGACCCTTGATGACGTGATCAAGCATACTACCAAGGTGGAGAAGCAAGTCAAAGTAAGAATAAAGAAATATAGCTGATCCCACAGTTCTGTTATTTCTTAGAATCCCATAGGAGTTTCTAATGGTGAATTTGGAAGTTGTAGCCAGAAGACATACATGGAGGCTTAAACAACATCTATTGATATGAATATGAAGAAACAATGCCTTCGTTGACAAAGATTTGACCATTTTCAAGCTGATAGTCCCAAAACCAGAGTTATGACAGTTCAAGGTGCAAATGAGAGTTAATAGAAGTGTTGAAATGTAGGCAAAGGAATTGGATCTTTTACAATTTCTTTGAGATGTTCAAGAGCCGCAACAAAGAGCCATTGTAAGATTTGTACAAGGTTTGACTGATGAAACTTCACCAAAGGCTAAGTTTCAGCCTTTTAGGACCCTTGATGACGTGATGAAGCATACTACCAAGGTGGAGAAGCAAGTCAAAGTAAGAAACAAGCATTATAGTTGATCCCACAGTTCTGTTAGTTCATAGGAGTTGCTAATGGTGAATTTGGGAGTTCTAGCCAGAAGAAACATGTGGTGGCTGATATGCTCAAATTTACCCTGAGCTACTCTCTCAAATTAAGAGATCACTGTAGTACTTAGGGATCGAATCCACAAGGACTTGGTTACACAATAGATTGTCAGTAAAAAAGAAATATTGTAATTAAAGAAAATAAAGCAAATAAGTAAACGAGATATAAATCAATGGAGAAAGACACTAGGTATAGGGAAATCTTAGGAATCGTCAGAACTGCGAATCAATCAATTATTGGGATTATAATTAAGAACCGTTATAGAACTCAATTCACTAAGCTATAATTAACCAACTGTCGTTGCGAAAACTATCTAAATCTAAATTACAGAATCCCAAATTTCTTTGCAAATCCTAAGAATATAAATCAGCCTTAACGTTCAGGTTCGATATGTTCACAAAATCCCTAAACCAAATTTCTTTGCGAATAAGTAATTTTGCTCACCCTAGATATATCAGATTATCAATTGCACTGTCGTGCCTAATCAATCAACCTAAGATCTAAATTCCAATTGCACTGTCGTGCCTCCTAGAATTACCTTTGAGAACAACCTAAGGTGAAGAACTCTAACAATTAATCCCAATAATATAATCAATTCAACAATTCATCAAAAACCCTTGAAAACCCTAAACCTAACTATGAAACTACTCAAACATGATCAATGGGAATCAAAGACATGAAATAAATAGATATCATATAAATTAGAATACAGAAAGAGGTGTTCAAAATCTTCTCTCAAAGGAGAAACAGAGTATAATATCAGCCCCTAGCTCCAAGCTCTCTCCAAAGTAAACACAAAGAAGAAGATACATAAAATAAAACCTAAAAACCTAATTTATAAGGCTAAACACGATCTGGGGTCTTCTGTTAACTTTCTGGAAGTTCTAGGCCACTTTGCAATTCATTAAATGTTAAATTCCGCATCAGAGTTGGTCAGTGTCGATCGTCACCATTGCTAGTGTCGATCAACACTCATGGTCATAAACTCGGCTTACTCTATTCGCGTGACAGACTGGACTGCTTCCACGAAAACTGGCATAACTTTTGATCGCACCGTTAGAATAATCTCAAACCACTTCCAGATGAAAGATAACTCATTGATCTATCTTGTCTAAAAATATTACCTCGATCCATCGGTGGAAAGTTCTTCGACGAATGCCAAACTTCTGCCGTCTCTGCATGACTCTGCATCTGCATATGCTCCAAAAGCTCCAGAAATGCTCCAAATCATCCAAAAGATCCCAAATGTGTATAAACCTGTAAAAGACTCTAAAAAGACTCGAAGCAATATAAAAGCCTAAAAAGACTCAATTAAAGACTCCTATATCATGGTTAAAATCGGTAAAAACCATGATATATCAACTCCCCCAGACTTAGCTTTTGCTTGCCCTCAAGCAAAACAACCATTCAGGCTGTGAAAGAGGTTTGAAAACAGAGAAACTCACCTTGCTTTAGAGCATCGCAGTAACCGTTCATCGAGTAATCCACATGCCACAGAATCAAACCAAATCGAACCACCATGTACTTCGCCGTAGACTTCGCAGTTTTTTTTTTTTTCCGATTATCCCCACAATCACACAACATTGATCCTTAAACCTTCATCAATGGGTTTCATCTTTGATCATGAAACCAAGGACCTTCTAGACTCATTCCCATACAATACCATGACAAAACAAACTGATTCTCACATTATTTAGGTATTCTTTCTCTCCCCCAGACTTATATTTTTGCATGTACTCTTCTTTTGCTTTTCTCTTTTATTTTTCTTTCTTTTTCTGCAGCGAGCTAGAGGTTTGAGACGCGAGTATTGATGGTGTTTGCCACCGAATCCCCGGTTCATTCCTCTATATATATCAAGGTTTTGATATGCGAAAACCGATGGTGTTTGCCACCGAGTTCCCGGTTCATCCCCTCTCAACATAATGCATAAATCCATCAAGGTTTGAGACACGAAAACCGATGGTGGTTAACACCGAGTTCCCGGTTCATTCCTTGGTCAACACTCAAGAGTACATAAAATTTCTTTGCCAACTTTAATCAGGGGAGAGGAATACCGTTGCTTTCTACTGCGGTTTTGTTTGTCAAGTATGAATGGCGAGTCAAGCCCTATGGAAATCAGTCACATTAATGAGATAAAAACAAAAATTAGCTCGGGTTTACCGTATTTCTGTTGAAGATATGGGTGTTTCAAGTTAACTGGTCAATCTTTTGGCTTTTTCATTAGTCGGATTTTGGAGATGGTTCTGTAACTATGGTCACTTAGACAAAAGAAATCAAAGCAACAAACCAAACAAGGATCATAATTTCAGACAAAATTTTGACTCAATAAAACATACTTGGACTGACTCTAAGAAAATAAAAGAATAGTTAGTAACTACCTCCCCTAGACTTAAACAACACTGTCCCCAGTGTTATAAAAACATGAGTTTGGTGAAAATAAAATAAATAAAAATGAAACACAGCATCAAAAGTGGAAAATATGAAAATTACCGTCATCTTTGCATGGGTGTCAATCGACACCGGCCAGTGGTGTCGCTCAACACTATGTCCCAACTTAAACTACCTAAAGTTTAAAATCGGAAAACTAGGCAATTGATCAAGAAATTCCCAGCTGAATCACTGCAAAATAAATCCATAAAACATAAAAACAACCTAGAACATGAGGAAAATAAAATAAAATAAAACTTACTGGTGGGTTGCCTCCCACCAAGCGCTTGTTTACAGTCATTAGCTTGACTTCGTAGTGGTCTCAACGGTGATGAGAATCACTGGGAGGATCAGGGAGTGGTGGCGGTGGGTTGAGACGCGGTCCGCGTACCCTGAGGTCGTGCATGTTCAGCTTCAGCACTTTGCTCAACGCATCATCTAGAGCTGCTTGTCCCTGCGCTTTAAGTTTTGGGGTGATAAGTGCTTTAACCTTAGAGAAGGGTTTAGACATACCTTTGTACTTAACCTTATACTCAATGGCGTCACCAACACGTCTCTGCGGTGTCAAGGTTATATGAGAACCTGTGTTCACTCTGTTGCTCCTTGGCTTGTCTGTGCGCTTGACCTTCCGAGATGTTCCGTGACGGGTGTCGATCGTCACTGGTGGTTTGTGTCGATCGACACCATCAGGCTCTTCCAAAATATCAATGCAGGAGATGTGTTTGGGAGCTCTTGTTGTGGGGATGGCTTTATAGGAGATCTCCTTGTCAATGTAAGAGAATGAGATACTCTCACTGGGCGAGTCTATAACTGCAGCAACTGTAGCCATGAACGGTCTTCCAAGGACATGGATTGGGGAATCCTCCTTACCATCTTCTCAAAACCGAGCAACTTCTCTGCAGTAATGGGACGTTTGAGATGTCTAGGTGTCTTAGGATAAGGAATCTTAGGCTTGTAGACACGTTCCTCGACAATCTTGGGTGTTTTCTCAATTTTTGGATTAGTCTGCGAGGAGTGTCGATCGTCACTAACACTTGGAATGAAGTTTGTGTCTTCTGTGGCTGGTGGTGTCGATCGACACCAATGGGTGGTGTCGATCGTCACTGGTTCCGGAAGTTCATCATCTTTTACTTCGATTTCCTCCGATAGCATGGCTAAAAATTTCTCATCCATTTACTCAAATTCTTCAGCACTGATATCACCGTTCAACATAATGGCATTGCACTGATACCTTGGATAAGCGTCTGTCCTTCCCGGAAGGGTATTGTCTTGTCTCTTCACAGCTTCGGCACTCTGTGCAACTTGAGTGTCGAGCTTCTTGACATGAACGTTTAGACCCTTTATCTTTCCATTCAAGTCAGCATACAGAGCATTGATCTTCCCGTTGAAGTCCACAGTTATTTTCTGCTGACCCTCCAAAATCTTCTTTAACATCGATTCTACCTTGCTCGAAGAGGTCGTAGGCGGAATGTTCTGATAGGAAGACGAGCCGTAGTTCCTCGTGAAGGTGTCACTGCTTTGGAAAGGCTTCTGATACTGAGGCTTCTGAGTGTAGTTAGATGAGGACTGATTCCCCGAATAGTTGCCTCTCGGACTGCCTCCATTGTAATTTCTGTGGTGGGTGTCGATCGACACTGGTGGTTGGTGTCGATCGACACATTGTGAATTACCAAAGCGCTGATAACCGACAAAGTTGATATCCCGCTCTTGGTCATTGTTTGGCTCAAATATTTCAACCTCTGCGGCAAACTGAACCTGCTTTTTGTTAACTAGAAGGTTGTGTACCGTGTCTAGCTTCGCATTAACCTCAGCTATCTGACTTCCCTCCAAGTTCCTTGCTTGCTTTTTCCTTTCGAAATCAGCGTTCTTTGTGCTGTTACTTGAAGCCAAATTCTCAATCAAAACCACAGCATCTTCAAGGTACCTGGTGTTGAAGTTCCCGTTACTCGCAGCATCCAAAGCCATCTGATACCTCCAATCAATACCCCTGAAGAAGATACCTAGCAACTGAACCTCGCTGAAACCATGGTGTGGACAGGCTCTTTAATACGTCCTGAATCTCGCCCAAGCGGCCTTGAAAGCTTCAGTCGGTCCTTGAGAGAAAGTTGAGATCTTCATCCTTAGTTCCTCAGACCGTGCGTCATCGTAAAAATTACTCAGAAACGCGTTCTTTGTATCCTCCCAAGTGGTTAGCGATCCAGGTTTCAACTGCTTAAGCCAATAAGCTGCTTCCCCAGATAGCGAGTATGGGAAGAGCTTACAGAATAGGTAGTCATAGGAGACTCCATTCGCCTTGATGCTAGTGACTAGATCTTCGAACTTCTCAATGTGATCCATAGGGTGCTCGTGAGATAGCCCATGGAAAGGGTTATGACTCACAAGAGTGTAGTATGCGGGCTTGAGTTCGAAATCATTCCTTTGAAAAGTAGGTGGACGGATAGCACACCGGTTGGCATAGAATTGCTCAGGCCAGTTGTAATCTCCTAGTGTCATCCCACGTTGAACAATGGCACCAGCTGCACCATGTCCAGCGTAACCAGCCGGGTGGTGTCGAGCGTCACCCTGTGGTTGGTGTCGATCGACACCAGCACCCTGGTCAAGTACCACAGCATCCTCAATGACTTGACCGTTGTCATCGATCCTCTGGCCCTCTGCATTGTATGCATGGCAATCCCTGTCCCGGAGAACTCCATGTCATGAGCCATGATGATAGTACGCAACATCGCCTCTGAATTCTTCGCTTTCCGGGTTCTTCGTTCTAACTTAGCTAGCTCTTGATTTGAAAGGGTTACTAGCACAAGATTCTTGTTGCTCCGAGTTTTGCGATTAAGCATGCACCTGAAACACACAAGAAAGAAAGAAAGAACGAGATCAGTAACAAAATAAAAGAAAATTTAGACAAAACTTAAACTTAAATCTAATGGTAAACTCAAACTCCCCGGCAACGGCACCAAAATTTGATATGCTCGATCCATCGGTGGAAAGTTCTTCCACGAATGCCAAACTTCTGTCGTCTCTGCATTTGCATATGCTCCAAAAGCTCCAGAAATGCTCCAAATCATCCAAAAGATCCCAAATGTGTATAAACCTGTAAAAGACTCTAAAAAGACACGAAGCAATATAAAAGACTAAAAAGACTCAATTAAAGACTCCTATATCATGGTTAAAATCGGTAAAAACCATGATATATCAGTGGCTTAAACAACACCTATTGATGTGAATATGAAGAAACAATGCTTTCGTTGACAAGGATTTACCCATTTTCAAGCTGATTATCCCAAAACCGGAGTTGTGACATTTCAAGGTACAAATGAGAGTTAATAGAAGTGTTGAAATGTAGTCAAAGGAATTGGATATATTACAAATGCTTTGACATGTTCAAAAGTTGCAACAAAGAGCCATTGAAAGATTTGTACAAGGTTTGATTGATGAAACTTCATCAAAGGCTACGTTTCAGCCTTTTAGGACCCTTGATGACGTGATGAAGCATACTACCAAGGTGGAGAAGCAAGTCAAAGTAAGAAACAAGCATTATAGCTGATCCCACAGTTCTATTAGTTGTTAGAATCCCATAGGAGTTTCTAATGGTGAATTTGGGAGTTTAGCCAGAAGACACACTTGGAGGCTTAAACAAAACCTATTGGTGTGAATATGAAGAAACAATGCTTTCGTTGACAAGGATTTGACCATTTTCAAGCTGATAGTCCCAAAACCGGAGTTATGACATTTCAAGGTACAAATGAGAGTTAATAGAAGTGTTGAAATGTAATCAAAGGTATTAGATCTATTACAAATGCTTTGAGATGTTCAAGAGCCGCAACAAAGAGCCATTGGAAGATTTGTACAAGGTTTGATTGGTGAAACTTCATCAAAGGCTAAGTTTCAGACTTTTAGGACCCTTGATGATGTGATGAAGAATACTACCAAGGTGGAGAAGCAAGTCAAAGTAAGAAACAAGCATTATAGCCGATCTCACAATTTTGTTAGTTCTTAGAATCCCATAGGAGTTTCTAATGGTGAATTTGGGAGTTGTAGTTAGAAGACACACTTGGAGGCTTAAACAACACCTATTGGTGTGAATATGAAGAAACAATGCTTTCGCTGACATGACCATTTTCAAGCTGATAGTCCCAAAACCGGAAAAGTTAGGTTCTCTTTCACCAAATACTTGGGTTCGCGATGAAAACACTTATGTGATATGATCATGAGAAGAATCAAAGCTCAATCCTACCGGATGCACAATTTTAGTAATACCCGAAAGGACATGTGTACACTGTTTGATGGGTATCTTCTCAACCACGGTGACTCAATGCATGAAACCAATTGGAGCACCTCGAAGAAGAATCAGATTAAACGGAGTTCAAATGAATGAGTTATTCAATTTACAAATCAGGTGATTTCCGGTTTATCTGTTTCGGATCTGTGTGCATTCATTGATGGATTCCGACCAGGCCAGACTGAACTAAGCTACAAACCAACTCATTCTAGAATCTTGATCCATCAGAGAAGCCCATCAAATTGGATTCAGCCCAGAAACTATCAAGAGAAGCTTCATTTTCGAGTTCAAACAAAGACCACATTTATTGATGTATATTTCTCTCTCTTACATGCAGTTTTGAGTCAAATTTCGTTTTCCAAGATACTCTGCATGTTAGATTCTTATTAAGGAAGAAAATGAGTTGTATTTCTCTATATATAGAGACTCAAAATCATGAATAATAATAAGTTTTGTTTTCAGTAAAAATCAGAGAAGTTTCTCTTTTTCAAGATGTAATATCTTGTTATTTTTGGAACTCCATGTTCATGGTGTGTCATATCTATGTTCATGGCTTGATTAGACTTATCATAGATCCTTTCACAGATCTTTGTGGCATCTCTCGATTCATCTTCTATCCATCCCTTGTTGGTGCGTCATATCCAGCAAGCTTGTTGATACCCTTTGGTGCGTAATATCCAAAGAATCGATCCACCGGTAAATCAGGAGCCTTCCGCAGCTTCCGTGCGACCATTCGTTCCACATCCTTTCATCTTTGAGACTTCACGGTTTCTTGGATGCAAAGCTTATCCCCTTACCGACTTTAGAGTGCTGATTCCTTGCGAGGATCTCATCATTTGGTATCAGAGCACACTCTTTAATTCGGTATTCTATCTTTCTTCATCATCTCATCTTTTCATCTTCTACAAAAAAAAAAAAAAAAAAAAATCGTAGTGTGTGTACTCTTCAAATAAACCAGATTTGAGGGCAAATCTTTTTTCCAGATGAGGAGTATGATATGATTATGAGAAGAATCAAAGCTCAATCCTACCGGATGCACAATTTCAATAATACCCGAAAGGACATGTGTACACTGTTTGATGGGTATCTTCTCAACCACGGTGACTCAATGCATGAAACTAATTGGCGAATGTTCTTAGCTCAATTATGGAGCACTCGGAGAAGAATCGGATTAAACGGAGTTCAAACGAATGAGTTATTCAATTTACAAATCAGGTGATTTCCGGTTTATATGTTTTGGACCTGTTTGCATTTATTGATGGATTCCGACCAGGCCAGACTGAACTAAGTTACAAACCGACTCATTCTAGAATCTTGATCCATCAGAGAAGCCCATAAAATTGGATTCAGCCCAGAAACTATCAAGAGAAGCTTCATTTTCGAGTTCAAACAAAGACCACATTTATTGATGTCTATTTCTCTCTCTTACATGCAGTTCTTAGTCAAATTTCGTTTTCCAAGATACTCTGCATGTTAGGCTCTTATTAAGGACGAAAATGAGTTGTATTTCTCTATATATAGAGACTCAAAATCATGAGTAATAATAAGTTTTGTTTTCAGTAATAATCAGATAAGTTTCTCTTTTTCAAGATGTAATATCTTGTTATTTTTGGAACTCCATGTTCATGGTGTGTCATATCTATGTTCATGGCTTGATTAGACTTATCATAGATCCTTTCACAGATCCTTGAGGCGTCTCTCGATTCATCTTCTATCAATCCCTTGTTGGTGCATCATATCCAGCAAGCTTGTTGATCCCCTTTGGTGCGTAATATCCAAAGAATCGATCCACCGGTAAATCAGGAGCCTTCAGCAGCTTCCGTGCGACCATTCGTTCCACATCCTTTCATCATTGAGACTTCACGGTTTCTTGGATGCAAAGCTTATCCCCTTACCGACTTTAGAGTGCCAACTCCTTGGGAGGATCTCATCATTTCAAATGATATGATCCTCCCAAGGAATCGACACTTTCGAGGGGTAAAACAAAAGAAAGGATAGATAGATAGAAAAATGGATCAAATGGTCGCACAGGAGATGCGGAATAGCTCCTGATATACCTCAATGTCTCCTAGGATATGACACACCTAGACAAGACAAGGTTTGACTCCCCGGATATGACACACCGAGACAAATCGAGTTGATCGTTGGATATTACACACCAAACAATCGAAATGTTCTAAAAGAACTAAAGAGAATCACTCTCAAGGTTTGAAAATAAAAAGTTGGATTATTTTATTCATGAACTCGGCATTTTTTAAATAGCAAAAAGAAGTATAAAATATCTAAGCAATATTAATTGCTGAATTAACTAAATGTATTAAAACCAAAAAATGAAAATTATCTCTTGAGCTTCTTGAACTTTAATCCTACGAAATGAACTCCTTTTGGGCCAAGAAAACCTTCTTAAGGGCTTAGTAGATGTTCCAGGATGCCAAACATGATTTTGTAAGCTCTTAAACGGACTGGGCTTGGAGTTCTTCAAGTACAGCATCAGGTTGACCCATTTAGGGAAATGGGTAATAGCTTTGTGGTCCGATATCCATTTCTTCTGTTCTTGGGCTTGTTGGAAACCTAAGAGATCCAGTAAGATTATCATAATCTTTGGCTCAGTCACGCAATAGGGCCTGAAGCAGATCCATTGACTTGTAAAATTCATATCTCCCAAGTCTGAACCGACGTTGTTGTGATTCCAATTTTCACAGATCCTCTGATGATTCAAGATTCCAGAATAATTTGTTCCATATCTTGAATCCTTCTGGTTTGGTTGGAAATAATTATTCAACGCACGTATGTCTGAATCGCGTAAGCTGGAAATCACTTGACTTGGAAGTTGAATAACTTCTTCACCTGAACTCGGATTGGACCGATTCCACTTCGATGTGAACCACTGATGAGTTGATACTAAAGTCCAAGGGGTTGTTGAAATGTGAAAATTGAGCTTGGACTTCATTTGATCTGAACAAGGCACATAGGTTTTCTTGGGTGGTAGGAGAATCACAACATACTCCTCCTCTTGAAAAAGTTTCGCCCTCGAAACTGTACAATCCTGAGCTAGGAAGTGTTGATATAATTCTGGTGGCCTCTCCTTGATTAACATCGGAAAAATGACTCCATGGGTTTACCCTTCACTTGAATGTGACATGTCGTATGAAATAACTTCTCCCATTGCACATTCCTTTCCCTTTGGGCTGGCGTATTCGGAGATCCCTTTCCTACCAACAATTCCAACTTTGCAGCACCATCTTCACTATTTTTTTCTTGTTCATGGGTTTTAGTCTTCTCACACCATGAGGTTCTTGCACCCAATAAATGTCCCTTGGTATCAAGCTCTTCACAATTTTCGTCCAATGATGGAATATAACTAGATTCCATTTCCTCTTCAGTTTGGTGGTGGCACGGTTTCACCGGCTAAGCTCCCTGGAGAATCTCCTTGGATAAGATGGCTTCCTCATTCTTTGACTCAAGCAACAACTGATCTTGGTAGATCATGGATCATGGATGCGATCATGGAATCATCCGAGAAGACCCGTGTGCCTTGTTCAGCACAAAAGACGTCTAAGATCAACTTTGCTATCCCATTGGCCACCTGGAGTCCATTCTCACCTCATCTAGAGCACACCTCGAAGTTGAATCACTCCAATCCGAGTTCAGGTGAAGAAGTTATTCAACTTCCAAGTCAAGTGATTCCTAGCTTACACGATTCAGTCATACGTGCGTTAAATAATTATTTCCAACCAAACCAGAAGGAATCAAGCTATGAAACAAAGTATTCTGGAATCTTGAATCATCCTAGAATCTAGGAAAATTGGATTCACAACAATGCCGGTTCAGACTTGGGAGATATGAATTTTACAAGTCAATGAATCTGCTTCAGGCCCTATTGCGAGACTGAGCCAAAGATTATGATGCACAGCCCAACTCAGGTACGATGTCGACATAAAACATATTGGATAATCTTACTGGATCTCTTAGGTTTCCAACAAGCCCAAAAACAGAAGAAATGGATATCGGACCACAAAGTTATTACCCATTTGCCTAAAGGGGTCAACATGGTGCTGTACTTGAAGAACTCCAAGTCCAGTCCGTTTAAGAGCTTACACAATCATGTTTGGCATCCTAGAACATCTACTAAGCCCTTAAGAAGGTTTTCTTGGCCCAAAAAAGAGTCAATTTCGTAGGATTGAAGTTCAAGAAGCTCAAGAGATAATTTTCATTTTTTTTGTTTTAATTCTTTTAGTTTTTTCAGCAATTAATATTGCTTAGATAGTTTATACTTCTTTTTGCTATTTAAACTGAAACGCCCCGACTCGTTTTTTTTTTTATTTATATTCCCATAAATACTAAAAACTCCCAGCGGCAAAAATCAATTACTAACTCAACCATAAAACAGCATTCAACGATTTATTAAAACCCAATAAATTCACAACAACAATAACTCACGACCTAACGGTTTACAGCAATTCAACAATAACAAAAAACACAGCAGTGAATAAATAAATAACAACCCTCCCGGCATGTCATCTCATTCCGCCGCCACATTTCCACGAGCTCCAGCTAACAATCATTTTTCTTCCCTTTACCTGTGCCATTACGAATAGACGCAGTCAGTATTTAATAAATACTGTGGAGGCGATCAACCCGTCTCACAGCTATACACACAGGCCAACAAATAGTTTTCCAACATAATAAATATGCTTACAGCAGTTAGCAACCAACACAACAACACTTCATCAATTAATTAATTATCAGCAGTTAATTAATTAATTCAATTCATTAAAACATTTAGCAATAACTCCATATATTTAATTTTAACAATTTTCAGCAATTTATTTCAACATAAATTACTCCACCAATTTCTGACTATTTAATTCACAGCAATTAATTAATTAATTAACAATCAATTAATTAATTAATTTACTTCAACACAAAATCAAACGAAGAACTCATCAAATCAACCAATCAACAAACATCACGGAAAACCCTAGTACAAATCTATAAGACTAGGAATAATCCGTAAAACCCAGATAAGCTACGGTACTACACTCACTTTAGCCAAAAACAGAAACTTTTGCGATAATTTTCTGGAACTTTCTGGGATGAATACACCCTAGAAAAAAGTAATAAAATATTGAAAATAATTTAACCCGTGTAGCTTAAAAATCACAAAAGACAAACAACACAACTACACGACTTAAAAGTCATCTTCTTCGTTGAAACCTCTGCAACTAACACACACCATCGACGACATCACCACCAAACAAACTCCACCATCACCGCTACCACTCTCCGTTACTCATCCCTATCGAGACTTGACCGCTCAAGCTCCGATCAACAACGACACCACCATGAAACAACTAAAAAGAGGGAGATAAGCCTTACCTCCACAACCGGCGGCGACGAAAGGTGAGAGGAGACGACTCAAAACTTCTCGCCCACGGCTGCCATGGAACCACTACAACTCATCTCCTTCTCTCCCGCCTCACGACCCCCAGCCCAAAATTCTTCTCCTTCCTCTCGCCAAACACCACAAAGCTTCTCTCTCTCTCTCTCTTCCTTGCTCAATGGAGGCGACAACATCATGGAGAAGAAGAGTAGGGCCAAGTTCTAAAGAGACTAGATTTGATCTCAATTTTCTCCAAAATTGCACCGAAGTCCCCCGACATTCAAATCTTTGCAAAACAACCCAAAAATTTTTGATCTTATCAAATTAACCCAACACAACTTTTCGATCTACCAGAAACAACCCCCAAACTTTCCAATTCTCCTTTTTAAACACCTCATGATTTATTTTATTTCAATAAAATCTGCAAACTCCGCTCCTTAATTCAAACAAAGTAAAATCAACTTCCCGCTTCCGGGACACGGGTGTTACAATTCTCCGCCACTAATATAGATTCGTCCTCGAATCTTTCAATTCTAATCTCCTCGCACAAAAGACCCAGCTACCAACCTTACACCGGTTTTCTTTTCTCTTGGCAACTACCGGCCAACACAGCTCAACATAATCTCGGCTACTGCTTGATCAACAGCTTATTACACTCCACAACTAGCAGTTTAGCTCTATAACTCCACAGCCACAGCACGGCTCAGCATAAATCTATGTCAACGACACGGCTCAGCATAGACTACAACCAACAACATGGCTCAGCATAAACTATAGCCAACAGCACGGCTTAACATAACTACTACTAATAACACAACACAACATAGCCTTTCGGCTATCTACTTAACACAACTTAACCTTTCGGCTATTTCCAACACCGCATAGCATTGCGGCCATCCACACCTCACGACATAGCCTTTCGACTATCAACCCAACACAGCATAACCTTTCGATCTGCTATCAACACATCACAACATAACTTTTTGGCTATCAGTACAACACTGCATAGCCTTTCGGCTATCAACACAACACAGCATAGCCTTTCGGCTATCAGCACCACACAGCATAGCCTTTCGGCTATCAGCACCACACACCATAGCCTTTTGGCTATCAGCATAACACAACATTATTTTTTCGGCTTTCTGCACAACACCTCATTGTCTATACTGAGTTCAAATACTCCATGAATCTGACACCATAAGACCCCCACTTGGTTTGAATAAGCTACGCCTACCGGATCCCTAGAACAGCTCAGCGTAGCAAGAATAACAAGCATCTCGGAATTCAGCGTGACCCGATCAGCAAGATATACGCCTACCGGATCCCCGGTAGTCCAGCGTGACCCGATCAGCAAGTCCAGCAAGATCCTAAGATCTCCAGTGGTTTACCGAAACAGCATCAGGAATCACACAGAAACCCGATCGGGAAACACCACACAACAATGAAATTCCACAACACGGAACCTCATCCAACAGCATTAGGACAATGTCCTAATCAGCTAAACTAAGTTTTAGGATCATCATGGCATGATCCCTACAGCCGAACCAAGTATAAACAATAACAGCATGCACAACATATTCAATAAAACTCCGCCTTATTATTGAATAATAGTGAAAAAGATACATCGTTTCAAAACTCCGACAACAAACGAGTACAACAGCTTAAATAGCAAAATAAGAACAACAGCCTTGCTAACAACAGCATTGGGACTCCCGCTAAGTCGTCAACTTGCCCAACCACTTGAAAAACCTCTGCCTCATCGTATCTTCCGAGTTCCCAAGATTCCTCCATGAGACCCATTACAGTCCCACAAGACTTTCATCCCTGGAACTTTCTTCCTCCTGACCAGTCTGACTTTACGATCCAACACCTCCAAAGGCCTCGTCTCTACAACCTTCTCGGCAAAAGATAGATTGGAATCTCAGCCATTACCTGATTATCCTTATGCAGACATTTTTTCAGCATCGACACATGGAATACTTTATGAAATGCCCGCTCCAAAACCTTAACAGGACCATATACCGAAGACTCAGCTTAGTCTCGGAAATAGACCTGTTCGGACATCTCAGCATGGCCATCTTCAGGTAGACCATATCCCCAACTGCAACTCCAACTCCTTTATACACTTATCAGCATAGTTTTTCTGCATGTCTTGTGCTTTTTTCATATTCAGCTTGACCACACAGATCTTCTCTGTTGTATATTACACAAAATCGGCTCCCAGCAAACTCCTCTCCCTCACTTGAGTCCAGCGCAGCGCTGTCCTGCATTGCCTACCATAGACAACCTCAAATGGTGCAATAACAATACTAGCCTGGTAGCTATTGTTGTAAGCGAACTTAGCTAAACTCAAGTGATCAAACAATTAGCCACCCCAAAACAGCACACACAACCTCAGCAAAACCCTCCACGAAACTATCGTGCTCAACATTCATTTCAACTTAGAAATGAACAGCTCCCCAGCAAGCCACTCGGACTTGATGTTTCGGCTTTCCCAGTTTGGCATGTATTACAGCCTGATACCCAACTAACGACATCCTCTTCATCCCTACCCACAGATAGTACATTTTTAGAACCCGATACACCTTGGTAGTTCCTGGACGAAAATAAACATGCTCTCAAAAAGTTTTGACCCATCAGACACAGCCCACAACCTCATGGCACGACCCATGCTCACAAGGATCTTAGCGCCCTTTTTTTGAATCTCTAGTTGCACGCATTCTGCTTAAAGCGTCAACAACAAGATTAGCCTTCTAGAAATGATAAGCTTTCTCAGATCACAACCAGCCACCAACTCTAACTACCTCAATAGCCTCGAATTTAGCTCGGTTTAAGCTTTTAGAACTCGGCTTGTTCCTCAAGTTTAACCGCCTAGATCACTTAGTCTCTTCTTTTGAGTACTTAGATCACCGCTAGCTCGCACCACGATTTTTCTCCCAGTAATAACTCTGGTTATACTCAATAAAAGCTCTGCTCGATTATTGAATAACTTTCCTTTCAGAAACTTTCCTTTTCAAGCAACTTCCCTTTTTAGGAACTCCTAACATGCTCCACTTAAGCATCATGAGTATTATCCGCTCTTAAAATACTTAACACCCTTGGCAAAACTCTCGCTTGATTCTCAAGCCCGCAATCACAACCGTTCTCTAGTGTGATTGATCTCACCACTACCGCACAAACCTTCATAGGTCTAATAAGTCCTGCCAAGTCTCAGTACTTCCAACATATTTCATGGACCTTGATTCTCGAACAATAATAGATCTCACTTGATCTAACATCTTTACGACTTAGCTCACTCTGTTAGCTTTTAAGAACGAGATAACTTCCAAAACCCTATTGACTACACACCACGGTGCACTACTACAACTCAGCTCACCATCTTTAATCTTTACCAAAATCAACTCGTCTGGTTTGCAATCCCGAACTAAACCACTTATGGCTCACACTCCCCAAAACTTTCTCTAATATCCTCCGGAATACTCTGGAACACTCCAGAACTTTTCTGCACTGTTCCAGATCCTTTCTTGGCAACCCATCAGCTCTAGGTGGTGCCACAGGAGCTCGAGTCGGTACCACAGTAGATAACCACTCTAACAGTTGAGCCAACAAAGCCAGCACCGCCCCTAATTGGTTTTGATGTCTTTGTTATACCACTCCTGGCACGGGTGAAACGTTTTCTGGTGCAGCTCCACCAATAACTCTCCCGTTAACACTAAAATAACACACATTGCTCTGCGCAGATCTCCACCAATGGATTCTTAACTCCCACTTCCTCAACAGTCTCACTCCCGGCCACACTCCCCATGGGTTCTCTAACCGCACCGGCATCAACTCTACCAGCATGTTTCCAACCACAAACAACTCTGCCACACCGGAACCCTTGCGAGTTTGGGATCGATTGATCCACCATGGATCGATCGGTCTAAAACCAAACCAAAAATGCTTATGTTCTAGTTCGGATCGTACGATCTATCTTGGATCGACTCATCCCTTCAGCTACATTATTTCCTTGATAAAAACTTGATCAATCAACAATGATCTACAATACTCCTACAACTAGATCCACCATCATGGATCTACAACACTCATACGGCAAGATCCACCAGCAAGGATCTACAACGCTCCACAACTACAGCTTTTGGAACCCTTTGAATAACACTTCCTGGCAAAGCAGCAACTCCATGTGGCGCATCCGGAGCCATAGCCGGTACCACAGCCGGTAACTGCTCCAAAAACTAGGTCAGCAACCCCAAGACATCCCCAATTGGTTCTGATCTGCCCCATGCGGAGCCACTCCCTACACTGGCACAGCGTTGCCAGCAAAAAAAAATGGCCTGATCATCACCAATGGGGTTCTCACTCCTACCAGCTCCACAGCCACACTCTGCACCACACTCACAGTGGGCAACCAGACCTCAACTCTTCCAGCTCTGCCACCACAACCTGCTCTGCCAGCTTTGCCACAACAACCACCCTAGAGGGGTGTGACAGCGGCTCTCCTTGAATTAACCATCTGCAAGTCAGCTAACTACTAATCTTTTCAGAACTTAGCAAAACACAACAGAAAGAGTCTTACCATGGAACCTCTTACCGGCTGGAAAAGATGACATACCCCGAAATCCCACAACAAGAAATAATAAAGCTATGACTAACAACAATCAAACGACACTTGATTTACAACATACAACCATTTCAGCACAGCAAGAAATCTAACAGTCCTAGAAACAACTCCGCTCTGATACCAAATTGAAACGCCCCGACCGGTTTTTTGTTTTTTTTTTTTATATTCCCATAAATACTAAAAACCCCCAGTGGCAAAAATCAATTACTAACTCAACCATAAAACAGCATTCAACGATTTTTTAAAACCCAATAAATTCACAACAACAATAACTCACGACCTAACGGTTTACGGCAATTCAACAATAACAAAAAAAATAGCACTGAATAAATAAATAACAACCCTCCCGGTATGTCATCTCATTCCGCCGCCACAGTTCCACGAGCTCCAGCTAACAATCATTTTTCTTCCCATTACCTGTGCCATTACGAATAGACGCAGTAAGTATTTAATAAATACTGTGGAGGCGATCAACCAGTCTCACAGCTATACACACAGGCCAACAAATAGTTTCCCAACATAATAAATATGCTTACAGCAGTTAGCAACCAACACAACAACACTTCATCAATTAATTAATTATCAGCAGTTAATTAATTAATTCAATTCATTAAAACATTCAGCAATAACTCCATATATTTAATTTGAACAATTTTTCAGCAATTTATTTCAACATAAATTACTCCACCAATTTTCGACAATTTAATTTACAGCAATTAATTAATTATTTAGCAATCAAATAATAAATTAATTTACTTCAACACAAAATCAAACGAAGAACTCATCAAATCAACCAATCAACAAACATCACGGAAAACCCTAGTACAAATCTATAAGACTAGGAATAATCCGTAAAACCCAGATAAGCTACGGTACTGCACTCACCTTAGCCAAAAACAAAAACTTTCGCGCCAATTTTCTGGAACTTTCCGGGACGAATACACCCAAGAAAAAAGTAATAAAATATTGAAAATAATTCAACCCGCGCAGCTTAATAATCACAAAAGACAAACAACACAACTACACGACTTAAAAGTCATCTTCTTCGTTGAAACCTCTGCAACTAACACACACCATCGACGACATCACCACCAAACAAACTCCACCATCACCGCTACCACTCTCCGTTACTCATCCCTATCGAGACTTGACCGCTCAAGCTCCGATCAACAACGACACCACCATGAAACAACTAAAAAGAGGGAGATAAGCCTTACCTCCACAACCGGCGGCGACGAAAGGTGAGAGGAGACGACTCAAAACTTCTCGCCCACGGCTGCCACGGAACGACTACAACTCATCTCCTTCTCTCCCGCCTCACGACCCCCAGCCCAAAATTCTTCTCCTTCCTCTCGCCAAACACCAAAAAGCTTCTCTCTCTCTCTATTCTTTGCTCAATGGAGGCGACAACATCATGGAGAAGAAGAGTAGGGCCACGTTTTAAAGAGACTAGGTTTGATCTCAATTTTCTCCAAAATTGCACCTAAGTCCCCCGACTTTCAGATCTTTGCAAAACAGCCCCAAAATTTTTGATCTTATCAAATTAACCCAACACAACTTTTTGATCTACCAGAAACAACCCCCAATCTTTCTGATTCTCCTTTTTAAACACCTCATGATTTATTTTATTTAAATAAAATCTGCAAACTCCGCTCCATAATTCAAACAAAATAAAATTAACTTCCCGCTTCCGGGACATGGGTGTTACATAAACAATGCCGAGTTCATGAATAAAATCATCTAACTTTTTATTTTCAAACCTTGAGAGTTATTCTCTTTAGTTCTTTTAGAACTTTTCGATTGTTTGGTGTGTAATATCCAACGATCAACTCGATTCGTCTCGGTGTGTCATATCCGGGGAATCAAACCTTGTCTTGTCTAGGGGTGTCATATCCTAAGAGGCATTGAGGCATATCAGGAGCATTCCGCAACTCCTGTACGACCATTCGATCCATTTATCTATCCATCTATCCATTTTCTTTTTGTTTTACCCCTCCAAAGTGTCGATTCCTTGGGAGGATCGTATCATTATGAGTATACTCCATCCAAGGCTTCAAAAGGGAGAATCAATGTGATTATCGGAGGATCAAAGTTATGGCAAGACATGGTTCGGAAAATTAAGAAGCACAAAAAGCCACTGTGATAGAAGTAAGTAGAGAACCGTGATGCGACAAGTCCAACACGCAGATAACCTTTGAAGATTTTGATACCCAACACCTCGCGAAGTCACATGACGAGACGTTGGTAGTAATATAGTTGGACCACTAACTCCGCTCATTGCTTTCACAAGCGAAACATCAATGTCCCTGGGAACAATAAGGCTACTAGTGCTTGCAGTTGGAGTGTCAAAGTTTGTATAATTTACAATGTTTGAACGACCCGCTGCATTTAACATTATCATGGGCACTCCATTGATATTTCAAATGAAATCAGTACCTTCAACCTATCACCAATGTGTGAAATTCTCAACACCTACCATAGTTGGAACAAATCATGGCGATCAAGAAGTATCGAGGTCCTTCTACCTTACGAGTCACATACTTAAGATCCAATAGCAATTAACTAGTCTAGAGGCATTCAAGGGCCTGGTGTTCCCTAGTGAGCAACTGTTCGAGGAAGTTACCATCGAAGTCTCTATTGATCAAGAGCACCTTGAGCGGGTGGTAAAAATTTGTTCGGGGCTAAAAGTTAAATTACGCAAAGCGTTAGTAGAGTTCTTATCAAGAAACAAAACTACTTTCGCTTGGACAATCAAAGACATGCCAGGAATTGATCCTGCAATCATTTCCCATTAACTTCATGTTGAGCAGAGTTTTAAACCTATAAAGCAAAAGAAAAAAAAGTTTGGTCCTGATCGAGCTAAGGCAGTGAATGATGAGGTCGATAGACTCTTGAAAGCCAGTTTGATTCATGAAGTAAAATATCCGGATTGGCTCGCTAACCCTGTAGTGGTTAAAAAGAAAAATGGAAAGTGGAAGGTTTGCGTTGATTTCACTGATATCAACAATGGTTTCCCAAAGGATAGTTTTCCTTTTCCCCACATTGATCGCTTGGTTGAATCAATTGTTGGACATGATTTTTTGAGTTTCATGCTGCAGTTTTCAACTATAATCAAATAAAGATGAATCTAGGCGATCAAGAGAAGATTTCATTCATCAAAGATAAGGGAATATATTGATATATTAAGATGTTTTTTGGATCTAAGAACGCCGGAACAACCTATCAAAGCCTTGTCAACAAGATGTTTGATAAACAACTCGGGCAAACCATGGAAGTTTACCTAGACGATATGTTGGTAAAATCACTTAAAGACACCAAACACATTCAACATTTAAAGACACCAAACACATTCAACATCTTGAACAATGTTTCAAGATAGCAAATGAGTTTGAGATGAAACTTAACCCTATGAAATTTACATTTGGAGTACAGTCTGGGGAGTTCCTTGGCTACATAGTAACGTAACGAGACAAATCCCAATCAAATCAATGGATTTTTTACAATGCCTTCCCCTCAGAATTATAAATAAGTGCAAGGTTAGAATCAGTTCATATTACTATCAACAAATAAATGTCTTCTTTTTTATCAGTTGCTCAAGGGGATTAAATAATTCGCATGGACCAGCGAATGCGAGGAGGCTTTCAAACAACTCAAGGTCTATCTAACCACTCCTCCAATTCTCTTTAAGCCAGAAATAGATGAGAGGATATACTTGTATATCTCTGTTTTTCTAGCACGCTGTAAGCGGAGTAATTGAACGTGAAGATCGGGGAGAGCAACGACCTATTTACTACACAAGTAAGAGCTCAACAAGTCCATAAACTCGTTATATGATGATGAAAAAACTAGTGCTTGCCGTAGTAGTATCACCTCGGAAGCTACGAGTTTATTTCCAATATCACCCAATCGAAGTACTCACTCCAGTCCCTCTGCGAACCGTTCTGCATGGTCCAAGTCAATCAGGGAGACTAGCAAAGTGGGCTATCGAGCTCAGTGAGTATGACATCGAGTATAAAAGTCGTATAAGTGCGAAAGCCCAAGTATTGACCAATTTTCTCACCGAGCTCCCAACCAGCGAGGCTATTCTCAAAGATAACAACAAAACTTGGAGGCTTTTTGTAAATGGATCCTCGACAAAACAAGCATGCGGAGTCAGAATCAAACTTGAAACTCTAACAGCTAAAATTATCGAGCAATCATTCGGATTATCATTCCTAACATCAAAAAATGAGGCAGAGTACGAAGCACTCATCGGTGGGCTTCACCTCGGTAAGGGTAATGGAGCACAATAAGTAATCATGTATTAAGATTCGCAGCTTGTAGTAAACTAGTTCAACAGAGATTAAGTGGTAAAAGACGCAAGAATGGAAGCATATATCAAAGTTGTTACAGATCTTACTCAAAAGTTCAAGAACTTTGAATTGGTCCGGATTCCTCAAAGCGAGAACAATTCGACAGATGTGTTAGCTACCGTGGCATCTACTTCGGATCCAGACCTAAAAAGGATAATTCTGGTATAATGTATTTCAAGTTGAAGTATATCATTTCTGGACGAAACAGTGGCAACCACTAGATCCCAGAGACAACTTAAAAGTGAGGAAAAGGTCTGTTCATACCAGATCCGCACCAAGGATCCACTCTCTCCAATCATGACACGTGTCAACCACTTCAACATGTAAAAGTAAAGATTGGTTCAGATTGGAGC
Source organism: Cardamine occulta (assembly GCA_028015245.1). Taxonomy (NCBI): domain Eukaryota; kingdom Viridiplantae; phylum Streptophyta; class Magnoliopsida; order Brassicales; family Brassicaceae; genus Cardamine; species Cardamine occulta. The sequence goes on from CM051390.1 coordinate 9,821,516, forward strand.
AAGAAAGGACGGGCGAACCAAACAAAGGCTCGATAGGGCAAACTAGGGTCCGACCAGTAGTGAAGCCTCTCGAAAGGATGGAGCAAGCGAAGCAAGGAGAGTCCGCGAAGCTAGGTGAATCTGCAAGCTGAACGACGAAATCTTTAAAAGTACAAGACATTACAACATTAAAGACCAAATAAAACCCACGGATTAAAGGAGAATTATAGAATTTATTAGTATTTATTCTTAGCATTTAATCCTTAATTCGTGTATAAATATAAACCCCCATGATCATGTGTGGGGGACAATATTTTTGCTACTCGAAATCAATATAGACAATTTTACACTTTTCCTTTATCAAATCTATTCTTTATTTTACATCGTTACCTTAAGCGAATTCTATTTTATTTCTTCAAACAATTCAATATATTATTGGGTGTTGAATCCAACTTCCACCTATCACCAGTGTGTGAAGTTCCCGACTCCTAGCAGAGTAGGTACGATAACCGGAGATCAAGAGATGTCTAGATCTTGCTGCCTTACAAGCCAGAGGTTAAAAGTTCAATAGCAACTACCCAGCTTCGGGGTACCAAAGGACTTGATGTTTCCCAATGGAAAACAGTCTACCAAGGTTTTGGTTGATGTTCCTATTGATCCAGAACACTCCGAGCACATGGTGAAAATTGGTTTGGATCTTGAGTCAAAGCTGCCAGACGAGCTAGTCAAGTTCCTGTCAAAACATAAAAGTTCTTTTTCTTGGTCCATTGAGGAAATGCCAGGAATTGACCCTGCAATTAGTTCCCACGAATTTTATGTTGATCAAAGCTTCAAGCCATCAAGCAAATAAAGAAAAAGCTCGGTCCTGACCAAGCTAAAGTAGTAAATACCGAGATGGATAGCTTCTCAAAGCCAGTTCTATTAAGCTAAATCAAGTACCCAGATTGGCTCGCCAATCATGTGGTAGTTAAGAAGAAAAATGGAAAGCCGAGGGTTTGCGATGATTTCACTGATATCAATAAGGCTTATCGAAAGGATAGTTTTCCTTTGTCACATATTGACCGTATAGTCGAATCGATTGCGGGTAATGAACTTTTAAGTGTCATGGATGATTTCTGCGGCTATAACCAGATTGATTACAAATAAAGGAATTTATTGCGATGTAGTAATGCCTTTTGGCTTGAAGAACGCCAGAGCAACTTATCAATGTCTCGTCATTAAGATGTTTAACAAGCAACTAGAAAAACCATGGAAGTCTACATTGACAACATGTTGGTTAAATCTCTCAAGGAGTCCGAGCACATTCAACACTTTGATGAATATACGTCAGGGCGAAAGCTTAGGTATTAGCTAATTTCCTTACAAAACATCCGGCCAGCGAAGCGATCCCAGGGGAAGAAAGTTAAACCCAGAAATTATCACTGGATGGGTCTTCCTCAAGACAAGAATGTAAAGTTGGAATCAAAAATCCCGAGTCTTGGTTTGAGAACAAGGTATAACACCATTCACATTAATGATTGGAGGGCTGACTAGGGTGTTCTCCCTCTCTCTCAAATCACTAGCGAAGTTGCTAACAAGTTTGTCATATGAGTTTTTTTTATTATTTTTTGTTTTCACTTCATAGCTCTTGCTAAATTATTGTTGTTTGAACTACGGATTAGCTTGATCCCAACATGGGTACGTAGGCAGTCTGATCATTCAGATACAGCTATTTAAATTCCAAAATATTTATATTCACATAACTTTGTTCGCATATTTAGATGACCAATTTTCGATTCGATGAATTTACATATGATTAACAAAACACATTACAAGCAATCATCAGTCTCAGAATTATGTGTCTTCGTAAAACAAGTTAACTTTGCTTTCTAGTTGTTTGATCAATACCTTAACACAATGCAGAATTTCATAGCCGAAATCCTTAGATTCGATAGCAAGCCAAGAGTAAGGCGAAGCTTTCAGGATACCCATCTCACGAGTAATCTCCCAAATTCGTGCCTCGCCACAAGCTAAAAAAAAGTATTAATACACAAGTATTAATTAACCTTTTCAATAAATCTGATAACAATCTCTTGATTTCACGGTGGCAGTTTCTTAATTAAACTGCAAGAAACTATCACTGGGATAACCTGATCAAATGATGATAAGCCTGGGTACTGCCCTATGTTAAGAGATCGAAGGGGGTTCGGGTGGGGGAAAATTGCCATATTTGCTGATGAGTTCGCCGTAACGTTTCCGTTTTGCTGAGGATTTGGTGCCATTATAGAATAAGTATAGCGATACTTTGTTTGTTTGTGCTATAAAATGGTGAGGAACAACGGTTTAAAGAGACAAATTCCAATGGAGATAGATAAATTAAAGGCTCGAGTTATGATCTTAATTGATTTTTTAGAATGCCAAGATTGATTTAAGTTTCCAACAATACCCTTGTAGTTAAAGCAAAAAAGTAAAATTATATTTCCAAGATACAAACTCTTGATAGCCTGACTAGGGCGACTAAACTAAACAGTTACATTGATTGACAGATCGCGAACAGTCTTTTCCTTTACTACAACAAGGTCTGATCATTCTCTTGCATTGGCTTCTAGAAACTTAGCTCGCATACAAGCCTCTTCATCATCCCGAGCCTTTAATTATGTTATTTGGAATATTTTTAGATCCTGCATGTAACGACGATCACAGCAAGGAATCAATGCGACTTTTTCAAGACCATTCCTCTCCCAATCCATATGATTACATTCATACCGGCGAATCCGCTTTTCGCTTCGAGCAATCTGCTATTCGAGATCTTTCCTCTTCTCGCCAAGAAGCTGATGTTTTCCACATTCTAGGCTGTGATGAATAGTCAACTAAATGGCAGTGGCAATTAAGAAGTGATTAATTATAGTTCTAAGTTAACTAACTTATCAATCGTCCTAAGATAAAGTAATATTTTGTGTTGTTATGGGATGTGTGCTAATTTATGGTTTGTAAATTAAAAACCCTGAGAATTAAATAAAATGCAGCCTCGCATTTCCTAAGTCAAGCACAGCTTCGCGTTATCTAAAGTTTTGTTCAATCCTCGCATCATGATTCTATAATCGAACTGACAAGTTTGGAACATAAACAGGATCAGTCCCCTTGGACATTTCATAAGCCGAGCTCTATCCTCGCACAAATTTATCGAGGATCATTGGACATAGTTTTCCTTTAAAAATGGTAAGGGCATCCTAATTCGAAGCTGAGTTCAAACTTCGCGATTTTACCGAGGATAACTGATTAACATATTCCTTTAATCATGGTAAGAGTCTCATCAACTCATTCCTTTGAAAACAACCCATCTCAGACTTTGCAAACCTGACATATTTGTTCTAAAGAGACATTTTGATATGATCCTAGAGGAGGATCACGTCCCTGAATGCTCTCCAAGAGGTTGTGATGATTGGTGATAAGGTGAGTGATGCCATTGATCTTTGTGTGGGCTGGAAAACGTCCTATTTTCATTTGAATCCACAAAATTTCACCAGGCTTAAAGATCATTCGGCATTGCTTCTTGTTTGGTTGCTGCTCCTTTCTCCATTGTTTCAACGGGTCATAATCAACCTGTGCACTTTGAATTGTTGCATTAGGCACAACAATTTCCTTACATATCTTGTTTCCAATGTCATAAGGAAATGCTTCAACGGATGCTCCTGGATCAAAGACGATATGATTCTCCTTCCCACGGATTAGTGAGACAATTCCTGAGTTGTATTTAGGGAATACAACTTCGAAGTCCTGAAAATAACAAGGTTTCTTACTCGGCAGCACCGGTGCAAGGTTAGTCAAGCTCATGAGAGCTTTGTTATCATCCAACAAGAATAATGGCTGTTTTACAAACAAATCTTGCTTTACCTCACCAGCCTTTACAAAGAAATTTGATTGCTTGCCTATGCATTCTTCATTGTGTTTTAGCCGAAGTTGATCTTTATAATATTCATGGTGATGTTTTCTTTGCTCCTGGGATGGTGTGGTTTGGATGGTAGCATCATACACTCTCCCTTGAAAAGTTCTTGACCTCAAAATTGTAAAATCTGCATCAAGAGAAAGTAAGTTAGCTCTCATTCATTTTTGAGAGTCTAGATAGTTACCTCGGGTTTTAATTGCTGGTCGAGCATCCGACGGTTTCTCCTTGCCATTTCACACATCTAAGGTACCTGTAGCTTCCTTGGCACTTAAGGGAAAAATCAAGTGTATTATACTAGAAACTTCAACATTCAAAACAGGTTGCTTGAAACTACGAGTGAATGTGAAAATATTCCAATATTGAATAAACTCGCAATCTAAACTTACTTGAGTACCACGCAAGATGTTTGGTAACATTTCAGCTTTGAAGAGGGTGAAATCTGATTCACAGGTAGCTGGTGCTGGACATGGTTTAGACACCACACGGTTTTCATAATTAATTTGCTCACACTTGTTATCTCGGAAAGCTTGTGAAGTGGTTGACACCGAATGTGGATTCTTCTCTTTTATAGTTCCTTCAGCTTTGTCATTCTCATGCTCCATAGTATGACCTGAATCAACATCCTTTTACAAGACCAAGTGCATTATACAAGAACTAGAAGTTTCTACACCTTGATTAACTACTTCACTACTTGAGTTTTGTGAGCTCAGTTTTGATCCTAATGAAGTGATATTCAGCTCGTGTTTTTCAGGGCAAGTGGCAGCAAAATTTCCTTTCTTACGAGAGTCATAACAAGTAACTTCCTTGGACTTTGAAAGATTAGAGGACTTACATTGCTTTGGTTCACCGCTTGAGTCAAGTGATGGATTTAGGCTTTGCTTGTGAACCACGACTTGTTCAGTGGCCTTCTTGGGTTGAGATGTTAACTTAGCATCCATTTGCTCATTGAGAACGGTCTTGGATACTTCTTTTGGCTGAGAGCTGTAAGCTTCTTTTCGTACTAAAATCTTCCGTGCATACTTATTCCTCATTAGCTCCTTAAGATCTCTCCACGAGGTGATAGGGAGCTCCTTGTAATTCCAGTGATCATCAACCTCTTGCACCCACCATTTATAGGCTTCTCCAGTGAGTTGTCCAATTGCATGAGCTAATCTCTTTTCTTTAAGGATGTGGCTGTAGTGAAACCAATCGTCCATGTTTCTTTCCCACTCTAGGTAGTTTCTTTTTCCTGAAAATCTAAAGAGTTGACTTTCATTAGCATATTGATAATCAGAACTGACATAAAACGTAGATTTTGGAGCGTGAGAGGTTTTCTGTAAGCTGCTCCATGTTGAGCTCGATGTGTTGTCTGGTGGCTTGGGCTTAATCTCTTGTTCCCTCCTTTGTCGGTCATTGATGGATTTTTCTAATTCAGCTCTCATGGTTGCCATACTTTCGTCCATTATGGCTCTCAAGGAATCAAGGAGTTCTTTGTTGGAGTTTGACGATTCCTCTTCACCATTGCTGGTTCCCACCATGTTACCTGTTCAGATTCAAACAAGTAACAAGTAAAAATGCCTAAAGAAACACAACAAAGAAAACTCAGAAATGTTTCTAGAATCCTAAACAACTGTTTGACTTGATCGAACCAAATAAATTATCAAATCACGAGCAAAAATTCCAGAAACAATTTTAACAAATACTAGACTCAATAATGTTTTGAATGCAACAGATTTCACGATTTTAGGATTAACCAATGATTTTAAACAATTCTAGCAAGTTAACACGAAAATAACTGTTCAAATTCCGATAACCTCTAGTTGTGACTGTCCGACTAAATCAACCTCGAAAAATTATCAAATCATGTTGAAAAATTCTAGAATCAGTTTTAACAAATACTAGACTCTTTTTTGAAGCAGATTCAACAGATCTCACGATTTTATCTGACAAAATAAAGTTATGAAAATTCTAACAGTCAGCAGACAAAACAGATCGGAATGTAAAGAGGTGTAATAGATCGGAAATGATACAACCTGGCGTGGAGTCAGCTCTGATACCACTTGATATGATCCTAGCGGAGGATCACGTCCCTGAATGCTCTCCAAGAGGTTGTGATGATTGGTGATAAGGTGAGTGATGCGGAAGAGACGAAAGGTGAAGAACAATGAGTGGATCCGATGAGTCTTGGGGGGTTGTAGCGAAACTTCCAAAGGGAATGGTAAACCTTTGGACTTTCAGGCTTGCTCTGTACGTGGGTGAAGACCCTAGACGTGGTTAACAAGGGGTAGATAGAAGTGAAACTTCCTAGGAGTTGTGAAAGACCCTAAGACTTTCAGACTTGCTTTGGGTGAGGATGAAGATCCGATCACAATAAGCAAGGAGTGAACAAAAAAATTTCAGAGAGTTTGGGAATATGAAAAGATGTTTGATAAATCACAAAATGAAGCATTACAAGAGTTTAAATCAGCCAAAGAGTAAAGGAGAGAATCTCGAAAATGACATAACATTAAAAACAAAGTTGAACATAAAATAACTCTTCAAGTCTTTCAATATTTCGCTGAATCTTCTTGTTGGACTTGGGCTGCTTCATTTGGATAAGAGATAGAAGTGGGCTTAAGCTTTATCAAGAGGCTGATGAGTGAGTGATATGGCTTACCTCATTAAAAACCTTATTTGGAAAACCCAATGGGACAAAACCAAATGAAGGGAAAAAGAGTGTAAGTCATATCACCTCTCTTGATAAAAGTTTAGGTGGCTTTGATCACAACCAATGTAGCTGGATTAGCACACACTAAACTTCCCGAGATGGTGTTGAGAAGATGTTGACAAAGTTGTCTTGAATTGTTGAAGTGATCGTCTTAATATTCCTGGATCAAACGTTGTTGTTGAGCTAATCCATTTCTGCTTAGCTCCCTCGGCTACAAGCTGCTCCGATTCAAGCTTCTCCTTCATTGTGCTTGGCATGATCACATCATCCTCTCCCACTTGAAAAGGATTTGACCTCAAATCCGAACAATCTAGAAAAAAAGATTAAGTTAGAATTAATGAAGTTTAAAATCCGAAAACACTTAACTTGCGAGCAGGTCTTGTAGCCATTGATCTTTGTGTGGGCTGGAAAACATCCTATTTTCATTTGAATCCACAAAATTTCACCAGGCTTAAAGATCATTCGGCATTACTTCTTGTTTGGTTGCTGCTCCTTTCTCCATTGTTTCAACGGGTCATAATCAACATGTGCACTTTGAATTGTTGCATTAGGCACAACAATTTCCTTACATATCTTGTTTCCAATGTCATAAGGAAATGCTTCAACGGATGCTCCTGGATCAAAGACGATATGATTCTCCTTCCCACGGATTAGTGTGACAATTCTTGAGTTGTAGTTAGGGAATACAACTTTGAAATCCTAAAAATAACAAGGTTTCTTACTCGGCAGCACCGGTGCAAGGTTAGTCAAGCTCATGAGAGCTTTGTTATCATCCAACAAGAATAATGGCTGTTTTACAAACAAATCTTGCTTTACCTCACCAGCCTTTACAAAGGAATTTGATTGCTTGCCTATGCATTCTTCATTGTGTTTTAGCCGAAGTTGATCTTTATAATATTCATGGTGATGTTTTGTTTGCTCCTGGGATGGTGTGGTTTGGATGGTAGCATCATACACTCTCCCTTGAAAAGTTCTTGACCTCAAAATTGTAAAATCTGTACCAAGAGAAAGTAAGTTAGCTCTCATTCGTTTTTGAGAGTCTAGATAGTTACCTCGGGTTTTAATTGCTGGTCGAGCATCCGACGGTTTCTCCTTGCCATTGCACACATCTAAGGTACCTGTAGCTTCCTTGGCACTTAAGGGAAAAATCAAGTGTATTATACTAGAAACTTCAACATTCAAAACAGGTTGCTTGAAACTACGAGTGAATGTGAAAATATTCCAATAATGAATAAACTCGCAATCTAAACTTACTTGAGTACCACGCAAGATGTTTGGTAACATTTCTGCTTTGAAGAGGGTGAAATCTGATTCACAGGTAGCTGGTGCTGGACATGGTTTAGACACCACACGGTTTTCATAATTAATTTGCTCACACTTGTTATCTCGGAAAGCTCGTGAAGTGGTTGACACCGAATGTGGATTCTTCTCTTTTATGGTTCCTTCAGCTTTGTCATTCTCATGCTCCATAGTATGACCTGAATAAACATCCTTTGACAAGACCAAGTGCATTATACAAGAACTGGAAGTTTCTACACCTTGATTAACTACTTCACTACTTGAGTTTTGTGAGCTCAGTTTTGATCCTAATGAAGTGATATTCAGCTCGTGTTTTTCAGGGCAAGTGGCAGCAAAATTTCCTTTCTTACGAGAGTCATAACAAGTAACTTCCTTGAACTTTGAAAGATTAGAGGACTTACATTGCTTTGGTTCACCGCTTGAGTCAAGTGATGGATTTAGGCTTTGCTTGTGAACCACGACTTGTTCAGTGGCCTTCTTGGGTTGATATGTTAACTTAGCCTCCATTTGCTCATTTAGAACGGTCTTGGATACTTCTTGTGGCTGAGAGCTGTAAGCTTATTTTCGTACTAAAATCTTCCGTGCATACTTATTCCTCATTAGCTCCTTAAGATCTCTCCACGAGGTGATAGGGAGCTCCTTGTAATTCCAGCGATGATCAACCTCTTGCACCCACCATTTATAGGCTTCTCCAGTGAGTTGTCCAATTGCATGAGCTAATCTCTTTTCTTTAAGGATGTGGCTGTAGTGAAACCAATCGTCCATGTTTCTTTCCCACTCTAGGTAGTTTCTTTTTCCTGAAAATCTAAAGAGTTGAAGTTCATTAGCATATTGATAATCAGAACTGACATAAAACGTAGATTTTGGAGCGTGAGAGGTTTTTTGTAAGCTGCTCCATGTTGAGCTCGATGTGTTGTCTGGTGGCTTGGGCTTAATCTCTTGTTCCCTCCTTTGTCGGTCATTGATGGATTTTTCTAATTCAGCTCTCATGGTTGCCATACTTTCGTCCATTATGGCTCTTAAGGAATCAAGGAGTTCTTTGTTGGAGTTTGACGATTCCTCTTCACCATTTCTGGTTCCCACCATGTTACCTGTTCAGATTCAAACAAGTAACAAGTAAAAATGCCCAAAGAAAGACAACAAAGAAAACTCAGAAACATTTCTAGAATCCTAAACAACTGTTTGAATTGATCGAACCAAATAAATTATCAAATCACGAGCAAAAATTCCAGAAACAATTTTAACAAATACTAGACTCAATAATGTTTGAATGCAACAGATTTCACGATTTTAGGATTAACCAATGATTTTAAACAATATTAGCAAGTTAACACGAAAATAACTGTTCAAATTCCGATAACCTCTAGTTGTGACTGTTCGACTAAATCAACCTCGAAAAATTATCAAATCATGTTCAAAAATTCTAGAATTAATTTTAACAAGTACTAGACTCTTTTTTGAAGCAGATTCAACAGATCTCACGATTTTATCTGACAAAATAAATTTATGAAAATTCCAACAGTCAGCAGACAAAACAGATCAGAATGTAAAGAGGTGTAATAGATCGGAAATGATACAACCTTGGGTGGAGTCAGCTCTGATACCACTTGATATGATCCTAGCGGAGGATCACGTCCCTGAATGCTCTCCAAGAGGTTGTGATGATTGGTGATAAGGTGAGTGATGCGGAAGAGATGAAAGGTGAAGAACAACGAGTGGATCCGATGAGTCTTGGGGGGTTGTAGCGAAACTTCCAAAGGGAATGGTGAACCTTTGGACTTTCAGGCTTGCTCTGTACGTGGGTGAAGACCCTAGACGTGGTGAACAAGGGGTTGATCGAAGTGAAACTTCCTAGGAGTTGTGAAAGACCCTAAGACTTTCGGACTTGCTTTGGGTGAGGATGAAGATCCGATCACAATAAGCAAGGAGTGAACAAACAAATTTCAGAGAGTTTGGGAATATGAAAAGATGTTTGATAAATCACAAAATGAAGCATTACAAGAGTTTAAATCAGCCAAAGAGTAAAGGAGAGAATCTCGAAAATGACATAACATTAAAAACAAAGTTGAACATAAAATAACTCTTCAAATTCTGAATCTTCTTGTTGGACTTGAGCTGCTTCATTTGGATAAGAGATAGAAGTGGGCTTAAGCTTTATCAAGAGGCTGATGAGTGAGTGATATGGCTTACCTCATTAAAAACCTTATTTGGAAAACCCAATGGGACAAAACCAAATGAAGGGAAAAAGAGTGTAAGTCATATCACCTCTCTTGATAAAAGTTTAGGTGGCTTGGATCACAACCAATGTAGCTGGATTAGCACACACTAAACTGCCCGAGATGGTGTTGAGAAGATGTTGACAAAGTTGTCTTGAATTGTTGAAGTGATCGTCTTAATATTCCTGGATCAAACGTTGTTGTTGAGCTAATCCATTTCCTCTTAGCTCCCTCGGCTACAAGCTGCTCCGGTTCAAGCTTCTCCTTCATTGTGCTTGGCATGATCACATCACATTTAACTTCGAAAGTAACAAAGTCTTAAAACAAAGCCCCAAGGGCGAATCGAAACCTAAAACACGAGTCAAGTTTCATAAGCCATCTCTAGCAAAATAAAGGGACAAAACCCTAAATAATATTTACATTATCACAACAATACTAGTGTTTACAAGTCCCAAAGGACAATGTCATCCAGACGAAATACAATCGTGATCTCGATAAACAAAAGATCACCTCCCAACTTAAGTGGTTACATGCACAATATCTATAACAAATAAAAAAACTATAAATGAACGTCCTAGCCAAAAATCATCTTCAAAATAATCACCATTAAGGTTGGCCAGAGTGATATGATCCTAGGTGAGGATCAAGTCCCTGAATCCTTCTCCAAGAGGTTGTGATGATTGGTGACAAGGTGAGTGATGCGGAAGAGATGAAAGTTGAAGAACAATGGTTGGATCCGAGGAGTCTTGGGGGATTGATGCGAAACTTCCAAAGGGGATGGAGCACCTTCGGACTTTCAGGCTTGCTCTGGACGTGGGTGAAGACCCTAGACGTGGTGAACAAGGGGTGGATCGAAGTGAATTTTCCTAGGAGTGTGAAAGACCCTAAGACTTTCGACTTGCTTGGGGTGAGGATGAAGATCCGATCACATTAAGCAAGGATTGAACAAACAAGTTTCAGAGAGTTTGAGAATATGAAAAGATGTTTGATAAATCACAAATGAAGCATTACAAGAGTTTAAATCAGCCAAAGAGTAAAGGGAAATCTCAGAAATACATAGCATTAAAACCAAAGTTTGAACAAAGAAAATGACTCTTCAAGTCTTGGGGTTTCGGCTGAAACATCTTATTGGACTTGGGCTGCATCACATGGATAGGAGATAGAGGTGGGCTTAAGCTTTATCAAGAGGCTGATGAGTGAGTGATATGGCTTACCTCATTAAAAACCTTATTTGGAAAACCCAATGGGACAAAACCAAATGAAGGGAAAAAGAGTGTAAGTCATATCACCTCTCTTGATAAATGTTTAGGTGGCTTAGATCACAACCAAGGTGGCTGGATTAGCACACACCAAACTGCCCGAGATCGTGTTGAGAAGATGTTGACAAAGTTGTCTTGAATTGTTGAAGTGATCATCTTAATATTCCCGGATCAAATGTTGTTGTTGAGCTAATCCATTTCTTCTTAGCTTCCTCGGCTACAAGCTGCTCCGGTTCAAGCTTCTCTTTCATTGTGCTTGGCATGATCACATCATCCTCTCCCACTTGAAAAGGATTTGACCTCAAATCCGAACATTCTGCAAGGAAAAAGATTAAATTAGAATATTTGAAGTAAGTCGGAATATACTCACCTTGCAAGCAGATTTTGTAGGAATGGATTTGTTCTATGACTCGAAGTGAACAATATCCTTCTGGCATTAGTTTGAACTCCTCTTGGTCTGCAAAACGTTTCTCCTTCATACGAATCCAAAACTGGTAACCAATCTCAAAGTTCTTAATATTCTCCTCTTCGTTTGCTGGCTTTTGATGCTCTATGTCTAGCAAACGCTCTTTTGGTTTAAGAACAATTTGAACAACAGTTTTCTTAAGCCAAACATGGTAGAGCCACGTCCTAGGTGCATGAAAATTTAGCTCTCCATCCTGTATATCCTGTATCCTCACAACAAAGACTCGAAACAAGAGATCATAGGTGCAAAGAATATAGTCATTCCGACTAGCACACAATTTATTACTTAGATCATCTAAAACAGATTTCAAAGGTTCAATATGATCATCTAAGTGTTTATTAAAATTCAGAATGCTATCATAACAAACAATTTCTCCAAAGTATAATTCACCATTGGGTGAAGCACTAGCAAAATTAGAGAAATTAGCCATATCTATGAGCACATAATTTCTATTAGGTTCACACATTTTATCAAACAAAAATCCTCCATGCCTAAAGAATTTCTTATGCTCAAATTTCTCACAATAATGAATCACATCTTTAAAATCAACAGTTGACATATAAATCTCTTTGATGTGTTCATATTCTAGCAACTTAGATTTAGGAACAAAAAAGAAATGCATACCTTTGAACTGTTGCATCAGGCACAACAATTTCCTTACCTATCTTGTTTCCCATGTCATAAGGAAATGCTTCAACGGGTGCTCCTGGATCAAAGACGATATGATTCTCATGTTTGTGTTCACAAGTTAACTCATTGGATACTTTCTCCTTTTCTGGCTGCTCCTTAGCCGTGCCGTGGAGGTCTTCCTCTCTCTTTACGTCCTCTCTCTTTTCACTTCTTCTTGTATGTTTCAAGACTACCCTAAAACCTTTGTTTGGCTCTTGTGACAGAGACAAGTGAATTATATCTCTGCGATAGGCAAGGGATAAAATGATTCTTGGGAACAAAGATACTTACCTTTTCGAGTTCAAGTGCTTTTATCTCTGAGCATAGGCAATGCATCTGGTGGTTCATCTTTGAAATTCGAAGAAAATTTGACTGCGTTCCCCATGCTTGCCGTTTCCTGCAATGTCCTTAGTTGCATTTCTATTCTTTAATTCAAAGATCTTTTTCTTGTAAGCCTTAGGATCTCTTGCTTTTATCCTAACAAGACAAAAAGAAAATTCCATGTTAGTAATCAAGAATTCATCCATATGACCCGGATGTAATATTATCAAAGTTAAGCCCTTTAAATTTATTTTGATGCTGAAATGAAGTCCTTGTTTCTTCAGAACGATCATGGCATGAATTTGTATAGATTCTTCAGACTCCTTGTGAGGAAAAACTGCATAAGTAAATAGTTTCTTCTCGCCAATATCAGCAAAGGTTTTGGCACCCAAATCAGCTTGGTAGTTCTCGAGTGCTTCATTAATCCTTTGTCCTCTGTTTTCTTTGAATTTAACAAGAATCTTATTATCATATCTCAGGATCACACTGTAGTCGTGGAAGTTATCAAAGGGAAGCTTCCGTGAGTTGTTCCCTAAAGGCAAGTCCTGCAAAAATTTGTTAAGCTCACTCGGTGGCACCGGTGCAAGGTTAGATACACAAGAGAATTTATCCAAAGAGACAAATATTTTATGATCAAAATATTCAGCATTATTAACCTTACTAATCCTAGCAAAAAGATTAGATTTCTTATCTTGCTCTTGATTTTCTTTGGGTTTGATTTTGTCAAGATAAAACTCATGAACCGGCAATGGCACAAGAGTAGTCTTATCTTCTTGAAAATATTTTGAACTCACCATTGTACAATCTCGGGTCTTGGTTGGTGGTGAAACAGTTGGTGGCTTCTCCTTTTGATCCATTGTTAAGCTCCATGTTGAGGTGGTTCCTACCAGGTCAGTGCACACATCTAAGGTACCTGTATCTTCCTCGGCACTTAAAGACAAAATCAAGTGTATTATACTTGAAATTTCAACATTCAAAACAGGTTGTTTGAAACTACGAGTGAATGTGAAATTATTCCAATATCGAATAAACTCGCAAGCTAAACTTACCTGAGTACCATGTAGGATGTTTGGTAACATTTCAGCTTTGAAGAAGGTGAAATTTGAAACACAGCCCGCCGGTGTTGGATATGGTCTACTCACCAAACAGTTTTCATAGTCATTTCGCTCAGTCTTGTTATCTTGGCAAGCTTTTGAAGTGGTTGACACTGAATGTGGATTCTTCTCTTTTATGTTTCCTTCAGCTTTGTCATCCTTATGCTCCAGAGTATGACCTGAATCATCATCCTTTGACAAGACCAAGTGCATTATACAAGAACTGGAAGTTTTTAAACTTTGATTAACTACCCCACCATTTGAATTTGGTGAACTCAGTTTTGATCCTAATGAAGAGATATTCGGCTCTTGTTTTTCCGGGCAAGTGTTGGAAAAATGTTCTTTCTTACGAGAGTTATAACAAGTAACTTCCTTGGATTTTGAAAGGTCAGAGGACTTACATTTCTTTGGACGTTCATTGCTTGTTTCAATTGATGGATTTAGGCTTTGCTTGTGAACCTCGACTTGTTCCGCGACCTTCTTTGGTTGAGAGGTTACATTAGCCTTCATTTTCTCATTTAGAACATTCTTGGATACTTCCTTTGGCTGAGGACTGTAAGCTTCTTTTGGAACTAAACCATTTGGTGCATACTTATTCCTCATTAGTTCCTTAAGATCTCTCCACGAGGTGATAGGGGGCTCTTTGTAATTCCAGCAATCATCAACCTTTCGTATCCACAATTGATAAGCTTCTCCTGTGAGTTGGCGAATTGCATGAGCTATCCTCTTTTCTCTTGGGATGTGGTTATAGTAAAACCAATCTTCCATATTTGTTTCCCACTCTAGGTAGCTTCTTTTTCCTGAAAATTTAAAGAGTTCATTAGCCGAATGATATTCAGAACAAAGCACATATTTGGATTTTTGAGTAAGAGAGATTTTATGTGGGCTGCTCCAAGTTGTTCTCAAAGTGTTGTCTGGTGGCTTTGGTTTAAGCTCTTGTTCCTTCTGTGCTCTTCTTGATTTTTCTAATTCAGCTCTCATGGTTGCCATACTTTCGTCCATTATGGCTCTTAAGGAATCAAGGAGTTCTTTGTTGGAGTTTGACGATTCCTCTTTACCATTGCTGGTTCCCACCATGGTACCTGTTCAGATTCAAACAAGTAACAAGTAAAAATGCCCAAAGAAACACAACAAAGAAAACTCAGAAACTTTTCTAGAATCCTAAATGACTGTTTGACTTGATCGAACAGATTAAAATATCAAATCACGTTCAACAATTCTAGAGTCAATTTTAACAAATACTAGAATCAATCATGGTTTCAATGCAGAAAATTCACGATTTTAGGATTAACCAATGATTTTAAACAATTCTAGCAAGTTACACGACAATAACTGTTCAAATTCTGATAACCTGTAAATGTGACTGTTCGACGAAATCAGCTTCGGAAAATTATCAAAACATGTTCAAAAATTCTAGAATCAATTTTAACAAATACTAGACTCTTTTGTAAAGCAGATTCAACAGATCTCACGATTTTATCAGACAAGACGAATTTACGAAAATTCCAACAGTCAGCAGATAAACAGATCGGAATGTGAAAAGGTATCACAGATCGAAAGAGATACAACCTGGCGTGGAGTCAGCTCTGATACCACTTGATGTGATCCTAGGTGAGGATCAAGTCCCTGAATGCTTCTCCAAGAGGTTGTGATGATTGGTGACAAGGTGAGTGATGCGGAAGAGATGAAAGTTGAAGAACAATGGTTGGATCCGAGGAGTCTTGGGGAATTGATGCGAAACTTCCAAAGGGGATGGAGCACCTTCGGACTTTCAGGCTTGCTCTGGACGTGGGTGAAGACCCTAGACGTGGTGAACAAGGGGTGGATCGAAGTGAAACTTCCTAGGAGTGTGAAAGATCCTAAGACTTTCGACTTGCTTGGGGTGAGGATGAAGATCCGATCACATTAAGCAAGGATTGAACAAACAAGTTTCAGAGAGTTTGAGAATATGAAAAGATGTTTGATAAATCACAAATGAAGCATTACAAGAGTTTAAATCAGCCAAAGAGTAAAGGGAAATCTCGAGAAATACATAGCATTAAAACCAAAGTTTGAACAAAGAAAATGACTCTTCAAGTCTTGGGGTTTCGGCTGAAACATCTTATTGGACTTGGGCTGCATCACTTGGATAGGAGATAGAGGTGGGCTTAAGCTTTATCAAGAGGCTGATGAGTGAGTGATATGGCTTACCTCATTAAAAACCTTATTTGGAAAACCCAATGGGACAAAACCAAATGAAGGGAAAAAGAGTGTAAGTCATATCACCTCTCTTGATAAATGTTTAGATGGCTTAGATCACAACCAAGGTGGCTGGATTAGCACACACCAAACTGCCCGAGATCGTGTTGAGAAGATGTTGACAAAGTTGTCTTGAATTGTTGAAGTGATCATCTTAATATTCCCGGATCAAATGTTGTTGTTGAGCTAATCCATTTCTTCTTAGCTTCCTCGGCTACAAGCTGCTCCGGTTCAAGCTTCTCTTTCATTGTGCTTGGCATGATCACATCACAGAGGATTCATGGGATGAGTCTTTATCTTTTGACAAAGCCTGAATAATTCCAAATCTAAGTTTAGTCACATATTTAGAACTCATAATTGCAAAATTAGAGCCGAATTGATTAAACTATACCTTCTTAGGGAGCGAAGACGGACCTCTAGCAGCCTCTGTAGAAGTTTGACCACAGGTCGCTTTGGATGGAATGGAAGGAGGATCACCATAAGACAATACGTCAGCAAGGAGTGAGCTGTACCACTCAATGTTTGGTTCGAGAGATAGGATAGCTCCCAGTTGGGCTTCAACCTCGGCTAGTGACCTTTTAACCTCTCTTCTCCTTGCTTAAGTCAAAATCACCAATTTAGAAAAAAAGCGAAAATGGATTGATTGCTTTTCAGCTCATTAACATCAGATTGAAGCAGCATCGTTTCCTTCAAAGAATCAAAATGCCCAGCTATCTCTTCAATTATGCCACGACAATGATCTTTCGATTTATTCCAATCCGAGCAGCTCAAATGCTACAGATGAAACTTGCGAAGTTTTAAAAGGTCATCATGTTTCTGCTTTAACTCGTCAAAATCGTTCTTCTTTTGACGCGAAGACAATGAAGCTCGCATAGTATTCAGTTCATGTGTGAGTACATCTATTTTCTCTTGTGACAGTTTAAATTAGTCAAGGGTGTTGTCTCGTTCTTTCTCTAACTGCATACTATGCCAACCTTGTCGACATCATTCTTCATCTTCAATTCGAGATCTAAGATTTGTTTATTCGCAGCAATCAAATCCTCTGGCGAAGCTCTCTTTCTAACAGCCGATTCATAAAATCAAATTGTGTTGTTATAACCAGGGACGTTGCAAATACACATAAGGTTATATACCTTAGCCAATTATATAGAATTTCTAACATAAAGATCTAATACTTCCCGATCCCATTGGTCAAAGGGAGGAAGGGGTTTTACGCCACTAGACGTATGAATGGATATGGAGCTGTTATTGATGAAAGTAGCTCAAAATGTTGATGAATCAATGGAGCATGCTGTTGACACTTCGCACATTGCTGCACATAATATGCGCAATCAGCGATTATTGTAGGCCAGAAGTATCCAAGATGTTTAATCTTGAATGCCATATATCTTCTAGATGAATGGTTTCCACAGAGACCTTGATGGACATCATTCATACTGATGTCGATCCCGTCGCCGTGAATGCACAGTAAATAAAAGTTGCTTACACCTCGCTTAAATAATGAGTTTTCAATCATGAAATAGTTTGTGCTAATGATTCTGAGTGTCCGAACCTTCCACTTATTATTAGGTAGTTCTCCACTTTGAATGTACCTTTTGATAGGAGCCCTCTAGTCAGCCCCCCCAATCATTAGCAGAAAAGTCCTCACTTAACTCAACATCAGGATTTCAGAAATCGGTAACCGTGGAGGCATCGAATTCGGATGCTTTGCTAGACATGAACTCTTCTTCTTCTAAGCCTCTGTTGGCTTCTGACTCGACTTCACCATCTTTTGCGATTGATATCTCCAAAACGTTTTCCTCCTTAGTAGGTTCCAACTGTGACTCTGGTTCTCCAGAAAAGGGTTATGCCACAACCGCTTGTTTCATGGCTTTTTCTTGCTTCTGCTTCTTTTTTTGAATGCCTCTTATTTCTAGGTGAATCTCTGACAAGAGCTCTCTTATCCCTTTCGGATGGAATTTGAGATCTGGTAACTACCGTTATCTCATCTGGAAATGATATGCTACGAGTTGCAATACATTCTACCGGAACTATCCTTTTTAAATCAGGATCTGAAGTTAAAGCTAAATAGGCTAATGCATCTGCAGAGCTGTTTTCACTTCAAGAAATGCGAACTAGTTAGAATCTTTTGAACTTTCAGGCTAGACTTGTAACAAATTTGAGATATGCTTCCATTCTAGCATCATTTCCCTCGTATTCTCATTTGAATTGACACACAACTAACTGAGAATCAGAATAACCAATCACCTCTTGTGCTCTAATTCCTTTTGTGAGGCGAAGCCCGACAATGAGTGCCTCATACTCGGCTTCATTATTTGAAGCAGGAAATAACAATCGGAACGACTGTTCGATTATCTCTGATGTAGGTGTTTCTAACCTGATCCCAACTCTACATCCTTATCTTGAGGAAGACCCATCTACGAACAACTTCCAGGTTCTATTTTCATCTCCCGAAATTGCTTTATTGGCTTGAAGTTCAATAAGAAATTCAGCCCAAACCTGAGCCTATGCGGTTATTCGACTCTTGTACTCGATATCATATTCACTGAGTTCAACTGTGCACTTCGCCAAACGTCCAGACTTTCAAGGGCCGTGCAGAATGGTCCGCAAAGGGGTTGTTATGAGTATCTCTATCGGATGAGATTAGAGATTGAAAATATGGCTTTAGTTTACAAGCACAAACCACCACTGCGAGTGCAAGTGTTTCCATCATCGTGTAACGAGTTTCTGAGCCCGTTAGATTTTTACTTATATAGTAGATAGGCTGTTACTCTTCTTGATTTTCTCGTACGATTACACCACTCACCGCATGTTCGGAAACTGAAATGTAAAGGTACAGCTTTTCACCAGCATCAGGCTTAGAAAGAATTAGAGGAGTAGTGAGATATACTTTGAGTGGTTTAAAAGCTTCTTCAAATTCATTACTTTAAGCAAACTGCTTGTTTCCTTTTAATAGTTGATAGAAAGGAAGGCACTTGTCGGTTAACCGGGATAAACTTCCAGTCAAGCATTGTACTTCCTTAAAGTTATGCAATGAAGGAATTGTTAAAAATGCATCAATTTGATTTAGATTTGCTTCAATACCTCGCTTTCTCACACTATAACCAATAAACTCTTCAGACGGTACCCCAAAAGTGCACTTCGCAGGGTTAAACTTCATGCCAAACTCGTTCAATATTTTGAAGCATTGATCTAGGTGTTGAATGTGCTTGGACTTTTTGAGAGATTTAAGCTACATGTAGAATTCCATTGTTTTCCCCAGTTGCTCGTTAAACATCTTGTTGACGAGATGTTGATAAATTCTTTTATCCGTAATGAATGAAGTTTTTTCTTGATCATCCAGATTCATCCGGATCTGGTTATAGCCAGAGAAAGTGTCCATGAAACTTAAGAGTTCATGCCCCGTAGTTGATTCGACCAGGCGGTCAATATGTGACGAAGGAAAACTATCATTTGGGCAACCCTTGTTAATATTAGTGAAATCAACGCAAACCCTCCTCTTTTTATTTTTCTTCCTAACTACCACAGGATTGGTGAGCCAATCTGGGTACTTGACTTTGTGAATTAAACCGGCTTTGAGAAACCTATCCACTTTGTTATTAGTAGCTTTGGCTCGGTCAGGACCGTCCTGTCTCTTTTTTGGTTTGATAAGCCTTCAGCTTTGATCAACAGGGTCGATTCTTGGCATGTCCTCGATGGACAAAGCAAAAGAATTTTTATGTTTTGACAGGAATTTGACTAGCTCGTCTCGCAGCTTTGACTCAAGTCTCGAACCGATTTTCACTATGCGCTCTGGGTGTTCCGGATCAATAGAAACATCGATCAAAATTTAGGTAGACTGTTGTCCACTAGGAAACATCGAGTCCTTTGGTACCCCAAAGCTGGTTAATTGCTATTGACTTTTTAGCATGTGGCTTGTCAGGTAGCAAGATCTAGACATCTTTTGATATCTATTAACCGTTCTTATTCCGCTAGGACTCGAGAACTTCACACACTGGTGATAGGTTGATGTCACGACTTTCATTTGGTAAATCCAAGGGTAGCCCAAAATGACATTGTACGCAGTCGGTCGATCAAAAACTGTGAATTAGACAATCTTTGATACTCCTTCGGCAAGCACAGGTCTTTTGATCGTGCCAAGTGACATAGACGTTTCGCATGTGAAAGCAATAAGCGGTGCAGGTGCACGTGGTCCAACTAAGACGGCCCTGTTAATATCCATCCTTTGTAAAGTACTTAGGGAAATGAGATCAACCGAGCATCCAATGTCAATTAAGACTTTGGAAACTCCATAGTTTGCAATATCAAGAGTTATCACCAACGTATCATAATGCGGTTTTGCGAGACGCTAGGTATAAAACTCTTTAAATGTAATCAGTGTATTGACATTGAGTTCCCTTGGGTTTCTGCTCACTTTCATTATGGTCGCTCGCTTATGCTGTTTGATAGCGCGAATTGTGTATGGAAACAGCTTCGAGCCCCCGACGATTACATTTATCTCCCCTTTCGAAGGTTTGCTTGGAATGTGCTCAGATGTTTTTAGCTTCTTTGCTACCGGCTCTGAGCAAAGGACCACAACTCGGCCAAGTGTTTTTTGAGGACACTGCAGTCTTTGGTACTATGGCCATTCAATCGGTGGATGTTGCAATAAGCGTTCTCATCACGGATCTAAGTGTTTGATGAAGGTGACTCGATATTTTCTTTTCCAGGAAAGGATCGCTCAACAATGTTGTTATATGGTTCAGACTTTTTAGTTGTAGGCACAACCTTGGGGGTTTTGGTTTGACACTTCTTCTCGAAGGTTGCCTTTTCTTACTCTGCCTCGATAAAGTTGTTTGCTCAGAATAGGGCGTCTTGGATGGTAATTAGCTTGTTAACTGCAAGCTCCAGACGGAATCTTGACTCATGCCATAAACTATTTCGCCTAG
Organism: Cardamine occulta; assembly: GCA_028015245.1. Lineage (NCBI taxonomy): Eukaryota > Viridiplantae > Streptophyta > Magnoliopsida > Brassicales > Brassicaceae > Cardamine > Cardamine occulta. The sequence goes on from CM051390.1 coordinate 9,842,596, forward strand.
CTACCAGCACAGCAGTCTAGGAAATTCTTGGAACTTTGGACAGGATGTCCTTAAATTTCGCAATATTTTGTCTTAAAGGTTTCTGAGGACTCTAAGACAAATTTTAAAGGCCACTCTCTGTTTTTTCTTTTTCCATGAGTATTGAATACTGCATTATAAAGGCTAATGACAGTTTATCAAAACTATGGATCGTAGCGGATTCAAGCTACGTAAACCATAAGAGGCCTTGACCAGAAAGATTTTCTGAGAACAACTTGTAGTAACCTGCATCTTCTTCATGCACATCGAGCTCGATTCGCCCAGCTGCAATGCGTAAAGCAGCCAAACAATCTAATTCGAGATGACATTGTTCTTAAACTCAACTCTTTCTTTACGATTTTTCATCCTTGTCTCTTTCTTATTTTCCCACCGAGGACAGTGTGATTTAAGACTGGGGGGGAAAGGATGTTCCATCCTTTACTAATGCTACTTTCTATTTGATTGACTTGTGATATTTTCCACTTCTTACATCCATAATTTTACTGATTTTAACCTTTTTATCGAGTCAAATTATTTCTTTTGTTTTATTGAGTCAAAATAGTTTGGGAATTATGAACTTGTTTTGATGGATTATCTGAATTGGATTAACACTCTTATGACTCAAAGCATGGCCGCATAACCGAAGTTTGGAAAGACTATGGGTTGACTAAACATTCCTAAAAGTCTCTTGATATTGGAAAATAGGTTAAACCAACGTTATCTCTAAATCTTATTGAAATCTAACCTGACTTTTTATTTCTTATTCAGAGGGTTTGGTATTCATTGGACAAGACATCTTCGAAGCCATATAAGACATTACACTTCTTCACCAGTATGCTTCTCCTCTCCTTCCCCTTCGTAACTCAAAAATTTGAAACAACAAAGCATAACCGGCAAGTGGATGTGACCGAGAGATTTTGTGCGTAAACTCGTGCATCTTGTGGAGCCTCGCGGAGACTCGTCCCACCAGAACCAATAACAAAAATGACATCGTCAAAGTGAACTGAGGGATTTTGTGCATAGACCCGTGCATCTTTCGTGACCTCAAGGAGACTTGTCAAATGAGGAAGCTGCCACCAGAAAAAATACAATGAACCATAGAAAAGTAGGGAAAAGACTGCTGTCTTGGATGTGATAAGAGGGAGAGGGAAGTATACGAAGAAAGTCTTGGTAAAAAGAAAGTCAACATCCTTGGATCGATTTTCCTTTGGTAAGACCATACCCTCTAACTAATCTATGTAAAGATATTACAATGGAGAGACCAAAAGCCCTTTGGATCGTGCACTTAGAGTAAGGGTTTTGATGCTTCCTATGAGCAAGTACGAAAGTAAGTTATAATGCCCCAGCGAGGAGGAGTGCGAAGACGAGACTCCCAAAAGATAAGTGAGTTCCAGTGATTTCTAAAACATCTTTTCCATGACTTTACTTTCTTGTTTGCTTAAGGACAAGGAAAGTCTAAGTTTGGGGGAGTTGATAACATCGTATTTTTACCTATTTTTATTATTGTTTTCATATGGTTTATGAAGAGATTGGTGTGATTTCAAGGCTAAATAGGCTTTTATCGAATATTTTTAGTGTCAAAGAGGTTTTGTGGGTGTTAAGGGAAAATATACAAAAAAGGAGCAAAACCCGTTTTAATCCAGTTTCAGAGCACCGGAATTTTGACATTCGTGGAAGACCTTCCCGTGGAGAAAGTTTGCTTGATCCTAGGTTGGATGAGTATCACGTCATAATAAGCACATATCACTTAGTTAAATAGCAAGACATTTTGATCTCAGACGGTTTTCTCTATGAATTATAGGTTAGTCGATCTTTCGTGTTTGATAGTCGAAGACTTAGGAGTAGACATGCATTTAAATGAATTTATCTTGAATTAATTGATCATTGAACCCTTGCGACCCCTTGAACGCCCAACATTGGCTATATATTGATTTACATCTTGTTTTATTGCTTTGATTTAATTTACTTGCAACCGTGACACCAACAAACCCCTTTTTAAATTTTCCTTCTAACTTGTTCCTCTAGACTTGTAAAACAACTTCTCTCTCTGTGGAATTCAATACCTTAAGTGCTACAACTGATTCGCTGTGCAATTGCAGCCTATTAGTTGTGTTTAAGGAAAACTTGACTTGACAAACAAAAGCACAAAAACAAACCACACTACATCACATTAAGAAAGATCTCACCTCAGTGAAGGAAAGTCAGGTAAGTTTAAGTAATAATCATATAACCATGAATGCTCGTTTGGATTCTTTGACTCCCGGAACTACTTCTGAAAATCGTAGTAGTCGAATGCTGTTTGGGGCCCAAAGGATGTTCAATCCCCAAACTCCATTGAATCCCATGGGGAAAATCAACATTCAAACCCCGATAAACCAAACAACCACAACTCAAGCAACTAGCAACTCAGATGAAGTTGTTAACATTACCAATGATTCGGTCGAAAACAGAGATAATCCTTTAGTCGGGGTTGAGTTGGATAACAACAACGCCAATGTCCTAGCGGAGCTAAACAACGAGTGGAGTAAGGTAATCTGCTAAGATTTTGATCAAGTTCATCGCGAGCTGAGCGAGATGAAGTCAAAATTCCAACTGGCAACTAGTTCGGCTACCAAAGTCAAGAAGGTAATCAAAGACACACGGCGATCACCGCTTACTCCGCAAATTGCTAATTTTGAAATTAAAGACGTATGAGGAGTCAATATACCCTCCTATGATGGAACAACCGACCCGAAGAGCCATCTAGCCACTTTTCGGATCGTAGTTGGACGAATTGGGCTTGAGTCCACTACGATTGATAGCTTTTATCAGTGATCATCGGCCTTTATCATGCATTACTCTGTAATCATGGAAAAAGGTAAAATGGATAGCGATATTTGGACTTAGTCTGAGGGTTCAGAGGAACTTTTGAGAAAGTATATTGTCAAATTCAAGGACATTCATTCTAAGATACCAGAAATTTCCCAAACCACCACACTGACAACTTTGCTAAATGGTTTATGGCACGAGTCAAAGTTTTGAATGGAGCTTACAGTCGAAGACCATTAAGGATACGAAGCGTTTTGGAGCTTCCCCATACAATAACAGTGTTGGACGATCTTCTCCAGGAAAAGGAAAGCTCGGATCTCCTTCCTCGAATACTTAGGTTTGCGATGAAAATGCTTATTGCAACATCCACCGAGTGAATGGGCATAAACCAAAGAATGTAGTGCCCTTAAGAGGCACTTGATCGAGCTATGGTCTACTGGTGACCTCATAAATTCAAGATTGAAGATTCATCGAGCATTACCATAAATACCGTGATGAGCGAAGCGCAGAGCCATCAGCGAAGAAACCTAAATCTTCTGAGCACACCCTGATAAAGCCTTTGAAAGGAAGGATATATGTAATCATTGGAGGATTGAAGCTATGTCAAGATACAGTTTGCGCTATCAAGAAGTAAGCAGGAAGCTAGGGGAAATCAAAACAAACATGTTGATAACCTTTGAAATGTTCGGTACTCAGCACCTCGTGAAGCTACATGATGATACATTGGTAATAACTGTGAATATATTAAACTTTGAAGTTTCCAAAGTCATGATTGATACTTGAAACTCTGTCGATCTCATCTTCCTAAGTACTTTGCAATGGATGGGGATCGATAAAACGAATATTGTTAGGCCACCAACTCCGCACATAGCTTTTACAAGCAAAACATCAATGTCACTTCGCACGATTAGATTACCTGTGCTCGTAGCTATAGTATCAAGGATTGTTAAATTTACAGTTTTCGATCGACCAACTGCGTACAACATCATTTTGGGTAACCCTCAGATATACTAGATGAAAGCAGTACCTTTGACATATCACCAGTGTGTGAACATGGAGTTGGCAACATAAAGAAAACAATGGATGAACATAGAGTAAAAAGAGCATGGAAATGAGCCAAAGGAGCATGGAAAGCTTGCATTGGACTGATGGAGTATCTCCGAAACAAGATCTTTCATCAAGCATTGCAAGTATCACTACACCTAGTGAGTACTCAAGAGGATCACCTTGCTTCAATACATTGTGTCAAGGCTACACCAGTCAAGACACAAGTCCAAGAAGACTAGAACATTGGCCATATGATCCTCTCGTACTCTTTTTCCTTTGGTTCGGTTTTGTCCCAATGGGTTTTCCGAACATGGTATTTAATGAGGCTTGTGGCTTATATGTTCATCTATGCCAACCTCTAGTTTAATCCACCACAAGGCCCGTACCTCCTCATCTTTGGTGTAGCCCATATCTACATATCTCTTATCTTTTTATCTTTGTATTTGAATTCAAACTCGTGTGTACTTTGCATGGTCCGAGTATGAGATTCCGAAGGATGTCTTGAAACTCATCTCTCTTTATTGCCTTGTCTCTTCTCCTTCTTGTCACCAACTCTTTATATGGTGGCTGAGACATGTATTTTTTATCTATCTTTTTATCAAAAATCTTTACAAAATATAGATCATTGTTTCTCGACTTCGTGTGATTCGATTTCGAAAACTCTTTGTCTTATCCAGCACCTACTACATGTTTAGATCACACACCTACTGCATGTTTAGATCTTAGGATTCGCAAAAGAATTTGGTTTCTCTGGATTTTAAACATAGTTAATTCTCGCAACTGAAGTTGGTTAATATTACATTAGTGGTTTGAGTTCTAGAACTGATACTTAATTCGATCCCAGCATAATTTATTAATCATCATTACTTGATTTCCTGAGAAATTTCTTGAACCTAATGCTTTCCCATCTGAATTTACAAACCGATTTTAATTACTTGCTTAGCTGAATTTGAAACTAAATTTTCTATAATGAAGCCTTAAGTCTTTGTGGATTCGACTCCTAAGTACTACCGTGATCTTTTAATTTGAGAGAGTAGCTCCTAGGGATAATTTGAGCATATCAAATTTTGACACCGTTGCCGGGACTCTTTTCACTTTCCGATAGATTTAAGTGTAGAATTTAGACTAAGTTTTTATTTTTCAGTTTTACTTACATCGTTCTTTCTTTTTGTCTTGTGTGTTTCAGGTGCATGACTAATCGCAGTACTAGGTGCAACAAGGAAAATCAGCTTTTGTTTCTTCTGAATCAAGAGCTTGCGAGGTTAGAATGAACTAACAGAAAAAAGAAGAAGCAAGCAGAGATGGTTAATCCGGTGATTTTACGTCAAGATGATGCTGGTGTTCTTAGAGACCAAGAGGGTCATGTGTGCAACGTGCAAGGTCAAAGATTAGATGCGAATGGAAACCCCATCATGCCAGTTGCTATTGTGGGCATAGATGAGGTACACAAAAATGCGCGGGTGCAACATACCTTTGAGAGGAATGATTTTGAGCTGAAGCAATCTTTTTACACTCGTGTTGGACAGCATTCTTTTTTTGGATTGACTCGTGAACACCCCATGGATTGTATCGAGAGGTTCAAGGACTTGGTGACTAGTATAAAGCATAATGGAGTCAGCTATGACTATATCTTTTGTAAGCTTTTCCCACACTCTCTTGGTGATGATTCATCTTATTGGTTGAAGCAGTTACCAACATGATCTCTTACCAACTGGGAAGATACTAAGAAAGTGTTTTTTAAGTAACTTCTATGATGATGTGAGTCAGAGGATTTGTGGAACAACATCTCTCAGTTCACACAAGGACTGACTAAAGCATTCAACGCTGCATGGGTGTGATTCAGAGCGTACCAACGGGACTGTTGATGTGATCATGGATAGCTCACAGAAGCAGCTTGAAACCGAGGATGCTTTGGCCGTACCAAGTGGACCAATGACAAGATCGAGAGCCAAAGAGTTTCAGAATGCCATCACCGCATTACTCACTCAAGTTCAACCGACTAAAGCTAAGTTCGAGAACATGGAAAAACAAACCGTCTTGGTTGCTCGAGTGGACTAATATACAGGTGATTCGTTTGTACTCTTTTTCCTAGCCTTTGGTTTTGTCCCAATGGGTTTTCCAAAGGAAGGTTTTAATGAGCCAAATGGGTCACTCTAATCCATCTTAGTCCACAAGAGTTAATCAAGTTTGGTCCAGGTCCAAGTCCAATAATTTTTGGATTTATTTCTGAAGTCTCAAGCCCAAAGAAGAGATTAAATCAGCCCAGCTCAATAATTATCTGATTAAAATCGGCCAAGGGAGTGGAGGAGTTGGCTTGGGAGACTCCAAGAGATATTAAAAATTAGTTCATGTTTTCTGAATTTTCTATGAATTAATTCTAGCTTTTTCTTTACTCCATCTTTCTTTAAAACTCTTTTCTTGTACTCATTTATGCATATCCAAGTTTTTTTATTAAAAATTGAGAGTGATTTCTCTTGTGTTCTTTGAAGAACAAACCCTGATTGTTGGTGAGTAATATCCTTCAATCAATCCGAATCAAGGTGTGTCATATCCGCGATTCAAACCTTGACGATCTCGAGTGTGTCATATCTCGGAAGAGTAATTGAAGAAATATCAAAGGTCTTCCGCAACCTTTGTGTGATCCATTCACTTCATCACTATCCATCTATCTATTCTTTCGTTCTACCCCTCGAAAGTGCCGATTCTAGGGAGGATAATATCAAGTGGTATTAGAGCACACTTTCGGGATCGGTATTCGAATCTATCATCTTTTGATCCTAAACTTTTATTTTCTTTCTTTTCTTTTGTTCTTGTTGATCGGATCCTATCTTAGGGATTAGCCAAATTTTTATTCCATTTTCTTTTTGATCTCTATTTAGTTCTATTTTAAGTTCTGGTTGTTAAAAAAATTATATATATATATATATATATCAGTCCGAAATTAATTTAGTTTATGGGGGGAATTATTTTCTAAATTTATTTCCTAAAGTTTTTCTGATTATTTGATCTATTCTCATTTAAAAAAAAAATCACTAAAATGTTTTCTTTCAATCTCGAATTCAATCGATTCGTTTTGTGTTGTTGGAATTGTTCATTTGACTTTATCGGGTTTTGTTCGATACGAACCATTGAGAAAATCGCTGAGAGAGGACTTCTTGAGTGTTGAGTGATTGACCGAATAAAAAGGAGAGAAACACTTGTGAGGATCGACTTTTTATTACTAATGTTTGTTAAGTGTGCAGGAAAAACAAAAGCAAAATGTCTAGTCATTCCAGCGTAGAAGTTGAAGACACCAACCGAGCTCAAAGAAGAAGAAATAAAACTCTGGACATGCAGACCTTAGTGGTAGAAATGAGGCGGATGGTGAGGGAAGAGATGGGTGCAGTCAATGCAAGGATCAATACGATTCAAGAGTCCGTTAATCAAGGATTATTGCCGAATACTGCTGCTAGAAGAAGAAGAGCACGACCTCAAGAAGAAGCTGATGGGGATGACTTGAATTATTACAGCAGAGGAAGCCAAGCTTCTAATCAAAGTGAAAGAAGGCCGAGACAAGTAAGAGAAGCTAGGGGTCAAAATGAAGACAATCTCAGTGGACTTAAGTTGAAGATACCATCATTTCATGGAAAAAATGATCCGGATGTCTACTTGGAGTGGGAGAAAAAAATTAAGCTCGTGTTTGATTTTCAAAATTATTCGGAGCAAAAGAAAGTTCAAGTAGCGGCAACAGAGTTTTTTGATTATGCAATTAATTGGTGGGATCAGATTGTGACGAGTCGAAGACGTAACCAAGAACCGCCCGTAGTCACTTGGGAAGAGTTGAAAAATCTGATGAGAAAAAGATTTGTTCCAAGCCACTATCGTAGGGAGCTGCATCTAAAGCTTAGGCGTCTAACTCAAGGAAGTAAGAGTGTGGAGGATTATTATCAAGAGATGGAGTCTCTAATGCTTAAAGCTGATATAGATGAAGATGGTGAGGCGACAATGGCCAGATATTTGAGTGGTTTAGCTTGGGATATTCAAAATAGAATGGAGCTTCAATCTTATAAAGATTTGGAAGAAATGCTTCATAAGGCTGTGTTGGTTGAATAGCAAATTAAGAGGAGAGGTACTTCTAGACTGTCCTATGGAGCTGGGGCGGCAAACACTAGGATGGGTTACAGCCGAGAGGATAGAACCGTTACTAGGCCAAAATAGGATCCTAAGCCCTACGCCATTGCTGAAGATGCCAAGGGTAAGGCTGTAGCTACGTCGTCTAGAAATCGGGACGTTAAGTGTTTCAAGTGTCCAGGGAGAGGACACTACACCAACGAGTGCACCAACAAGAGAACTATGATTCTATTGGATAATGGCGAGATTGAAACTGAGGGGGAAAAGCTTGAAAGTGATGGTGAAACCGAGGATGAGGGCATAGAGTTACCAGCCACTGGAGAATTATTGGTAACAAGACGTTCTTTAAGTATTCAAGTTAAAGATACTGTCCAAGACCAGCGGGAGAACTTGTTTCACACAAGATGTTTGGTACAAGGTAAGGTCTGCAGCCTTATTATTGATGGTGGAAGTTGTACTAATGTGGCTAGTGAAACAATGGTGAAGAAGTTAGGGCTGGAAGTTAAGAAGCATCCGAAACCTTTTAAGCTTCAATGGCTTAATGATGCTGGTGAGATGTCCGTGAGCCGCCAAGTATTGGTTCCTTTAACCATAGGCAAGTATGAGGACGAAATTTTATGTGATGTTTTACCTATGGAGGCCGGCCATATACTACTTGGATGACCATCGTAGTTCGATAGAAGGGTCTGACATGACGGGTTCACTAATCGGTACTCTTTTGAGTTCAATGGCCGAAAGACGATACTAGCTCCTTTGGCGCCACATGAGGTTCATTTAGACCAACTTCAGCTACAACAACAAGAAAAAACCAAGAAAAAGGCTTGTGAGAGTAAGCCCGTGAGGCATTCAAATTTCTTTGTGAGGTCTAATGTGGTTAAGAGAGCTCTGTTCTCTAAACAACCCGTTCTTTTATTTGTTTACAAAGAAGCATTGCTGAACCTTACTAACCCCATACCGGAATTGCCGAGTAAAATCTCTTCTATTTTGCAGAATTTTGAAGACGTCTTTCCGGAGGAGATTAAATCAGCCCAGCTCAATAATTATCTGATTAAAATCGGCCAACGGAGTGGAGGAGCTGGCTTGGGAGACTCCAAGAGATATTCAAAATTAGTTAATGTTTTCTTAATTTTCTATGAATTAATTCTAGCCTTTTCTTTACTCCATCTTTCTTTAAAACTCTTTTCTTGTACTCATTTTCACATATCCAAGTTTTTTTATTAAAAATTGAGAGTGATTTCTCTTGTGTTCTTTGAAGAACAAACCTTGATTGTTGGTGAGTAATATCCTTCAATCAATCCGAATCAAGGTGTGTCATATCCGCGATTCAAACCTTGACGATCTCGAGTGTGTCATATCTCGGAAGAGTCATTGAGGAAATATCAAAGGTCTTCCGCAACCTTTGTGTGATCCATTCACTTCATCACTATCCATCTATCTATTCTTTCGTTCTACCCCTCGAAAGTGCCGATTCTAGGGAGGATCATATCAACTGTCCACATCACGGGTTTGGTGAAGTTCAGTTGCTGGGTATTTTCTTTAGAGTTTTAGATTGGAGGTATCAGATGGTTCTTGACTCTGCGAGTAATGGGAAGTTCATATTTTGATTGAGAACTTGGCGTCTAGTAATAACACCAAGAATGCTGACATTGAGAGGCAGAAACAAGCTGGGAATTTTTGATGGAAAACAGATTGCTGAGTTGAAGAACAAGTTGGATTCGAAACACAACTTATTAGTGAACAAGAAGTCAGTTCAATTTGCTGCAGAGGTTGAGACATTTGAGCCCAAAGATGAATGCAAAGAAGACGCTAACTACATAGGTGGGTCTGGTTTACAGAGTCAGAGATTTAGAAGTCAACAAGGCCGAGCTGGTTACAATAGTTACGGTCAGAGGAGTGAATTTACGAGTGATCAGAACACGTCTGGATATGTTGTTAAGCCTCAGGTTCATGATCCATACCAGAGCAACAACAGTTTCGGTAGGACTTATGGATCTTCATCTTACCAAGTACTTCCTGCACCAATTGAGCCAAGCGAGATTAAATCCATGCTTGAACAGATATTTGAAGGACAGCAGAAAATCAGTGTTGATTTTAATGGGAAGATGGATGCTATGTACACTGATTTGAATGGGAAGTTCGAAACTTTGAGCACTCATATCAAGTTATTGGATACTCTGGTTGCTCAAACTGCTTGGGCTATCAAAAGACAAGAGGGATTCCTTCCTAGAAGGTCTCAGAGAAACCTCAACCATGCATGCAATGCCAATTTTGTGAAAAATGGAAATAAACTCGTGGAGTTAGAAGAAATTGAAGAAAATTTTGCGGATGCATTTCTCTATCAGGCGATACAACTGGACGGTGTTGTTCAACACCAGTTCTGATAGACAACGACGAGTTGACATGCATTGATCATCACAAGTCTAATTTTGCTAAACAAGCAGAATCAAGGAAGCTCGATGAAGCTGAAATTTTGGCTAAGTACAAAAACAAAAAATCTGTATCGCTCGACACAGATTGCCGTGCTGGTCGTGACATGGACCCAGTTGCAGAACAAATTTCTGAGAAGCAGAAAATTTTAGTAGAACGAGTTTACAAGCCAAAAGTTCCTTTTCCAAAGCCTAGGAAGTCTAAACAAGAGATTAAGGAAGCCAGATGCAAAGCAATGATGGATAAGGTGATGATTGAGCTCACTTTATTTGATGCAATCAAGCTTTCATCACCACTCAAGAGGTATGTTAAGAGAATGGTTATTAATGGTGTGAGTCCTGAGGAAGGAGCTTTGCTTACCAGGGATATTAGCGTAATTTTTTTGAACGAACCCCACAGAAGAGGAAAGGAAAGAAGAAGGAAGTGGTGGTCTTGGAACAAGTTAGTGACATGATTAAGAGTAAGATTCCTGAGCAGCTACCTGATCCAGGAAGTTTTGTGCTCGATTGTTCCATCTCCACAAGAAGATTTTCTCATTCTCTCTCTGATTTTGGCTTAAGTATCAACTTGATACCTCACTCTGTTGCTGTTAGTCTTTGGATGATTGCTTTCAAACCAACGAGGATTTATCTTATCTTGGTTGATCGATGCAAAAGGATTCCAGAAGGTGTCTTAGAAGATGTTCTAGTAAAAGTTGTAGATTGCTTGATTCCCTCAGACTTTGTGGTGTTGAAATGTGAGGAAGAACCTAAGGATCCTCTCATTCTTGGAAGACCTTTCTTAGCAACAGCCGGTGCTCTAATTGATGTAAAAGGAAGCAAGATAGTTTTGCGAGTCGGTGATCAGGTCATGAACTTTAAAATGGACAAGCTGAGGAAGACACCCACCATTTATGTTCAAACATTCTCTGTAGAAAACTCCACAGACATTATTGCTGGATATGTCAAGGAATTGAGTCATAGTGAACAAGTAAATAAGCAAGCTTTTGAGCTTGAAGATTGGAGTGGTCATCATCTCTACCGAACTAGAATCCAAGACGAGGTTCTACTCACTGACAAGTTGCTGGAGGAGGATGTTTTTGTGATGAAGACAAGGTTTGCAGAGTTGAATGGCAGAAAAAGTGCAGACATCCGAGCTCCAGGCTCAGTGTCGATTGTCACCATTAGGGTGTCTGAAACGGCTGGTTTTCAGGATGGTCTCAATACTGCAAGTCCAAGAACTGTTGTCAAACAGAAATCTCCACATTCCACACTCCATTCACCCAGGGAAAAGGAAAGGTATGCGCTTTCTGGACCCAAACCACCTGATATCATTAATAACACTTTTAAGGCTAACAAAACTGTTTTACGCTTAACCAAGCCATTAGACTATCGTTGTTTCTTCTGTTGATGATTGTGCAGGGAAAAGAAGTGTCCCACCCAGACTAACATTCTGCCCAGCTGATGTTCCTCACTTCCTTGGTCGTTCTCATGCACCGATGGCTTATACTCCACAATGGATGAGGCGACAGTTTTCTAAGAAGCATTCATTGCGACTCTCTCATCCACCAGATCCCTGAAATCTGCTGCCAAGTCTAGCTAATGATTTTAAAAACAAGCGCTTGATGGGTGGCAACCCATTGGTGAGTTTTTATATATATTTCCAGAGTCTTGTTTTCTTTTATTTTTGAATTTTGGTATTTTTGAATTTTGACAGGAAATTTCGGAAATCATTCATCAAAATTCCATGTCACGACCATCGCACTTTCCCGTGTCGATCGACATAGGTGAGTTAAAAAAAAAAAAACTAACCAGATCGATTGGTCCAACCTTGGTCCAACCTCGGTCCAACCTTGGCCGAATGGACTAAAATTTTCATCAGCGTCGGTCTCTACACGTGGGGTCGGTCAACACGGAGCACCACGAGGTAAGTTTTCCCGTTTTCCTTTTCTTTTCTATGTCTTATCATTTTTCACCAAACCTTTACTTCTATAACACTGGGGACAGTGTTGTTTAAATCTGAGGGAGGTAATTATTGACATTATATTTTATTTTCTTAGAGTCAAGTTCTTTTGATTCTTTTGTTTTACTGAGTCAAACCTAGTCCAAAAACTATGATTTTACCGAGAAAATAACCACAACTGAAGTAGCTTAAGTGACCACATATTCTATCCTGACTTCAATCTGAGACTAATGGAAAAATCAAAGGCTGACCGGTTGACTTGAGACTCACATATTTCCAACAGAATTCATTTAAGCCTGACCTAGTTTATGTTTATTCGTTTTACCTCATCGACGAGTTCGATGTTCTATGGGCTTGACTCCCCGTTTAAACTTGACAATTCCGGCTTGTGTAAAATAAATCGGTACTCCTCTCCCCTGTTCCAAAAAGATAAATTTATAAATGTGAGATGAATTTCACTTGAGTAAACGGTAGGAGAAAGTTCCCGTGACCATATTTTACTCTATCGAGATTATCACGCAAAGGCTGAAAGCGAGGTTAGGAAAATTTCCCGTGATATCATTATTCACTTACACCTTTGTATTATAAATTTATTCAGAGTCAAAAGAAAAAGAAAAGAGAAAAAAATGAAAATAATAATTCTGGGGGAGAGAAAGAGTACCAAAGTGTAGTATGGCTGACTTGTCATAGTGATGTACAGAAACAAGTCTAGAAGGTCCTTGACATTGAAATCAGATCTGAGACCCAGCAATAAAGGGCTGCCTATTCGACTATGTTGTGAAATCGTGGGTTGAATCAAGGAGGCTGTGAGTGCTAGCGATGAATTACATGGCGGTCTGGATCTTGTCAATTAAGAATTTCTAGTGGCTTTATTATGGTGAATGCGAGTATGGTGCTCTGATGACGATATGAGTTTCGATGTTTTCAAACTTCTTCCTTGTATTCAGATTTCTGTTTGCTTAAGGACAAGCAAAAGCTAAGTCTGGGGGTGTTGATATATCATGGTTTTATGGTTTTTAAGCCATGATATATGAATATAAATAAGTCTTTTATGTGTCTTTCGAGTCCCAATCGAGTCTTTTACAGGATTACACATGTTTGGGGATCATTTGCACATTTTGGAGCATTCGTGGAGAATTGTAGCTGAAAAGTCAAAATTGGTGTCTTTGTTGTTATTATGTGTCGAGCGACACAACTCCTGGTGTCGGTCTACACAGTCCAATTTTCTGAAGCCCACGAAGAATTAATTATTTGAAAATTTGCATTTTTTGCCCTGAAGTTTCCTTTATTGACAATAAGACCCCAACTCGTGTTAGACTGTTATAATTAGGGTTTTTAGACTTTATTAGAGAACATCTTGAATTTGGACAAAGAACATATAGTTGAGAGCTTGGGGCTGATCTTGGTACTTGTACTACTTGAGAGAAGATTTTGAACCCCTATTCTGATTTACTTTGTTCTTTTATACATATGATATTTATTTCATCAATGTCTTTTGTTTCAATATATATGCGTGAGTAGATTTCTAATTAGGTTTGGATATTCTCATAAAGAATTTTATGGAATGATGTGCTAATTTATTTAATAGGATTTAAACTTGATAGTTTTTCACCTAGGATGTGTTTAAAGCTTGTTCTAGATTGATCGCCTATAAACACTATCTTAGGTTGTTAAATTGGCGCGAAAGCATGGTTTTTAATCTGATAAAACCTAGAGTTAAAATATTAGATAATTGCAAAGAAATTTGGATTAGATAATTTGTGAACATATCAAATCCGCACCTACTGCATGTTTAGATCTTAGGATTCGGAAATGAATTAGATTTTTTGATTTTAAACATAGTTCATTCTCGCAACGGAAGTTGGTTAATTTTAAATTAGTGATATGAGTTCTAGAACTGATACTTAATTCGACCCCAGCATAATTTATTGATAATCATTATTTGATTTTCTGAGAAATTCTCTGAACCTAATGTTTCCCCATCTGAATTTACAAACCGATTTTGATTACTTTTTCATTGTCTTTTAATTTAATTCATACTTGGTTAGCTGAATTTGAAACTAAATAATCTATTTTTCAATATCAAGAGACTTTCAGGAATGTTGAGTCAACCTATAGTCTTTCTGAATTTTGGTTCTTCGGCCAAGCTTTGAGTCATAAAAGTTTTAATCCAATTTAGATAATCCATCAAAACAAGTTTATAATTCCCTAACTATTTTGACTCAATAAAACAAAAAACAAAATTTTGACTCGGTTATCTATGAAAAAAGTGGAAAAAGGTCTCAAGTCAACAAAATAGAAAGTAGTATTAGTAAAGGGTGGACCATCCTTCCCCCCAGACTTAAATCACACGGTCCTCGTTGGGAAAATAAGAAAGAGACGAGGATGAAAAATTATAAAGAAATAGTTGAGTTTAAGAACAATGTCACTTCGAATTGATTGTTGTTGACTAACCGGGTTTTGTTTCTTTTTGTTGCTTGGCAACAAATGAACGTGGTTTATTTCATTGAAGTCTTGATGATAAATCTCGAATTGCATCCTTCCTGAGACAAAAACCTAAAAACCATCAATAATCTTGTTAAATAAAGAAAAATAAAAACATAGCTAAGGATAGAATGGTGGTGGTGGTCGATGGTGAGATGGTGGTGGTGATGTCTCTTTGATGTCGTATTGGCCATGGTTGAGATCTGTTCCATGGTAGTATTGCGGAATAGTCCCAGATCGGTCCATGGAATGGTCGCTGAACAGTCGCGTAATTGTCTATGGAATGGTTGGTGGAATAGCGATGGAACGTGGTGGAATGGTCGTAGATGATCGGTGGAACGGTAATGGCATGATGGTGGAACGGATGGTGAAATGGCAGTGGATGATCAGTGGAATGGTGATGGAATGATGGTAGAACGGATTGGGATACGTGATGCGGGATGCGGGATGCGGAACGTGGGACACAGATCATGGATCGCTGGTTGATAACATCGTATTTTTACCTATTTTTAATATTATTTTCATATGGTTTTATGAAGAGATTGATGTGATTTCAAGGCTAAATAGGCTATTATCGAATATTTCTATTGTCAAAGGGGTTTTGTAGGTTTTAAGAGAAAATTGACCAAAAAGGAGCAAAACCCGTTTTAAGGAAGTTTCAGAGTACCAGAAGTTTGACATTCGTTGAAGATCTTCCCTAGGACAAGAATCAAAGAAATAAATTCAGCCGTTTGGAAGATATGACCCAATGAGTAAAGCCCTAATAACCTCGGTCACAAGGAGTGTGACCGAGGTCGATCTTCATGGTGACTCCGGCCCCAAGGACCCTGACCGGGGCCATTCCTACTACCAACCTTGGTCACAAGGCCCATGACCAAGGCCCACTCATTTGCCTTCCCACTTACCAAAACGCCGAGTTTAGCCTCCAAAACCCTAAAACCATCTTCTTGGACCTCAAGCCTATAAATACTAAACCTAAAGCACTAGGATTTTGCGTGCTTCAATTGTGATTCTTCATCAATTCAACAGAGCCATCATGAGATCTTCAGAAACCCTAGAGAATACCAGAGGAGCCGCACCAAGTTCCTCTTGCTCGTGGAAAAGCCATCGAAGTTCACCATCTCGTTTCTCTTAATACTTTGTAATCTTTGAACCCTATTCTTTTTTATATGCAATCTAAGAAATCTTTAACCTTGCTATGGATGATTCCTTTAAGCATGATTGAGTGATTTACTCGTTGGGTTTAAAGGGTTAATTAAAGGGGGGAGATGATCTATATTAATTAAGTGGCGAGTTTATTGTTTATGTATCATCGTTTGCACTGTCTTTCGTTCTGATCTTTCCTTTAATGCATGTAGCTAGAGTCATGAACTAGTAAATTATCTTAGGCATCTAGGTTTCGTTATCCACTTGCTTAGTTTACTTGATCCTAGATTGGATGAGTATCACATCATAACAAGCACATACCACTTAGTTATGGAGTTTTATGGATAATAGTTGAACTTGATTTTAACGCTTTGATATATGTGTTTTTGCCTGCGTAAGTTGAGTACCAAGACATATTGATCTCAGCCGGTTTTCTCTATGAATTATATGTTAATCGATCTTTCGTGTTTCATAGTCTGAGACAAGGACATGCATTTACATTTATTTATCTTGAATTAATTGATCATTGAACACCTGCTACCCCTTCAACGCCCAACACCTGCTTTATATTGATTTACATCTTGGTTTATTGCTTTGATTTCATTTACTTGCAACCGTGACACCAACAAACATCTTTTTATATTTTTGTTCTAGCCTTACTTGTTCCGCTAGACTTGCAAAACAACTTCTCTCTCTGTGGGATTCGATACCTTAAGTGTTACAATTGATTCGCTATGCACTTGAAGCTTATTAGGTGTGTTTCAGGAAAACTTGACTTGACAACAAAAACACAACAACAAACCACACCACATCAAGCTTTTGGCGCTGTTGCCGGGGAGTGATGGGTTGTTTACAAGACTAAGAACTAGAGTAACGTGTAGGACACTTTGATTTTGATTTTTCTTTTTGTTTTTTAGTGTTTCAAGAGACCTTGAGGATGAACCTCGACGCTCCACCTGAGGAGTTTCAGAACCTTACTATTGCGCAACTCATGGCGCAGCACCACAACACTTTGGACGGAGACATCTCCGAACCAATCTATAGCTCGCCTTAAGGAGCTCACCACAGCCACTCTCGACCATATCGTGGTACACCTTTGATGAGACATTGTGGATGTCCATCACTATCTCGATCCTCTGGGGATCGATCAATGAGACAAGCTGATCGCAATGGAGCTATTCATTCACTTACACCGCACTCGGACAGATTTTGTTTTGCTATGGATCAAGACTTTGATTCAAGGGAAGTTATGAGGATTGATGCCTATGAAGACTATCAAGCCCCACTCTCTCATGCTTACTATGATAGGATGCTCAAAGCTATGCAATAACTTGCCAAGGAGCAGCAGAAGTGCCATGAAGAACTGGGTACTAAGTTTTTGAAGATGAAGACAGATTTTGATTCCAAACTTTCTACTCTAACTTGCCACATCCAATGTGTGGAGGACCAAGTTAAGGAGGTCAAGGACCAGCTGTACTATCAAGGAGGAGACTTCAAGAAGCATGGATTAAAACTTCACAACATGGTGTACACCATTAACCAAGTAGAAGACCATCTAGATTGGAAGATAGAAGCTTTGCAACAAAGATTCAAAGATCCCAATGACTTACCAAGTGGAAGGATGATCAAGCTTACTTATCTTATGATCAAGAACAAGAATAAGAAAGAGCTCTGGGAGAGAAGCTCACTGCCCCCAACAAAGCCATTGGAGGAGACTCAACAAAAAGACTATCAAACCGATGAAGAAGAAGCTTACTTTGAAAAACAGGCTATTGAAAGCCAATTTGGAGATTTGACAAGAGAGGATGCTAAGTTCAATGATCTATCTTCTGGAGAAGATGAGGAAGAAGAAGACATAGGAGAGGTCTATTGTTGTATGACCACTCGGATCCCTTATCAATAAATTCCCGAAAACCACAATTTTCACCAATTTCGGAACCAAGGAGATGCTTTCCACCAAGCTAACTTTAGACCACCTCCAGCACCTTTCCACGTCTATGAAGATTGGAGACCTGCCCCACGCCATTACCAAAGTCATTTTCCACATCATTTCCTAAGGAAACCCGAGGACTTTCAAATTCGGTCTCCGCAAAACCATCTTTCTAAGTGTCTTCCACACCAACTATTCCAAGATCATGCCAATTATTATTCACACCTAAAGAGTCTAGAGGAGAGACTTTAGGTCTTATTGAAGCAGTGCTTACATCAACAAGAGGTAAGGACAAGAAAACTTCATGAGAGGATTGATATGATTGAAGGAAGTATATGGGGACTTGCTAGCCGTATCACTAGGCTTGAATGGAAAAATAAAGATGGAGAGCTAGCCCTGGAAGACACATCTAGGCAACAAGGAGAAGTTGAATGTCATGAGGACACTAAATCCTTGCCTCATATCCAATGTAACATGGTTACAACTCATAAAGAAGAGGAAGGTGTGAGATCTTTAAAGAAGAGGATGGGAATCTTAGGAGAACAAGACTCCACCATAACCCACATTGTCTCAGCCTTCTAAAGAACCGATGGTACCCTCACATCATAGACATAAGAGAACTCGGAGACTTCAACCGAGCCGTTGGAAAGCTACAACAAGGTACATCCGTTGCAAACGCGTGTTCCGTATATCATATTGATCGTTTGTTTCTCAAGAATTCTGAGACAAGGACAGAGATGAGAGAGCTTTATGAGCAAGCCTTACATTACCCAAGGCCATTTAGAACTTTACACAAAGTGGAAAGCCCCAAAAGATTTATTATTACTTATTTTATAAGAGGAGTTGAATTCAAGGATGCATTGTGTGATTCTAGTTCATGCATCAACCTTATGTCTACAAGAGCTGCAGAAAAGATTGGTCTAAGCACTCTACAAACTTCAGGGATTCACATAGGACTTGCGAACTCTTCATACACAACTCCCAAAGGTTCGGACATTCATGTGAGAATTGGGAACTACAATGTTCCAATGGAATTTCAAGTGATCAATGATGAGAAAGGGAGACCTTCACAACTCATCTTAGGAGGATCCTTTCTTGCAAAACCTGGAGCTATTATTGATTGGTCGAACAGAAGGATATATTATGCCAACATTGACTGAGAAATTTTCTATAAAGTCGTGCCTTTTGTCCCAGCATCTCAACATCCAAGGAGAAGGAACAATGATCCATCAAGGAAGCCACATGAGCTTGAGAAAACCAAGAAACTTTGTCTAAGGACATAGGATTCATCTCACTTGGCATAAGGAGCAAACCAACCGTCGAGACAACGGTGTTAAACAAGCACGCTTAGTGGGAGGTAACCCACTTTTAAGTTTTTTTTCATTTTTAGTTTTAATTTCCTTTTGCTTTTGATGTTTTCATTGTTTTATTTTAAGTTTTTATAAAAATACAAAAAGAAAATAAAAAAGAAGAAAATAAAAAAGAAGAAAAAAAGGAGTCGACCTAGGTCACAGAAGACCATGACCAAGGTCACCAGGAGGTACAACCCCGGTCACAGGCTCTGTGACCGAGGTCATGACAAAGGACAACCTAGATTACGAGGCTTGTGACCGAGGTCAGTCCAAAAGTTTGATATTTTGTTGTTTCAACCATTCTTTTACTTCATGGAGCTTTCCCCAAGCTGTATCTTCACTCCCTATGGTAACAAGACTTGCAATGTGTGGCAAACACAACCCCTAGACCGGTCAAACCCCTTGACCAAGGTATGCAGAAAGGGTTCTGTAACTGGTACCACATCTAATTTTGCAACCTTACCACTCCGCTACTGATATGTATGATTTTTATATGTTTTTAACATTTGTTTCCATGATATTTTGTTCTATTTCACATCACTTATGATTGCATATATGTATTTGAGTCTCACTTTAGCATTGTGTCGTATTCTAGAGTCTTAGGTTCCATTCATGCATTTTGCATAGTCTTTTGAGTCATTTTTAGGTATATGGAAGCTTGAACCTTGGACGAGGGGTCAAATGAGGTGAGAAAGGATCAAGAAGAGAAGTTGATGAAGAAGAAGCATTCCAAGGTGTATCAAAGATTGGCTGATATGATGATGTTCCTTTGCGATTTAGCTCCAGAACCCTTGATAAAAGTTATAGGAAATTGAGTTACCTTTCCAATGAAGGTAGTCTCGAGTGATTTGGAGTTATAACCGAGTTAGTACACTGCGGTCAGATGCAGCGGCCAAGACACACCTGGTGAATTGCATGGGCATTTCCAGCGGTCAAGACAGACCGTTGGCTTCTGATGGGCTGCTCCAACGATCAAGAGACACTGCTGGGACACATCTTAAGATCTGGTTTAAGTTGGTAAACTGGTCCAATTCAAGCTGAACTTGAAATTAATTAGTTGGTTATGTGTTGAACCAATTTTCTTTTATCTTTTACTATAAATATTCTCTAAACCTAATTAGAAATGCTATGCTTTGTTTATGAGATTTTGTTTAGCCTCTTAAGAACCTTTGTATGAGATCTCTTGATTCAAAGTATCAAATCTTATTATCTTCTTAAATCTTTCAACTATTCTTCTTATAATTGTGATTATGCATCAATCAAACCAATTGATTTGTGTTTTCATAGCTATGAGTGAGTAGTCTTTTAGATGAGTTTAGGGTTTGGTAATTGAGATGACTGATGGATTGTCGGTGATGTTTAGGGCTATATTATATATTAGTTTTTCATTTAGGGTGATTATATTGCTAGATTAGACAAGAGATTGTTAATCTAGATCATTTGAATTTTCATGCCCACAAGATGTTTGTTAAAATGCTTGAATGAAACCTAAATGTGCTTTTTATGCATAGCTTATGATAGTAGTTGATTAGGGTGATTAGTTGTTGAATTAGAGCTTGTTGTTAATGCTCATTAGTCATGTGAATTGCCAATGAGAGTTGTTGATGATTCATTGATTACTGTAGAGACTAATTCCATGAGAATGGATTAGTTTAGTTAATGATTCTTTAGCCTAAGACATTGTTCTTCATGTGTTCTTGCATCATTATACATTCTTCATTTCATCTTAGTCAATATCATTCTCTAGACTCATTGCTTTTATCTTATTGATTTCAAATCTGTTTTTTTGAATTTCCCGCTTTATTTGAGTTGAATTTGGTTTCTAAAAACACTATCTTATTATAGCTTAGATTGAAAATGAAATCTACAATCCTAGTGTTGCTAATCTAGTTTCCTTGAGGATCGATACCCTTTATGCTCAATAGCATATAAGGTTATTTGATAACCTTGGATTGCAAAATCTCATCTATCAAATTGGCGCTGTTGTCGGGAAAACAAGCAATAGCCATTAGGATTTGGTCTTGTTTCGAGACTAAGTATTTATTTTCTTTATTTTGACACTGAGCTTTCACATAGTTTCCATTTATTTGGTACTTTTCAAGGTGTATGCAACAAAGGAGTCAACAAAGAGAGGTTCTTGATTGTATTCCAGATTTGGCTCAACTTGAAAGAGATAATAGAATGGACATTAGAGAAAGGAGAGCTAGAGAGCGTCTAGAGCATTTGAGGCACTTGGGTATGGCTAACGAAGAAGTCCACCCACCGGGTATTGATGTGCAACCAGGAGCACTAGTTAATGGACAACAAGAGCTTAGACCCATAGGGGCTTTTGATGAGCCTAATGTTAGAGGGACAGCCATGGGAATCCCTACACCCGCCATTGTAGCCAACAACTTTGAGATCAAGTCGAGCTTGATCAACATGGTGCAAAAACAAAGGTACAATGGTTTGTCAATGGAAGATCCCTCGGAGATCCTTGATCAGTTTGAGAGGCTTTGTAGAACGGTGAAGATGAATGGTGTTCCGGAAGAGTCTATCAAGATGATCTTGTTCCCCGTCTCTCTAGGCAACAAGGCCTCCCAATGGGAGAAGAACATAGCTTCAGAACTTGTGTCTTCTTTGGAACTAGTGAAGAAAGAGTTCCTCAACAAGTTCTTCCCATGGAAAAAGACTGCAAAGATAAAGAATGACATCACAAGCTTCAAGCAAGGTTGTCAAGAGAGTCCTTATGATGCTTGGGAGAGACTAAAGGGTTACAGAAGGAGTTGTCCTCATCACAATGTCTCGAAGGAGAACCTACTAGGGATTTTTCAGAAAGGTGTGAATTAGGAGTATAGAAGAGATTTTGATACGGCTAGCCACGAAAGCTTTGCAGACTTGAATGTGAACCAAGGAGAATAATTTATAGAAAACTTGGCACAAAGTAATGCTTGTTATAGAGGCGACTATGATAGGGATTTGAGAGATACTAGTAGTCAAGATATTAAGCTCAAGGAGATTATCGAGAAGCTAGATAAGATGAGCAAGGCTTTTCTCATCACTCAAAAGTCGGTTAACTATGTGGGAGAGTTTGATGGGTTTCAACAAAGGAACCAAGACATGGGTGTTGGTGTTGATGGTAATGAAATAGTTCAAGAAGAAGTTCACTATTTGGGCAACCAAGGAGGCTATCAAGGAAATGGTTACA
This sequence comes from Cardamine occulta, assembly GCA_028015245.1. Taxonomy (NCBI): domain Eukaryota; kingdom Viridiplantae; phylum Streptophyta; class Magnoliopsida; order Brassicales; family Brassicaceae; genus Cardamine; species Cardamine occulta. Next base: position 9,865,046 of record CM051390.1, read on the forward strand.
GTCAAAACTTCTAACCAAGACCATTTGTCAACTACCAACAACAACCACAAGGCCAAAACTTCCAACCGCGACCACAAACCACCAACCAAACTTTCCAACCCAAACCACAATTCATTAACCCCACCCAAAACTTTCAACCCCAAGTCCAAACCTCAATCGATGATCTCCTAAAGCAACTACTAGAGGGTCAAACCAAAGGTAACATAGAGATAGGGCAGATAATTGATGGAGTAACCACTATCATGGAAGGTTTGAAGTCAAGAATGATTGACATGGATTCCAAGATGATTGGTATGTATAATGATCTTGATGGGAAGATCAATAGTTTGGCTTCTCATATGAAGACCATTGATCTTAAAGTTGCTCAAGCTTCTTTAGCTTCAAAGAGTCAAAGTGAAGCATTACTGAGCAAAAGCAAATCCCAAGGAGTATTGTAATGCTATCCTCACAAGTGATGAGAGGGATCATGAAAGAGATGTCTCTATAGTGTGAATGGTGTAGATTTGGCTAGTCAAAGTGAAGCTAAATTGGAAGTAAGCAATAGGGACAGAAATAAGGTCCCTAAGCCCCAAGAGCTTATGAACGTCCAATTCCATTTCCCGGAAGAGTTCTCACAAAGGCCAAGGAGAAGATCCTTTCAAGCTTCAAAGCTCACATGAGTAATATTGGGGTTCCTTTGCCACCAATGAGTAACTTGCTCCAAGTTCCTCCTTATATAGAGTTCATTGAAGCCATTCTAGCAAACCAAGAGAGAGTAGAAGAGGTAATGAAGGCATTTAGACCACCAAGTGAGACACCACTTGCATCCAAGACCCTTCTAAAGCTTAAAAATCATGGTACATTCATCATATCTTGCTCCCTTGGAGATTTGAAAGTCGATAATACTTTGTGTGACTCCGGTGCTAGTGTGAATATGATGTCTCTTGAGATGATGAAGAGTATTGGTATCATAGAGATGAAGAAGTGCTACTCCTCAATCACTTATGCGGACGCCATTTCAAAACCTCCACTTGGTGTGATTGAAGATTACCCTCTTATGGTTAGAGTTTGCTTAGTTCCAACAGACTTCATGGTTGTAGATAGAGGAAAACCGGAAAATCTTCCACTCATTCTTGGAACTCCATTTCTCAACACCGCGGGAGCAAGCATCGACTTCCCTACCAAGAGAGTGATTCTCATCAATGTGAATCCCAAGGTCTCTCACCATATAAAGCTTTCCTCTTTAATGTTTTGTTGGACTATCACCAATGGAGATTTGGAAAGGCAAGAAGAACTTTAGATTATCAATGAGAAGAATCAAGAGACACTAATGTTTGATGAGAAATCATTGGATGGAGAATGTATACCCTCTTTGTTTGATAAGTGTAAAGAGAGTAGTATTGGCAAGAGATTGAATAAAACCAAGAAGGCTCTTGAGAAGACCAAGAGGGAAACAAAAGAAGCCCACCCTCCCACCCTTGTCCATTTATCATTGGTAACCGCTTCTATGACCTTGCACCCATTGAGATGTGTTGATGGGAAGCTGGAGTACAAAGTCAAGTGCAAAGGGCGATCCAAACCCTTTGCATCAGTTAGAGATATGCTCCCTTCAAAACTCAAAGACAAAGGGTCACAAGGATTGGAAATATTGATGAAGACGGCCCGTCACACTCACATTCAAGGATCATCAAAGGAGTTCATCAACTCCACCACTTGTTCCACTAGGGCCAAGGTATGGCTCTCTATTTCCCTTGTATATACCATTATTCTCTCTCGTTGAATTTTCGTTTTTGCTTTTGTGTGTTTTAGGTCTCTTTTTTGAATTCTATTTCACACAGGAATGATGTGAAGTAAGTTTGGGGGAGAGACCCGTCTTCTAATGTCATGTTTTGTGTTCTTATTTTTCTTTTTGCACATTTGAGTCTCATGCATACATCTATTTGCATAAAAAAGTCAAAAAAAATTCAAAAATTTTGAAAAACACAAAAAGAAACATGTAGCTTTGCATTTACATATTGCTATTAAGATTGAGTCTAGAAGCATATAGCTTGCATTTACATATGAATTTGCACAAGGAATTCATGCGTTGTAGAAGTTCAAGCTTAGGATTAAGATCATTGCCCTTGATAATGGTTATTTGTTGCCTGAACATCTTTGAAAAAAAGAAAAATCCATGTTTTGCATCTTTGACCTTTGCATATTCGAAATTCAACCTCTACTTTTGTAAAGTTTGCAACGATCTTTAAAGAATCTCTATTTTATTGGACTTAATTAAACATTTAATTGTCTCGCTTAGGGGTTTTGAATACATTCTCATGGTCCTAATAAAATACTTGAGTTTTCTTATCCACTTTGCCACTCTTTGTTGCTCATGTAGCTATCCTGCTCATTAGGATAGTTCACACCTAAAATCCAAGCTTCTTGTTTATACCAATATTAAATCTTTGAGTGAGGCCTTTTATATGTGATTTACTTGCAATAATCCTAAGAGAGGTTGAACGACAAGAGTATTCTTCTACTAGTGTTAAGGTTTATAACAAATAGTTTAAGGTGTGTAGGGATTAAGAGAAAGTGTGTTTATGATCAAGAAAAGATAAGGGGATGACCAAAAAGAGTCTATTAAGAAGTGAAAGGTACTAGAGAATGCTTAAGTGAAAAGAGTTAACTCAAGAGAAATTTAGAAAAAGAAAAGATAGTGCTTATGCTTTAAGTGAAAAGAAAAAGAAAGATCAAAACTAAAGAGAGTATAGGCACCAAAAAAAATGATGAAAAGAGAAAAGATAAGAAGTTGAGCTTGTGAATGTGTTATAAAAGCATGTCTCTAGTTAGCAAAAGAGAAAAAGAGAAGAAAGAAGACTTGGTCTAAGATATCGCCAAAATTTGAAGTTTTGTGTTTGAGAGGTTTGAGTTTCTTAAAGAGAGTTGGGGAGTGAATGTTAAAGTCATAGTCATAGATCTTTATTTGGATTATTAGAGTTAAGCATAAGATTGGGTAGAGAAGTGGGAGAATCTCTTGTACCAATATTTGTTTGCGTACTCTCTATTGTTTATGCTATGTGACTTGCATTTTGTTTTTAGAGTGACCACCAAAAATAAAAACTCTTGTGAACTCACCTCAAAAAGCTTTAACCCAAAACCTTAATGAATGTTAAAGAGATGTCTTTAGTTTGGTTGTGAGTCTTTGCTTGAGTACTTGGGGTTGCATTAGAAGTTTGCATTGAAACAAACATGGAGAAGTACTATAGAGTAAGATGTTTGTTTTTGCACCGCTTAACCATCTTTAAGGACAATGTGTTTCATCCTTCGTTTGATACTTTGTGGTTTTGAATCCCGCTTTTTCACTTCTTTCTCGGTTTGTCTCTTGTTGTTTGATTGCGGACAAGCAAAAGGCAAGTCCGGGGAAGTTGATATGTATGATTTTTACATGTTTTTAGCATTCGTTTCCATCACATTTTGTTCTATTTCACATCACTTATGATTGTATATATGCATTTGAGTCTCACTTTAGCATTGTATCGTATTCTAGAGTCTTAGGTTCCATTCATGCATTTTGCATAGACTCTTAAGAACCTTTGTATGAGATATCTTGATTCGAAGTATCAAATCTTCTTACCTTCTTAAATCTTTCAACTATTCTTCTTATAATTGTGATTATGCATCAATCAAACCAATTGATTTTTGTTTTCATAGCTATGAGTGAGTAGTCTTTTAGATGAGTTTAGGGTTTGGTAATTGAGATGATTGATGGATTGTTGGTGATGTTTAGGGCTAGATTATATATGAGTCTTTCATTTAGGGTGATTATATTGTTAGATTAGACAAGAGATTGTTTATCTAGATCATTTGCATTTTCATGCCCACAAGGTGTTTGTTAAAATGCTTGAATGAAAGCTAAATGTGCTTTTCCAGCATAGCCTATGATAGTAGTTGATTAGGGTGATTAGTGGTTGAATTAGAGCTTGTTGTTAATGCTCATTAGTCATGTGAATTGCCAATGAGAGTTGTTGATGTTCATTGATTAGTGTAGAGACTAATTCCATGAAAATGGATTAGTCTAGTTAATGATTCTTTAGCCTATGACATTGTTCTTCATGTGTTCTTGCATCATCATACATTCTTCATTTTATCTTAATCAATATCATTCCCTAGACTCATTGCTTTTATCTTATATTTTGAAATCCATATTTTTTTGTATTTTCCGCTTTATTTGAGTTGAATTTTCTTTCTAAAAACACTATCTTATTATATCTTAGATTGAAAATGAAATCTACAATACTACTGTTACTAATCTAGTTTCCTTGAGGATCGATACCCTTTATGCTCAATAGCATATAAGGTTATTTGATAACCTTGGATTGCAAAATCTCGACTATCAGCTACCCAAAGCATTTTGTGACCATACCATTACGCGACCATGACTCATAAGTTAATGTGCCACAAATCGGATCCACCTGATCAAATGATCTATGATTGAAAATCTACCATTTAATGGTATTTCAGGAGTAATGATCGAGAAGATTTCGAGAAAAAGGACTTGGAAACACAAGATTCACTACTTTCAACACGGCACTCGTTCCGCGACCGATAATTCCAGAAAGAAGTGTGACAATTCAAATTTGTCCTATCATATGCGCTGGGATCGAGTATTCAAACACAAATTGGCTATTTCAGGAGTAATGATCGAATAAAGTTTGGGAAGATACGGTCTAGATTGGAAGATTCACAGCTTTTGAGCATTTTGATTACTCCACAACCATTTCGCGACTGCATATTTCGTAAGAAGTTGAAACAAATCAAATTGGTCAGATCAAATGGTCTATGATCGAATATCCACCATGGAGTTGGATAATTTGAAAGTTTTGATTGAAGCTATTTTTGGAAAAGGAAGCACTGATCGCTAGATTTATGACCTTAAAGATCGCCACCGTTTCGCAAAACCATTTTGCGAACCACCAGCCATTCCATGAACCTGCCATATGACCAGCGATCCATCGATCTGTGTCCCATGTCCAGCATTCCGCATCTAATATCCCAATCTGTTCCACCATAATTCCATTACCGTTCCATCGCCATTCCATCAATAATTCCACAGACCATTACGCGACCATTAAACGACCATTCCACGGACCATTCTGTGACTATTCCGGGACACTACCATAACCGAGACTTCATCAAGAATCATAAGTCACCATGGAAGAGATCTCAACATCAAAGAGACATCACCACCACCATCTCACCATGGACTACCATTTTATCCTTAGGTTTGTTTTTATTTTTTTTATTTACCAAGATTATTGATGGTACTTAGGTTTTTGTCTCAGGAAGTATGCACTTACAGATTTATCATCAAGTTCATATGATGTAAAGCAACAAAAAGAAAAAAACTCCAGTTAGTCGCCAACAATCTAATTTGAGGTAACATTGTTTTTAAACTCAACTCTTTTTAATGATTTTTCATCCTCGTCTCTTTCCTTTACTAATGCTACTTTCTATTTTGTTGACTTCAGATCTTTTTCCACATTTTACATCTGGGCGAACCTAGTGATGAAGTTTGACATCACTAGTGATACAAGGAAGCCTACAGTTGATGGTCAGCTCTTTCTGTTGAAGGAACTGAAGATGAGGTACCTAACACTCCTTTTGGGTCCCTAGGGTGGATCGACCAAAAAAATTACCTATTTGATGAAGAAGAGGTCTACATGAGAGACTATGCACTTGAGACCAAATTGGAGAATCCAACAAGGGAAAGTTTTGATGTGGAGGGGATGTTGTTGGAGCAATGTTTTAGTACAGCAGGAGTTACATTCAAGAAAGCTGCAGCTAACACTCGACCACATAGCTCGAGTAGGATCGTCAGTAGGTCTGAGAGTGTAGGTTAAACCTCAACATTCGAGCAACAACACAAACCAGTGCAAGCCTCACAAGTTGAAATCATCAAAGGAATTGAAGAAGTGTTTGCTGATCTCACCATCCAGGTTGAGATGTTGAATATGCAAGTCAGTGAACTAAATGGCAGTGTGAGTAGCTCCTCACCCAGATTGGTCACCAAAACGATAATGGGACCTGGATTGTGTCGAGCTTTCATCAATGCGACAAGAGCATATTCTTTCCGACAACCACCAAGAAACAAAGAGGAGACCTTAGAGCCTCTCTATCAACCCCCTGCCTAAAGGTTATGTGATTCAAGCTAAGTGACTTAAAACAAGCTCACTTGGGAGGAAGTTCCATGACTGTCCTTGTATATACCTTTCTTATTTATGCTTTAGATTTTGGTAATTTTTATGTTTTTCTTTAGTTGTGGATCTCAGGAACTTGGGATAGGAGTCTAGGTACAAAGATCATGTGGAATCAAGAAGTTGGAGTCTTAGACAAAACCGCTCAACCATAGTACACAAGTAGAGTGGTCGAATACAAATCAATGCAGTTTGACCCGAGTGCTCAGGCATACAACTCGAGAATTCTGATCGAGTCATCCAGGTTTTATCTAGAATCTCAACTTTCATTCTTGACCAATCAATTTTCTTATCCAAAATCTTATCAACTCAACCTTATATCTCAAACACGCGATCTCATCCCTCCTTATCTTCACTTTTGCAGTTTTTTCACTCTCTCTCTAAAATTTTTCTCTCTCAAATTTTAGATTGCTTTCATCTATTCTTGGAAGATGTTTAGCTATACTTACGAATATGGATCACCCAAGTAAGTACCATGAACTATTCGCTTTGTTTTTGCAGAAATCTGAGTAATCCATGTTCTTCATAGTTTCTGGGTTTAAGCTTGTTCTTGGTGATTTCTAGTTTAGATTACGTGAATTCATGATGATGAGATTGATGGTTGATGGATTAAGGTGACAGAATTTGAACTAGAAATCGATTTCTATGGTTCAAATTTTCTAGGTTTTGTGAATTTAGTGTTCTTAAAATCTATATGAACTGATGATTAGTCTAATTGGGTCTCCAAATTCACAAAATTTTAAAACTTGTTCTGGCGTTAAAATGGAATAGCTAAATTGAATTCGAGGATTTAACAAGTTTACTGAAATTCTGAAATTTTTTAACCATGATTAATCAAATTTTAAATTAATCACCCTGATTAAATTCGATTGTTTGTTTGACCGGTTTCACTTCTGCTTTATATTGCTGATTTAATCGTTTTTCAAGCTTGTTAATGTCAGACTTGAATTGAAATTTTGTGAAAAGTTTAACTCGACGACATATGCTCGAGTAGACAGGTCGAGTGGTTTCATTATTTTCAGGAAAATATGTATTCGACCACACCTGCTCGAGTGGTCTAATCGAGTTGATTAATATTTTCCAGAAATAAAGCCTACTTGATCATAAGCACTCCAGTAACCTGGTCGAGTTATCACAACTATGAATAATTCTTAAAATTTCAATTATTTCAGAAACTCTCAAGAATCATAAATGAGCCAAGCTAGGGCTACATGATATGATCCTAGATGAGGATCAAGTCCCTGAATGCTATCCAAGAGGTTGTGATGATCGATGATAAGATGGGTGATGCGGAAGAGATGAAAAGATGTAGAAACAGTTAGTAAGATCCGATGGATCTTGGGGATTGTTGCGAAACTTCCAAAGGGGATGGTGAACCTTTGGACTTTCAGACTTGTTCTATACATGGGTGAAGACCCTAGACATGGTGAACAAGGGGTGGATCGAAGTGAAACTTCCTAGGAGTTGTGACAGACCCTAAGACTATCGGCTTGCTCGGTGTGAAGGAATGAAGACCCAACACTTTGAACAAGAAATGATCAAACAGATTCCAGAGAGTTTGAGAATATGAAAAGAGTTTAATGACTTAGAAATGAAGCCTTACAAGAGTTTAAATCAGCCAAAGAGTAAAGGAGAGAATCTCGAGAATTACATAGCATTAAAACCAAAGTTTGAACAAAGAAAATGACTCTTCATGTCTTCAAGTTTCGGCTGAATCTTCTTATTGGACATGGGCTGGTTCATTTGGACAAGAGATAGAAGTGGGCTTAAGCTTTATCAAGAGGCTGATGAGTGAGTGATATGGCTTACCTCATTAAAAACCTTATTTGGAAAACCCAATGGGACAAAACCAAATGAAGGGAAAAAGAGTGTAAGTCATATCACCTCTCTTGATAAATGTTTAGGTGGCTTGGATCACAACCAGTGTAGCTGGATTAGCACACACTAAACTGCCCGAGATGGTGTGGAGAAGATGTTGCAAAGTGGTCTCGAGCTTCTCTTGTTTAGACCGAGTGATAGGACCTGGAGAAATGCATAAATCTTCAGCTCCTTGTAGCTCCGGTTCCAGCTGCTTCCTTTGCTCCTCATTGTCGTCTCCATGTTGCATTGGTTCCTCCTCCTTGCTAGCCATAGTCATATCATCCTCCCCTTCTTGAAAAGGATTTGACCTCAAATCTGTTTCTTCTGCAAAATAAGGAACCAAATCAGTAATATTAAAACTCGAACTCACATGGTACTTACCTTGGAGATCAAGCTGGTAGGCGTTGTCGTTGATTTTCTTAATGATTTCGAATGGACCATCAATCCTGGGCATAAGCTTGGATTTTCTCTCGTTAGGGAACCTTTCTTTTCTCAAATGAACCAACACCAAGTCTCCTTCTTTAAATTCAATAAACTTTCGGCGTTTGTTTGCATGCTTAGCGTACAACTTGGTCTTGTGCTCTATGTTGTTTCGAGCCTTCTCATGGATCTGTTTCACAAGCTCAGCCTTTTTCTTACCATCAAGACTTATCCTTTCATTCATGGGTAAAGGCATTAGATCCAAAGGTGAGATGGGATTGAACCCATAACCAATTTCAAATGGTGAATACTTAGATGCAGAATGTCTAGCATGATTGTAAGCAAATTCAACATGAGGTAGACATTCTTCCCAAGTCCTAAGGTTCTATTTAATTATAGCACGCAACAAAGTGGATAAGGTTCTATTGACTACTTCGGTTTGGCCATCGGATTGTGGGTGACATGTGGTGGAGAAACAAAGCTTGGTTCCTAACTTAAACCAAAAGGTTTTCCAAAAATAACTAAGAAATTTGGTATCCCTATCCGATACAATAGTTCTAGGCATTCCATGCAACCTAACAACTTCTTTAAAGAACAATCCAGCTACATTAACAGCATCATCGGTTTTATGGCAAGGTATGAAGTGAGCCATTTTAGAGAATCTATCAACTACCACAAATATCGAATCCTTTCCAGTCTTAGTCCTAGGTAATCCAACTACAAAGTCCATGGATAAGTAATGCCAAGGATGCAAGGGAATAGGAAGAGGGGTATACAAACCGTGATTCTGAATTGTCAATTTAGCTTCCTTACACGTTATACATCGTTGACAACATTTCTCAACGTCACTCTGCATGTGCGGCCAAAAGAAGTGCTCACGTAACACGCTTGATGTCTTTGCCACGCCAAAATGTCCCATTAGTCTACCTGCATGAGCTTCTTGGACAAACAAATCTCACAAGGAGGAGTTAGGTACACATAGGCGATTATCATAGAACAAAAATCCATCACTCCTAAAATATTTTCCAACACCAAATTTCGCACAAGCAGCATAAATCTCTTTGTAGTCAACATCAGTAGAATATAGTTCTTTAATTTGTTCAAATCCTAATAACTTAACCTCAAGAGAATTCAAAAGAATGTACCTCCAAGAAAGAGCATCGGCTACTACATTCTCCTTACCTTTCTTGTACTTAATGACGTACGGAAATGTCTCAATGAATTCAACCCACTTGGCGTGTCTCTTGTTCAGCTTTTGTTGTCCCTTGAGATGCTTGAGAGATTCATGATCTGTGTGTATAACAAACTCCTTGGGCCAAAGATAATGTTGCCAAGTTTGTAAAGCCCTAACAAGCGCATAGAGCTCTTTGTCGTAAGTCGGGTAATTGAGTGTGGCGCCTCCATGCTTTTCACTAAAGTAAGCTATGGGCTTCATCTCCTGCATAAGAACAGCACCAATACCAATTCCTGAGGCATCACATTCAATTTCAAAGTTTTTATCGAAGTTAGGAAGAGATAAAACCGGGGCATGTGTTAGCTTCTCTTTCAAGGTTTGAAAGGCATTCTCTTGAGCTTGTTCCCACTTGAATCCGACCTTCTTCTTGATAACCTCCATGAGTGGGGCGGCTAAAGTGCTGAAGTCTTTAACAAACCTCCTGTAGAAACCGGCTAAACCATGGAAGCTTCTTACTTCACTAACAGTCTTTGGACTCGGCCAGTCTTTAATAGCTCGTATCTTCTCTTCGTCAACCTTGATACCATCTGTACTCACAACAAAGCCTAAAAAGACAAGGTTATACTTTCCAAAGTGATGTGATCCTAGGAATCACTAACGAGCTGGAAGAGGAAATGGAAGCTTATGAAGATGAGGAAATCCAACAAGGAGCAAAGGATGCATTGGAACAGCTTGAACCGGAGCTACAAGGACATGAAGACTTATGCATTTCTCCGGGTCCTATCACTCTGTCTAAACAAGACAAGCTCAAGACCACTTTGCAACATCTTCTCAACACCATTCCGGGCAGTTTAGTGTGTGCTAATCCAACTACCCTAGTTGTGATCCAAGCCACCTAGACATTTATCAAGAGAGGTGATAAGACTTGCACTCTTTTTCCCTTTGTTTGGTTTTGTCCCAATGGGTTTTCCAAACAAGGTTTTTAATGAGGCAAGCCTTATTACTCTTTCACAAGGCCTCTTGATAAAGCCAGGCCCAAACTCTACTCTCAGCCACGAAATCGAGCCAAAGAGACACTCAAGAATGATTCAAAGTTTATGTTTAATGCTTTGTAGAATTCCAAGGGGTTATTTTCTATTTTCTATGCATCTTTGAACTCTATATGTATTCCCTTGTTCTCTTCTTTTCAGATTATCAAACTCTTTTCATATTCTCAAATCTCTCGAACCTGTTTGATCATTTCTTGTTCATAGTGTCGGGTCTTCATTCCTTCACACCGAGCAAGCCGATAGTCTTAGGGTCTGTCACAACTCCTAAGAAGTTTCACTTCGATCCACCCCTTGTTCATCACGTCTAGGGTCTTCACCCACGTACAGAACAAGTCTGAAAGTCCAAAGGTTAACCATCCCCTTTGGAAGTTTCGAAACAATCCCCAAGATCCTTCGGATCTTACCCCTTGTGTCGACATCTTTTTATCTCTTCCGCATCACTCATCATCACTCCGACTATCACAACCTCTTGGAGAGCATTCAGGGACTTGATCCTCACCTAGGATCATATCAAGTGGTATCAGAGCTCGCTCCAACCCAGGTTGTGTCCATTCAAAACGTTTTACCTTTTCATATTCTGCAGATCATCTGAATCGATTTGGCTGTTGATTGCTAGAAGTTTAATAATTGTTTGGTGTCAGATAAAATCGTGAAATCAATCGATTCTGAACCTCGTTTGAGTCTAGTAATTGATAAAATTGTTTCTGGAATTTTTCGGCACGTTTTGATATTTCTTTTGTGACTGTTCAACTGCAAGTGTCGAATCCGGAATCATTGTCTGTCACACGTTTTGCTTGAATTTTCATAGAATATTGGCGTGTGATAAAAATTCGAAATTTGTTGTGTCTGAACCTAGAAAGAGTCTAGTTTCTAGTAAAATTGATTCTCGAATTTTTGAATATGTTTTGATAATTTTTCGAGGTTGATTTTGTCGAACAGTCGCAACTAGAGGTTCTCGGAATTTGAAAAGTTCTTTTCGTGTTAACTTGCTAGAATTGTTTAAAATCATTGGTTAATCCTAAAATCGTGAAATCTGTTGCATTAAAACCTAGATTTAGTCTAGTATTTGCTAAAACTGACTCTGGAAATTTTGAACGTGATTTGATAATTTATTCTGTTCGATCAAGTCAAACAGTCATTTAGGATTCTAGAAAGGTTTCTGAGTTTTCTTTGTTGTGTTTCTTTGGGAATCTTTACTTGTTTTTTTTGTTTGGATTTGAACAGGTACCATGGTGGAAACCACTAATGATGAAGAGGAATCCTCAAACTCCAACAAACCACTTCTTGATTTCCTTAGAGCCATAATGGGCGAAAGTATGGAGCAGACCATATCAAACTTCCTACACTCTTAAACCATCTGTTCAGTTTAATTCTTATCATGATTATGTTTCTAAAATTTAACTCTATTCTTTTTCAGGAAAAGAAAACTATCTAGAGTGGGAAAGAAACATGGACAACTGGTTTTGCTACAACAAGGTCTTGAAAAGAGAGAAGCTAGGTTTTGCAATTGAACAACTAACAGGAAGCGCTTATAAGTGGTGGCAGCAAGAAAGAGAAGACCGCATATTCTACAAGGAGCCAACTATCACTTCTTGGGAAAGTTTAAAGGAGCTGCTATGGGAAAAGTATGCACCAAGGAGCAGGAACAAAAGCCACACTACTACAGAACATGGCAAAGCAACCAAGGACAACAAAAAGCCGTGGATAGAAATGTTTACAACTCAAATGGAGCAAGTGTTGAATGATCATTATAAAGGACTTCGTCAAAAGCATCAACAAAGGAAAGAACAAGAGGAATCGCAAAGAAAAGAAATTGTGCTGCAAGAAAATGCTGAGAACAAGATGAAAGAGAATATGGAGATTCAACCATGTGAACCGAAGCAATGCCATACTATAGAGCATGAGAATGACAAAGCTGAAGGAAGCACAAAGGAGAAGAATCCACAGTTGATGTCAACCACTTCACAAGCTTGTCGAGCTCACTTTGTTTCAAATATCACCATCTTCAAAGCTGAAATGTTACCAAACATCTTGCGTGGTACTCAAGTAAGTTTAGATTGCGAGTTTATTCACTACTGGAATATTTCCACCTTCACTCGTAGTTTCAAGCAACCTATTTTGAATGTTGAAGTTTCTAGTATAATACACTTGATTTTATCCTTAAGTGCCAAGGAAGATACATGAACCATAGATGTGTGAAAAGACATGCCATCAAACTCAGAGCTCATGACGTGTTCTCTAGCCAATAAAAGAAGTACAGAAGTCAGCAACACCCTCTTGAAAGAGCAAACTGAAAGCAAAACAGTGGAGCAATTTCCCTATTTCAAAAAGTCTTTGGAAGCTAAGTGTATTCTTTCTTCTACCCAATCTGATTATGTGCTTGAAAAACTAACCAGTTTAGAACCGGTGTATCTGAGTAGTATTGTTTGTTTTTCACAGATCTTAGAAGAAGAATCACCAAAAACAATGCAAAGGAGTTTACCACTGATTAATGAATCGGAGCAGCCAACCAGCCTTATACCAAAACATGTCCTTATGCCATTTCCTTTTGACTATCCAAGAAAGCATGGTAAGGAAATTGATTTGGTTAGGACAGAACCTAATTTGTTTGTTATGGTTTCTGCTCAAGATGAAAAACTTTTTAGTTTGGAAAATGTGAAACAGTTTTGTGTTTCAAAATCCGTTTTTGACAAAATAATTCCAACTTTTGAAACATTCACGCTTGAAAAGTTCTTTGAGCTAAATGGTTTTATGTTTGAAGAATTTTGTGAATTTGACTCTTCTTTGAAAGTTTCTTTGTGTAGTGATGCATTTGAGCTGTTTAGAACGAAAACTGAAAATGCATTGGTTAAAACTTTTTCTGAATTGAAACATGTGATTAAAAACGAGTTGTGTGATTCAAATTTATTCAATGTGCTTTATAAACCAACTGTGAACAATCATGTTTTAGAATTTTCTATTTCAAGTATAATGCACTTGTTATGTCCCATGAGTGTCGAAAAAGGAACATGAGCCATGGAAAATCATAAGTACTTGAGAGAATTGACAATCAAAGAAAAGCCACCAGACTTGCATCAACCTCAATCCCTTCGTGGAGCTAGAGAAGAACTCACGCATTTCATTCAAATCAAGGAGGATCCACCAGATATATGCCAGCAAAATACTTATCAATTTGGAATTTGCAGCTGGAAGTACCTGAGGAAAACAACTTCAATCACCCAAGGATGCTTCATTCCAAAACTCTATTTTGACAACAACTACATGATTATCTATTCAATATTTTTCTTTGTGCCTAAACTGTTTCCTTTTGAAGTAGGAGATCCTGCGTTCTTACAACTTAAATTAACAAACCAGGATCATGGAAAAGTAGCCAAAGAATCTTCAATGTTCAAAGATAAACCCCCGGATCCAATACCATTCACTTTGATGATAATGATCACCGAGCACATCGAGAATCTTATCCAGGTAAGTAACTCTTTGACTCGATTTTTCTCTTATGATTCAAGAGCTGTGATTATGAGTTCAATACACCCAGAAAACGTTGAGAAAAGGATAAGATTGTTCATAGCATGTTTGGAACCGAACTCTTGTTTTAAGATACTAGTAAAAAAGGAACATGAAATGGATAATGCTTTAATCATAGTTGAAACTTGTTTATCTGTTTATTGTGTCCCCGTGACTGCAATAATACACTTGATCTTTGCCAAAAGTGTTGACAAGTTTGCAGGTACAAAAAAGGAACCACCGGATATCTTTGTGAGGAAGAAACCTATTGCTTATTTCAGAATGATCTTTGTGGTTGGAGAACGATTATGGATACCAATGATTGATGGTTCATTTCACCTAACAAGAAGAATCATCAACAATGCCCATCGACTTGATCTCCGAGGTAAGTTTCCCATGATGTTACTCTTTGATGGTTCTAACTTAGTGTTGTTTGTGGCAGGTCAAACAGATTTGAGGACAAATCCTTTTCAACTGGGGGAGGATGATGTGATCCTAGGAAGCACTAAGGAGCTGGAAGAGGAAATGGAAGCTTATGAAGATGAGGAAATCCAACAAGGAGCAAAGGATGCATTGGAACAGCTTGAACCGGAGCTACAAGGACATGAAGTCTTATGCATTTCTCTGGGTCCTATCACTCTGTCTAAACAAGACAAGCTCAAGACCACTTTGCAACATCTTCTCAACACCATTCCGGGCAGTTTAGTGTGTGCTAATCCAACTACCCTAGTTGTGATCCAAGCCACCTAGACATTTATCAAGAGAAGTGATAAGACTTGCACTCTTTTTCCCTTCGTTTGGTTTTGTCCCAATGGGTTTTCCAAACAAGGTTCTTAATGAGGCAAGCCTTATTACTCTTTCACAAGGCCTCTTGATAAAGCCAGGCCCAAACTCTACTCTCAGCCACGAAATCGAGCCAAAGAGACACTCAAGAATGATTCAAAGTTTATGTTTAATGCTTTGTAGAACTCCAAGGGGTTATTTTCTATTTTCTATGCATCTTTGAACTCTATATGTATTCCCTTGTTCTCTTCTTTTCAGATTATCAAACTCTTTTCATATTCTCAAATCTCTCGGAACCTGTTTGATCATTTCTTGTTCATAGTGTCGGGTCTTCATTCCTTCACACCGAGCAACCCGATAGTCTTAGGGTCTGTCACAACTCCTAAGAAGTTTCACTTCGATCCACCCCTTGTTCATCACGTCTAGGGTCTTCACCCACGTACAGAACAAGTCTGAAAGTCCAAAGGTTAACCATCCCCTTTGGAAGTTTCGCAACAATTCCTAAGATCCTTCGGATCTGACCCCTTGTGTCGACATCTTTTCATCTCTTCCGCATCACTCATCATCACTCCGACCACGACAACCTCTTGGAGAGCATTCAGGGACTTGATCCTCATCTAGGATAATATCACAAAGGTACATTTATTAAGATTAGCGTACAAGGTTTCCTTCCTAAGCACTTCTAAAACTTTTCTAAGATGCTCCACATGTTCATCTAAGCTTCGGCTATAGATTAAAATGTCATCAAAATATACCACCACAAAATGACCTATAAATGATCTAAGAACGTGGTTCATTAGTCTCATGAAAGTACTAGGTGCGTTTGTTAACCCAAAAGGCATGACTAACCATTCATAAAGACCATGCTTAGTTTTAAATGCGGTTTTCCATTCATCCCCTTCTTGCATCCTAATTTGATGGTATCCACTTTTAAGATCTACCTTAGAAAAGATGCTAGAACCATGCAATTCATCAAGCATATCATCTAATCTAGGTATGAGATGTCGATACTTTACAGTGATATTGTTGATAGCACGGCAATCGACACACATCCTCCAGCTACCATCTTTCTTCGGAACAAGTAAAACCGGTACGGCACATGGACTCATGCTTTCACGGATATGTCCTTTCTCCATGAGCTCGGTGACTTGTTGTTGAAGTTCCTTAGTTTCTAGTTGGTTGGTTCTTTAGGCTGGTTTGTTGGGAAGAGACGCTCCGGGTATGAAATCGATTTGGTGTTCAGTGCCACGGATTGGCGGCAAACCTTGGGGAGGTTCTTCAGGGAAAACATCTTGGAACTCCTGTAAAAGAAACTGAATTTTGGTAGGAATTTCCTGCACAGTTTGGTTAGTATTAAAACATTCTTTAAACACAAAAAGGAGGGATGAGGAGTAACTCCCTTGTCGAGGCGCGATCATAAGGTTGGCCGGTTCTTTGAGCTTGGCTCCGGAAATGGGTTTACCTTTCTTCAAGGCCATTTGATCTAGATGAACTTCTTGAGGAGTTAAAGGTACAAGGATGTTCTTTCTGCCCTTAAACTCAAATGAATATCTGTTGGTAAATCCATCATGCATTACTCTCCGATCAGATTGCCAAGGTCTTCCAAGCAAGATATGTCCAGCATCCATTGGTAAAATGTCACATAAGATCTCATCTTCATATTTCCCTATAGACAAAGGAACTATGACCTGGTTCTTGACTTCCAATTCTCCCTCATCATTAAGCCATTGCAACTTATAAGGCTTAGCTCTCTTAGTGATTGTGAGTCCAAGCTTATCGACCATAGACTGGCTAAAGACGTTGGTACAGCTACCACCATCAATCACTAGGCTACAGACTTTGTTTTGAACAAGGCAACGAGTGTGGAAGAGGTTTTCTCTTTGCTCATCTTTCTCGGCCTGAATGTGTAAATTAAGGTTTCTTCTAGTGACCAAGAGTTGTCTGAACTCCGGCATTCTAAGTGGTTCCTCTAAAGGTTCAGGTTCCGAATGATCTTCTTCCGACTCTACCTCTCCACTGGCCAGAATAACGATGGCTCTCTTATTGGTACAAGCATTAGAGTAATGTCCAAAACCCTTACACTTAAAACACTGAATTTCTCTAGCTTTGGTGCTTGAACCTCGATCAATCCCCTTGAGCGGAGACTCGTCTATCTTGGGTTTAGTAAGCGGTTTGTAATCCTTAGGCCTGTAATCCTTGCTGAACTTGGTAGAGTTGTATCCGGTCCTAGAGCTCTTCCTCTTAAGTTGTTTTTCAAACATGATAGCTTTGTGAAGAAGCTCTTCTAACTCGACATAATGATGTACCTCCAGTTTTTCAATGATATCTTTGTCAAGACCTCCCATGAATCTGGCCATAGTAGCTTCATTGTCTTCTTGAATATCGGCTCTAAGTAACAAGGTTTCCATTTCTTTGAAATAATCTTCAACGGATCTACTTCCTTGAGACAAATTCCGAAGCTTAAGGTGAAGTTCTCTGTGGTAGTGACTAGGTATGAACCTTTTCCTCATAATGATCTTTAATTGGGTCCAAGTCTCAACCGGTATATCTCCAGCCCTTCTTCTAGACGTCACCAACTGATCCCACCAATTTAGAGCATAATCCTTGAATGCGGTTGGGGCGAGTCTGACCTTAATCTCCTGAGTAAACTCCCGGCAATCAAAGATAATTTCAACCCTCTTTTCCCACTCAAGATATTCTTCAGGGTTACTGGTTCCATGGAAAAACGGCATTTCTATCTTCACACCGGCTAAAGGATCTCGAGTAATGGGTTGGTTATTTCTAACGGTTTGATCTTCTCTTGGCTGTCTTCTTCGAGAATGATTTGATCGAGAAGTCTGACTATAGTAGTGCTCAGCATCAGAAGATCGTAGGTTCGTCCCAAGTTTTTCTTCCATAACAGGTTGTTGATTTTCTCGGAATCGGTTGTTGATGGACCTTTCTAAGTCAGCTTTCATAGTGGCCATACTCTCAACCATCATAGCTTTGAAGGATTCCATAAGTTGCTTGTTGGAGTTGGAAGACTCTTGTTCATCATGGCTAGTTCCCGCAATGGTACCTGTTCAGATCCCAACAAGTAAACAAGTAAAATGCTCAAACAAGAAAAAAAAACTTGGCAAGAAACCCTAATCGGCAGTTTGACCTGATCAATCAGAATAAAATGTCAAATCACGTTCAAAAATTCCAGAGCCAATTTTAACAAATACTAGACTCAATCATGGTTTCAATGCAACAGATTGCACGATTTTAGGATTAACCAATGATTTTAAACAATTCTAGCAACTTAACACGAAAATAACTGTTCAAATTTCGGTAACCTCTAGTTGTGACTGTTCGACTAAATCAACCTCGAACAATTATCAAATCATGTTCAAAAATTCTAGAATCAATTTTAACAAATACTAGACTCTTTTTGGAAGCAGATTCAACAGATCTCACGATTTTATCTGACAAAATAAATTTATGAAAATTCCAACAGTCAGCAGACAAAACAGATCGGAATGTAAAGACGTGTAATAGATCGGAAATTATACAACCTGGCGTGGAGTCAGCTCTGATACCACTTGATATGATCCTAGATGAGGATCAAGTCCCTGAATGCTCTCCAAGAGGTTGTGATGATCGATGATAAGATGGGTGATGCGGAAGAGATGAAAAGATGTAGAAACAGTGAGTAAGATCAGATGGATCTTGGGGATTGTTGCGAAACTTCCAAAGGGGATGGTGAACCTTTGGACTTTCAGACTTGTTCTGTAAGTGGGTGAAGACCCTAGACGTGGTGAACAAGGGGTGGATCGAAGTGAAACTTCCTAGGAGTTGTGACAGACCCTATGACTATCGGCTTGCTCGGTGTGAAGGAATGAATTCCCGACACATTGAACAAGAAATGATCAAACAGATTCCAGAGATTTTGAGAATATGAAAAGAGTTTGATGACTTAGAAATGAATCCTTAAAAGATTTTAAATCAGCCAAAGAGTAAATGAGAGAATCTTGAGAATTACATAGCATTAAAACCAAAGTTTGAACAAAGAAAATGACTCTTCATGTCTTCAAGTTTTGGCTGAATCTTCTTATTGGACCTGGGCTGCTTCATTTGGATAAGAGATAGAAGTGGGCTTAAGCTTTATCAATAGGCTGATGAGTGAGTGATATGGCTTACCTCATTAAAAACCTTATTTGGAAAACCCAATGGGACAAAACCAAATGAAGGGAAAAAGAGTGTAAGTCATATCACCTCTCTTGATAAATGTTTAGGTGGCTTGGATCACAACCAGTGTAGCTGGATTAGCACACACTAAGCTGCCCGAGATGGTGTGGAGAAGATGTTGCAAAGTGGTCTTGAGCTTCTCTTGTTTAGACCGAGTGATAGGACCCAGAGAAATGCATAAATCTTCAGCTCCTTGTAGATCCGGTTCCAGCTGCTTCCTTTGCTCCTCATTGTCGTCTTCATGTTGCATTGGTTCCTTCTCCTTGCTAGCCATAGTCATATCACTACATCAATGGCGAGGAGCTTCAAAAGGGTGAGAAACTGTAGCAAAGCACCCCGACTGATTGATGAAGACATAGAGCAACCAATTCCTTAGCAGGAGTTCTCAAGAGCAAGGAAAGACATTGCTCAGGGGAAGAAACCTGTGAAACTGAAGACCACAGTTTTAGATGAGGATGAGGGTGAGGATGAGATGCCATCAGCTGCGAAGGAAGTAATTCTCATTGACCTGATGTAGAACATGCCCTTCGTGGGGACAAGATAACCTTACAGAGAAACCATGAGAGAACTGGGCATTGCAAGGGAGGTCGACTACTTGTTTGAACAAGGTGGACTGATTCAGTTTATGGAGCATCAATTTAAGGCCTACCAGGAGGAGACGTGCCATTTCTTGACAACACTGGGAATTGAGATGTTTGAAGATGAAACCCAACAAGGGTTCAATGGGAGCCTGGGGTACATTTTTTGCTAGATCAAAAACAGAGGTACACCCTGACTTTCAAGCAGCTGGGCAGATTATATGGTTTCACAGAGAGGATCACGTGTGACCAAGATTTTGACATGTAAGAGCTTCAGGCTCTATGGAAAATCATAGGAGGGTAGAAAGCTTATCAATCCTCCAGGTCAAAGGGTGCCGAGATCATAAACCCAACTATAAGGTACTTCCAAAAGTCTGTAGCTAGCACCCTCTTCGCGAGGAGGATCACAGGTACATCCATCCAGGGTGAGCTTTACATGATAGACCTAGCTCTCAAGGAGATACTTGTATTTGCCTCAGAGAAGCACTAGAGACAGAGGATGGAAATGAAAGGGAACAAATGCGACTCTGGTCTGACCATCACCCCGGTAAACCAACTAATGAACTACAAGGACTATGTCCTAGAGTTGCAGGAAAGGTATAAAGGGAGATTTAGCTGTGGGAGGAGTTGTGACTCCAATTCTTGACGCTTGTGGAATCAAACCGATGGGTAAGATGTATAAGCACGCCTGGATCGATTTGGAGAACCTTAAGAGATACAAGATCATAGAGAAAGGAAGGGTAAACAGGAAGATCATCTACAAGTTCAACCACCCATCTATGGGGGAAGCTAAGATATTGCTTCTATTCACCAACCTTCACAAGCTCACCTAGGGTAAGAACATTGACTTCATTCCCCCCGTTCAATACCTTTATACCCCAGGAAAAGCCCAACAAGAAGGGGAAAGCTTAGACGATGAAAAGGAAAGATTTTTTTTTTTTTTGGAAAAGGATTTTTTCTTTAAAAGGGTTTAAAAAAAGGTGGGTCTCCTCCAAAAATGGAACAAGTGGCAGGACAAGACCAACAAGAAGCTAGTGGGGTCAGTGAAGGAGTTGACTGGTACAGTGAAAGAGCTTTAGAAAAAGCTCAACACCTCATCGAGGAAGAAGAACATCACTGGGATAAGTGCCATAGGAAGGAGCAACCTTTTTAGGATGAGCTCAAGGAGACACAACCCCATGTTACCCCCAAGAAGGTCATTAGCTGAGACTGGATGGAGGAAGAGGCGTCCAGACTATCCTGTGGAGCATCTGGAAAATGAGATACCCTAGCACTCGAGCACACCACTCGACCATGCAGGGTTAAGTGCTCGAGGTGAAGAGTATACCACTCGAGCAACATAGTCGAATCCCAGGGTCGAGCCAAACTATTATACACAAGAAAGCATGGATGGATTCACTGATGCTTTCTTCACCAAGCATGGAGGTCCCACTTCAATCATGCCTTGTACATATCATTGCATTTTTACTTTTCCTTAGTTTTATTTGTTAATTCTCATTAACCCTTCATTTGAATTTTTATTACACGTGGGACTCTGTAATTTAAGTTTGGGGGAGGATCTAAGATGTATTGAACAATGGTTTCTATTTTCTTATTTCAAATTTTGCATCCTTGGGTCATCATTAATTGCATAGAAAAAACCATACAAATTTGCAAGTTTTCGAAAATTATTTCACAAAAAAAGAGTGTTCATGTAGTTCATTTGCATTGTAGGATTGAGTCTAGTATCATTTTGTTTAGGTATGCTGCATTTGCATAGGGGATGATGATGACATTGACCTCACAAGTCTTCTGATTCATCATGTAGTTTCAATCTCCTCATTTCTAGTTGTTTAATGCTTGCTTGTGAGCTTGAAAATTAAGACAACACCATTCTTGGAATCTTAGTTAATCTGTTATGCCTTGCTTGAAACTTTCTATGATTTGCTAAATTATCCCTATCAATTTGAACTTATTACTGACTTGTAATTATCATGTCTTTGCATTTGCATTAGAACTGCGAGCCTTAGCAGTTAAGAAAAATCCCAAATCCGCTAGAAGTAATAAAAAGACAGAAAATCCTCTCCATAGAAGAAAATCATAGAAGGAAAATATAGAAATTGATCCAAAAGTTGATGAAAAGAATGATGACATTGAGAGAAAAAGAAAAGGGTTAGAATTAGATCATTTTCTGTGTCTAGTTTAGGGAGAGTCAGTTCGGTATTCTTGGGTAGATGGGAGTCTATTCTTGTATGCATCAGTTGACTTTTAACTTTAGCCTTCTCTTACAGTTCAATCCATTCTAAAGAGAGATCTCAGTTTTCATGTGCTTAAACTAGAGGAAGAAGAGGTCATTTTTACCTCTTAAAACCTGTCCCTCAAACAAATTGAGTTCACTTGTAAATGCATTGCATGATTCACTGGTTACACTTAATGAATGTCAACGGGACTGTTTGCTTTGAATGCTTGTGTAAGTTAGGGCTGAGAGTTAGATTTTGCTGTGATGAGAATGGCTACATTTTTTAAGTAGGGCTCACTTGCATTGCATTCTAGAACTGTTAACTAGAACTTTGAGGTTACATGCTTTATCAATTGATTTTAGTCAGGAGTCCCCACTTTCAAACCTCTTCTCCAAGCTTAGTCTTGTTTGTGTGCTTGAGGGCATGGAACGCCTAAGTTTGGGGGTGTTTATGTCACTGTATTTTACATGTTTTTAGCCTTCATATATCTTCATTTGAGTGTAGTTTTATCCCTTGTTGGTACCACTTTGCATCATATTTATTATCTTAGAGTACTTAGGACATTTTGCATAAGCATTGCATACATTGTGCATATTGGAGTGGTATTAGGTGCTTTTGGAGCTCAAAATCACACAATTAGAGGATTACACCCAACTCGACCTGAGGGCTCGAGTGCGGCTACCTTGGAGAACAAGTCAAGACTACTCAACCTAGATGACCAAGTGGATGAGCTTGAGTGAAGGATGCAGGTTTTGGATGAAGTACTCCACCCGCACCACTTGACCTCTGAGCTCAAGTGGATTTCCCTTCCCAAGACCTAATTAAGTATTTTGCCTTTTAGCGTTTTAAGGACTTCCAACCTTTTTGTATAGATTTCTCATCTCTTATTAACAAGGTGTCACCTCTGTTAACCCTAATCTCCCCCTCTTAATTTCCTCGCTCTTGTTCTTCATTTCCAGACTTTGTAACTCATATCCCTTTTGATTTATTAATATTTTGTACTTAGTTTCTTCTGAAATATTTTTCATCTCGTCATTATCTTCATGATATGTCAATTTTAGCATTTTATAGGTTTTTTCGTTTAATGATGATTATGATTGCTAAGTAGTAAAATTAGGGTTCTGCAATTGTTCGGGATTGATCTGGGTATTTGAATATTGCTTGAATTTTAGATTTCCTTTATGGGTGAGTGATCTTAATGCTTGTTTTTCCGTGATCAATTGGAATTTGATATCTAGCAATCTCCACACGACAGTGTTGATGAGATTGCTGGATTCATCTTTTTCCAAAGACGTGGTTACACTAGCTTGAGGATCTAGATTTAAATAGAGTGTGTATCCTATCCTTGGGAACCAGCTGTTAAGAAGTTTTGTTGGCTTTAACAAATTGGTGTTCATTGCTTGTTTATCTGTGTAGCTCTGGCAGAATCGGGTATGTCAGCATTTAAACTCGTGGTGTCTTACCACGACAGTGGACTAGGCTGATTTAGAATTTGTTGTCAAGGGCATAGGCTGATTAGATGAGTTTTTCAATTACCCTGGTTGATTAAGAGTAGTTGTTGATCAATAAGCCCATGTTCTTGTTATCGCATTATTTTGTCTTTTGTGAAATTGCTTAGTTATACTCGACTGCTACTACTCGACCAAGTAGGTCGAGTGCTTTCCTTATTTTGTCGTTTTCTGCACTACTCGATCTCCACTACTTGACAAGTAGGTCGAGCACTTGTTTTACTCTGCTTTCGTTGTTTACTCGATCACCCTACTCGAGCTGACACCTCGAGTAGGTTTTTAGTTACTTTATTTGCATTTCATTTAGGTTGTTAGACATCTTCTATCTATCTGGCTTGACTTAGAATGAATTGATTGCATCCTTTCTGCATAACATAGTATTCCTGATTGGATTGACATTGTATACCCACAACCACTATACTACATTGATTGCATTCAAGGCTCTTTTGCATTTGTTGTAAAAGAAGCCTGTTTAAGTTCTCTCTTTGTATATCCTCGCGTTCTGATAGGCATTGTGCCGTATCTCGTCCAGCTCATTTAGGTGAATTAGTCGCCTCTCGGAAGCTGTCTTTAAATTGAATTTTAGCTCCTTTACGGCCCAGGTGGCTTTGTACTCAAATTCAACAGTCATGTGACAAGATTTTCCATAGAAAATATGAAAAGGATATAAATGATTTCTCTGTTTGGTTGACCAATATTTTCTTGTCTTTGACGTGGTCTTCTGCAAGATAGAATTGATTTCTCTGTTCGAGATTTCAACTTGCCCACTCGTTTGTGGATGGTATGGGGACGCGACTTTGTGCGTTATCTCATTCTTCTTGAAAAGCTCTTAGAATGTTCCGTTGATAAAGTGAGATCCTCCGTCACTACTCTTGGCGCTCTAATTGTCGGAAATATGATTGTTTTGAACATCTTCAGCACAACATTTACATCATTGGTAGTGCTGGCTATCACCTCCACCCATTTAGAAACATAGTCCACAACAACAAGGATGTACTGATAACCATTAGATTTTGAGAAAGGTCCCATAAAATAAATCCCCCATACGTCGAAGACTTCAACGTTGAGTATTAAGTTGCTTATGTTGCTCATTATTTGGCAAGCATCACATTTGGATATGAATGCCTGGACATCCTTGAACATCATGGGCCACCAAAATCTTGCTTGCAATACTTTAGCAACAGTTTTAAAGGATGCAAAATGACCTGCATAGTAAGAGCCATGGCATCCGAATAGAACTCCTTCAACTTCTTCTTCCGGGATGCTTCTTTTGAATAAATCGTCTGAGCACTTCTTGTAGAGTTAGGGCTCGTCCCAATAGAATCTTTTAACTTCTAGTAAACATTTCTTCTTACTGTAATGATATCACTGTATTTTATATTTTTTAACTTTCATTTATAATCATTTTAGTGTAGTTTCATCCATTGTTTATACCACTTTACATCATATTTATCACCTTAGAGTACTTAAGACATTTTGCATGTGCATTGCATACATTCTGAATATTTGGAATGGTATTTGGTGCTTTTGGAGCTCTGGACTACACACTAAGAGATTTGCACCAGACTCGTCTAAGACTGTTCGAGTGGAGCGCTCGAGTGCACATCCCTTAGAAGATCTGAACTAATTATGAGTTCTTAGTAATGATTAGGATTCTTAAGGATGGGGTAGATCTGTGTAGGATTCTTGGTCTCCTTAGATGTTTAAGCTTTAAATTGCATAGTTCTCTTCTAGATTAGGTTTTCTTAATGCTTAGTTAGCCTAGGGATTGGTAATTTGAATCTCAGGCATTTCCCATCGGAAGGTATTGATGCATGTATTATGTTTTATTGATAATTCATTAATGAATTGGTTTTTAATGCTTGCCTATATTATGTTTGCATTTTGATTATGTATATCAGGTTGTTAGATATATTTCTTTCTACTTGGCTGAACTTAAAGTAATTGATCACATCCTCATTGCATACCACAGTCTTCCTGATTGAATTGACTTAGTATTCCCTCCACTATACTATAATTGTAAACATGGCACATTTAACATTTCTTTGTATTGCTGAGTGAAGAAAAACCTTGTTTCAATTTGGCGTTGTTGCCATTTGGGAACCACTGTGTTACAGTTTTGATTTCAAGTTTTTTCAAGATCAAGTTCTTTCTAAGTTACTTATTATTTACTTTTTGTTCGTTGTCAGTATTTAGGTACCACTCGACCATGACGGTCGACTTGATTGCTCACGCTCCTCTTCATCTGGAGGCATACCAGGTCTAAGGGAAGTGACAACCTTATTCAGTATCTGGACCATATCAACTGCCTTCCACCAAGGCAACAACAGGAACGAGTTGTAGCTACACTACCACCAGTGAGGGCAGAAGCGCAAGTCAGACCTCGCACAATAGGAGCTGGAGATGCTCGAAATACGCACACTCAGTGACAAGGAATACTACCCATAGCTGTCCAAAACAACAACTTTGAGATCAAGAGTGGTCTCATTTCTATGGTGCAAGGCAACAAATTGCACGATTTTCCTATGGAAAATCCTTTAGATCACCTCGAAGAGTTTGATCGCCTCTCTGGCCTCACAAAGATAAACGGGGTAAGCGAGGATAGCTTTAAACTGTCTTTTTCCTTTCTCTCTAGGCGACAACGCCCACCAGTGGGAGAAGACATTACCACTGGGTACAATCACTTCTTGGGATGATTGTAAGAAGGTCTTCTTAGCCAAGTTCTTTTCTAACTCTCGCACTCTTAGGATCAGGAACGAGATATCTGGCTTTACTCAGAAAACCAGGGAGACATTTTCATAAGCTTGGGAGCGTTTCAAGCTCTACCCAAGTCAATGCGCTCACCACGGTTTCAGCAACACATCTCTTCTCAGCACTCTCTACCAAGGCATCTTATCTAAGATTCGAATGCTCCTCGACACCGCAAGCAACGATAACTTCCTTAACAAAGATGTCAACTCTGGATGGGAGCTTGTTGATAATCTTGCTACATTAGATGGAAATTACAATGAGGACTTTGATAGAAGCAATAGAGGCTCATCCGATGGTGAACACATATATAGAAATGAAATGAAATCGTTGAATGACATGTTGACAAACTTTTGCAGATTCAACCTAAAACAATACACTTCGTTGATGAGGAACAGCTATATCAAATCCAAGATGGGGAGACTAAACAGATTGTAGAAGCCAGCTACATACGGAATAGAGGTAACTACACCAAAGGCTTCTTAAACTACAACAAGAACCCAAATCTCTCCTACAGGAACCCTAATATTGCGAACCCCCAAGATCAGGTATACCCTCAGCAATAGAAAAAGCAGTTCAACTCGTTTGCCCAAAACCAAGGACTTCCTCCCAAACAACCTCCACAAGGATCTTACCAACCACAAGTGCCTGCTCTTAATCCTCCACCTTGTTTTGCACCACAACAATCCCAACATGTCCCAAATATTGACTTGAAGAGCATGCTTCAACAAATGGCGCAATCGAGTAGACAAAGAGGATGGCTGATCTCAAGAACAACATTGATTGTACGTATGATGATCTCAACTCCAAGTTCGACACTCTCAACTCCAGATTCAAACATCTCGAAGGCCTTAGTGCTTCTTCAACTACCATGTCTACAGAGCAATTACCGGGAAAAGCAATTCACAACCCCAAGGACTCTGCTAATGTATATGCTATCATTTATACACCAGCAATACACTTACCTTCCAAGAAAAGGAAGGCAACATTCACTTTGGACAGTGATACTCAAGCTGGGGGTATTCTATACAAAAACTAGAACCCGAACTACCACTCGAGCCAACCACTTGATCATATGCTCGAGCAGAATCAAGACCCATTGAAAAACCTCAACTGGATGATACACTCGAGCAAGACACTCGATCACTTGCTTGAGTAACGGCTATGTCTGCTAAAGAAAAGAAAGTGCTGATCTTCAAGTCCTACTGAATAGCCTTTACCCAGGATGATTCAAGAAACAGATGATGGCTGAGTTAGAGGCTATACTTGAGGAAGAACTACAAGAGGTATAAGCAAAGATGCTTCTAAAGGAAGCCATCAAGCTGTTAGATCCATCCAACACTTTTCTGAATGAAAGAGTTCTAAAAAGAATCAAGGACAATGAAGAACTAGCTAAGAAGCACCATGAATGCAAGGCCATCACTGAGCAAGAGATTGTGGTGCAAGAGAAGCTTGAAGACCCATAATCCTTCACTCTGCCATGTACGCTGAAGCAAACCGTTTTCAGAAATGCACTTTGTGATCTTCGTGCCTCTGTCACCATTATGCCTCTATCAGTTACTAAAAGATTAGGCTATGAGGACTACAAACCAAGTAAGATTTCTCTTATTTTAGCTGACAGATCTATCAGGTCACCACATGGTCTATTTGAGAACGTACTAGGTAGAGTTGGGCATGTATAAGTGCCAATATATTTTATTATTTTGGAGATAAACCAGGAGCCCAAGAAGCCATTGGTTCTTGGAAGACCTTTCTTGGCAAGTGCTGGAGCTGTGATTGATATCAAAGAGGGAAAGATTGAACTAATGTTTGGAAAGGACCTGTTGATGAAGTTTGATATTGAAAAGGTTCCCAGGAAGCTCACCATCAATGGACAACTCTTTGCCATTTAGATTGATCACCAGGAAGCTTATATGGCCATTAAAGAACTAAGAAATACTATGGCGGAACCTCTGCCTAGTTACATACCTCATGATGAAGAAGAACAACCTCCAAGATCACCTGATGGATAAACTTTAGGATTGGATGATCAAAGAGATTATTTAGGTGATGAGGAAGAGGTGCACTTGCAGCATCCAGCTCTTGAAGTCAACTATGAAGCTGAATTATCAGATGCAGAGTCGAGAGTGGAAAGCATACAATCTAATGAAGAAAGCATTGGCTGGACTCAATCATGTCACTCGATCCCTTCGATCGAGTTGACCCAAGTGAAACAAGGCAAGGTCATCAAATCTCTACGGAATGAGGTGGCGAGTCTCACAAGCGACGTGGATGTGTTAAGGGTCCAGTTACACGAGCTCAGAGGAAATATGAGTAGCTTCTTAACCAGATTGGTCACTAAGAAGATCAATGGACCTGGGATAAGTAGAGCTTTCATGAATGCTACTAGAGCATCCTCTTTCAGAAACGCACCAAGAATTAAGCATGAGGTGACTTTAAAGCCTCTCCATGGCCCACCCTATACCTGATCTCTGTGAGGAAGTCAAGCTCAGTGACTTAAAACAAGCTCAGTGACTTAAAACAAGCTCACTTGGGAAGAAGACCCATGTTTGTCCTTGTATATATATTTCAAATCTTTTATGCTTTAGATTTTGGTACCTTTTATGTTATTTTCTTTAGTTGCTGATATCAGGTATAAGGTAATGGACTCTAGGGATGAAGATAAGATGGAATCAAGAAGTATGAGTATCAGAACAAAACACTCGAGCCATACACTCGAGCATGTTTGATCGAGCACAATTCACTACAGCCTGACCCGACCACTTGAGAACACCACTAGAGCAGTCTGGTTGAGTTACCCAGGTTATATTCAGAATCTCAACTCTAATTCTTGACCAATCAATTTTTATCCAAAATCTTATCCACTCGACCTTTTATACCTCCTCCACGCGATTTCATCCTCCCACACCTTCATTTTTGTGATTTCACTCTCTCTCTCATTTTTTTTTCTCTCAAAGACTTTTGATTTCTTATATGATCCTCCCTAGAATCGGCACTTTCGAGGGGTAGAATGAAAGAATAGATAGATGGATAGTGATGAAGTGAATGGATCACACAAAGGTTGCGGAAGACCGTTGATATTTCCTCAATGACTCTTCCGAGATATGACACACTCGAGATCGTCAAGGTTTGAATCGCGGATATGACACATCTTGATTCGGATTGATTGAAGGATATTACTCACCAACAATCAGGTTTTGTTCTTCAAAGAACACAAGAGAAATCACGCCCAAATTTTAATAAAAGAAAAGTTGTTTTTTCTCAAATGAGTTTACATGAATATAAAGAAAAGAAAGCTTGAAGACAAAGCCTAAGTCAATAATAAATTGTCTTGGAACTAAAATAAAATAAAGATAGTAAGTTGAATATGGATTTAACCCTTAGACTCCCCCATACATGCATCTAGAGTGACTCTTGAACTTATTTTCGTCACTCTCTTGGGCCTGAAAAATAAGTGACTCCCTTTAGGCTTCTTTGACTTGTAAGTAGGCCTAAAATGGGCTGGACTTGATAGTTAATATCCCCAAATGAATTCTGCATGTTCTGGTGAACTCTTGTGAACTTAGATAGATTAGAGTGACCCATTTGCCTCATTAAAACCTTCCTTTGGAAAACCCATTGGGACCAAACCAAAGGCTAGGAAAAAGAGTACAAACGAATCACTCGTTTATTAGTCCACTCGAGCAACCAAGACGGTTTGATTTTCGATGTTCTCGAACTAAGCTTTAGTCGGTTGAACTTGAGTGAGTAATGCAGTGATGGCGTTCTGATACTCTTTGGCTCTCGATCTTGTCATTGGTCCACTTGGTACGGCCAAAGCATCCTCGGTTTCAAGCTACTTCTGTGATCTATCCATGATCACATCAATTTCTTTCATCAAATCTGTCGAGAATGTATCACTCATTTCATGAATCTGGATCATCCATGAACCCACAGGGATGCAGCCATGGCTAGAAGCTTCACCAGAGTGAGAAAGTCCTTAACCCAGGGAAAGAAGAGGTCAATTTTTACCTCTTAAAAACCTGTCCCTCAATCAAATGAGTTCACTTGTGTATGCATTGCATGATTCACTAGTTACATCTAATGAATGTTAAAGGGATTGTTTGCATTGAATGCTTGTGTAGGCTAGGGCTGAGGGTCAGACTTTGTTGTGATGAGAATGGCTACAGTTTTTAAGTAAAGCTCACTTACATGGCATTCCAGAACTGTAAACAAGGACTTTGAGATTACATGTTTTATCTTTAGGCTTTGATCCTGAGTCCCCACTTTCAAACCACAACTCCAGGCTCAGTCTTGTTTGTTTGCTTGAGGACAAGCAAATACTAAGTTTAGGGGAGTTTATATCACTGTATTTTACATGTTTTTACCCTTCATTTATCATCATTTTAATGTAGTTTCATCCATTGTTTACACTACTTTGCTTCATATTCATCACCTTAGGGTACTCAAGACATTTTGCATGTGCATTGCATACATGCTGCATTTTTGGAGTGGTAATAGGTGCTTTTGGAGCTGAGGACTACACACTCGGAGAATTGCACCAGACTAGACCAACACTGTTCGAGTGGAGAGCTCGAGTGCAAATCCTTTAGAAGATCCGAAGGACCACTCAACCTGTATAGCTCAACTAGATGGTTCGAGTGATGGTAGGTTGAAGAACAATTCAACACCGCTCGACCTCAGATTGCTCGAGTGAATGAGTTTAAGCGAGAAACCTACATTGGACCGGCTACTCGACCAAGACCACTCGAGCCATGTGCTCAAGTGGATTTTCCCTTTTTTCCCCCTTATTAGTTATTTTGCCTTTTTGTGTGTGTTTAAGGCTTCTAAGCCCTTATATAAATACCCTGAACGTCTTAGTAGTGGGAATCCGCCTCTTTAAAACCCTAATCCTGAATTTGTAGTTCTCATTACCCTGTATGTATTTAGTATTTGCAATTATTTTCTTCTCTAACATTGTTCATCGCATCTTTATCGATAACATATGTCGTTTTTAGCATTTTTTGCGTTTCTATTCTTAATGATGAATTCTAAGTAATGATTAGGATTCTTAAGGATGGGATAGATCTGTGTAAGATTCTTGGTCTCCTTAGATGTTTAAACTTCAAAATTGCATAGATCTCATCTGGATTAGGTTTCTTAATGCTTAGTTAGCCAAGGGATTGGTAATTTTGATCTCAGGCATTTCCCATCGGAAGGCTTTGATGAAATACTTGAACCAAGTAATACCGAGATCTATTGCTTTAACCAATGGCTTAAGAGGTTTTAGCTGTATTTTGACATTAATTAATTGGTTTTTTATGCTTGCATGTATTATGTTTCATTGATATCTGCTCTAAGTTTTTTTGTATCTTTGATTGGATATTAAGATTAGGAAGTGGTATAGGCATGTTGGTGTTTATCACGGGAGTGGAGCCACCTTATTTTGATGTTCATTTTCTAGAGATAGCTTCTGTGAAGTTTTGTTAGATATCTAGGAGAGACCAAGGAGAATCACAGATCCATGAATCCCATCCTTAAGACCTTATTTCCCATTTGATTGTTATTCTGTTCTTGCTTGCTTGTTTTGCTTTGTTCTTATTTGTTTACGTTTTCTTTACCACTCGAACACTACCACTCGACCACTTAGGTCGAGTGCTTTCCATATTTTGTCTTTTTCTTAGTTTCACTCGACTGCATACACTCGATCCTTCTGGTCGAGTTGTCTTTGTGTTTTTGTCATTTTCTGCTCAACTCGACCTCACCACTCGACCACTCTGGTCGAGTGCTTTCCTTTTCTTTCTTTTTCTACTTACCTCGACCACTCTGGTCGAGTTCTTTCTCTTATACTTTTCTTGCTTAGCTCAATATCTTGACTCGACATGTGTGACAACGCCTGGTCTTCAGATTACTTTTTGCATTTTGATTCAGTATGTTAGGTTGTTAGATATCTTTCTTTCTACATGGCTTGACTTGAAGTAATTGATCACATCCTCATTGCATAGCACAGTTTTTCTGATTGGATTGACTTAGTATTCCCTCCACCATACCATAATTGTAAATATGGCACATTTAGCATTTCTTTGTATTGCTGAGTGAAGAAAAACCTTCTTTCAATTTGGGGCCGTTGCCATTTGGGAACCACTGTGATACAGTTTGAATTTCATTTTTTTCAAGATGAAGTTCTTTTTAAGTTACTTACTGTTTAGCTTTTGTTCTTTGTCTGTATTAGGTACCACTCGACCACAACGGTTGAGTTGATTGCTCACGCTCCTCTTCATCTGGATGTACACCAGGTCTAAGGAAAGCCACAACCTGATTCAGTATCTGGACCATATGAACAGCTTTCAACCAAGGCAACAACATGAAAGAGTTGTAGGTACACCACCACCAGTGATGGTAGAATCGCAAGTTTCTGCTAGGATCAGAAACGAGATATCTGGTTTTACACAAAAAAACTGGGGAGATATTTTCAGAAGCTTGGGAGTGTTTCAAGCTCTACACCAGTCAATGCCCTCACCATGGTTTCAGCAACGAATCTCTTCTCAGCACTCTCTACCGAGGCGTTTTACCTAAGATTCGAGCGCTCCTCGACACTGCAAGCAACGGTAATTTCGTCAACAAAGATGTCGACTTTGGATAGGAGCTTGTTGAGAATCTTGCTACATCACATGGAAATTACAATGACGACTTTGATAGAAGCAACAGAGGATGATCTGATGGTGAATATCGATACAGAAAAGAAATCAAATCTTTCAATGAAAAGTTGGACAAACTTCTGCAGATTCAACCTAAAACAATACACTTCGTTGATGAGGAACATCTATATCAAATCCATGATGGGGAGATTGAATAGATTGCGGAAGCCAACTACATACATAATCAAGGTAACTACACTGAAGGCTTCTTCAACTCCAACAAGAACACAAATCTCTCCTACAGGAACCCCAATGTTGCGAACCCCCAGGATCAGGTATACCCTCAGCAACAGAACAAGCAGCTCCACTCGTTTGCCCAGAACCAAGGATTTTATCCCAAACAACCTCCACAAGGATCTTACAAACCACAAGTGCCTGCTCTTAATCCTCCACCTGGTTTTGCACCACAACACTCGCAGCCTGTCCCAGATATTGACTTAAAGAACATGCTTCAACAAATTCTTCATGGAAAAGCTAATGGTGCAATCGAGCAGACAAAGAGAATGACAGATCTCAAGAACCACATCGATTGTTCTTATGATGATCTCAACTCCATGTTTGACACTCTCAATTCCAGACTCAAACATCTCGAAGGCCTTAGTGCTTCTATATCAACCAAGTCTACATGGCAATTACCGAGAAAAGCAATTTCAAACCCAAAGGACTCTGCTATTGTCTATGCTATCAGTTCTACACCAGCTATACACTTACCTTTCAAGAAAAGGAATGCATCATTCACAGTAGACAGTGATACTCAAGCTGGGGGATTCTATATAGAAATTAGAACCCGAACTACCACTCGATCATATGCTCGAGTATAATCAAGACCCTTTGAAAAACCTCAACTGGAGTATACACTCGAGCAAGACACTCGATCACTTGCTCGAATGACGGCTATGTCTGCTAAAGAAAAGAAACATGCTGATCTTCAAGTCCTACTAAATAGCCCTTACCCAGGAAGTTCAAGAAAGAGATGATGGCTGGGTTTGAAGCTATACTTGAGGAAGAATAACAAGAAGTAGAAGCAAAGATGCCTCTAAAGGTAGCCATCAAGCTGTTAGATCCATCCAACACTTTTTTGAAAGAAAGAGTCCTAAAAAGAATCAAGGACAAAGAAGAACTAGCTAAGAAGCAACATGATGCAAGGCCATCATTGAGCAAGAGATTATGGTGTAAGAGAAGCTTGAAGACCCAAGATCTTTCACCCTACCAAACACTCTGAAGCAAACCATTTTCAGAAATGCACTTTGTGATCTTGGTGCTTCCATCAGCATTATGCCTTTATCAGTTGCTGAAAGATTAGGCTATGAGGACTATAAACAAAGTAAGATTTCTCTTGTTTTAGCTGACAGATCTATCAGGTCACCACATGGTCTATTTGAGAACACCTACCAGTTAGAGTTGGGCAAGTTGAAGATTTTATTGTTTTCGAGATGGACGAGGAGCCCAAGAACCCATTGATTCTTGGGAGACCTTTCTTAGCAAGTGCGTCAAGAAATGAAAGATTCAAGAAATACTTGGGAAGAACCTGCTGATGAAGTTTGATATTGAAAAGGATCACAGGAAGCTCGCCATCAATGGATAACTCTTTGCCATTGAGATTGATCACCAGGAAGCTGATATGGCCATTCAAGAACCAAGAAATACTATGGTGGAACCTCTGCCAAGTTACATACCTCTTGATGTAGAAGAACAGCCTGCAAGATAACTTGATGGATCAACTTTAGGATGGCTTGATCAAAGAGATTATTTAAGTGATGAGGAAGAGGTGCACTTGCAGCATCCAGCTCTTGAAGTCAACTATGAAGCTCAATTATCAGATGCAGAGTTGAGAGTAGAAAGCATAGGCTCTAATGAAGAAAGCATAGGCTGGACTCGATCATGTCACTTGATCCCTTCGATCTAGTTGACCCATGTGATATAGGGCAAGGTCATCAATTCTCTACGGAATGAGGTGGCGAGTCTCATAAGTGAACCGAATGCGTTAAGGGTCCAGTTACACGAGCTCAAAGGAAATATGAGTAGCTCCTCAACAAGATTGGTCACTAAAAAGATCAATGGATCTGAGATGAATAGAGCTTTCATGAATGCTACAAGAGCATCGTCTTTCATAAACACACCAAGAATGGAGCATGAGGGGACCTTATAGCCTCTCCATGGCCCACCCTATACCTGATCTCTGTGAGTAAGTCAAGCTCAGTGACATAAAACAAACTCACTTGGGAGGAAGTCCCATGTCTATCCTTGTATATATATTTCAAATCTTTTATGCTTTAGATTTTGGTGCCTTTTATGTTTTTTTCTTTACTTGCTGATATCAGGTGTAAGGGAAAGAATTCTGGGGATGAAGATAAGATGAAATCAAGAAGTATAAGTATTAGATCAAACCACTCAAGCCATACACTCTAGCATGTTTGATCAAGCACAATTCAGTACAGCTCGACCCGACCACTCGAGCACACCACTTGAGCAGTCTGGTCGAGATACCCAGGTTTTATCCAAAATCTGAATTCTAATTCTTGCCCAATCAGTTTTTATCCAAAATCTTATCCACTCGACGCTTTATATCTTCTCCACGCGATTTCATCTTCCCACATCCTCATTTTTGTGATTTCACTCTCTTTAAAAAAAAAACAAAAAAAAATTTATTTCAAAAACTATTGATATCTTTCATCAAATCCGTCGAGAATATATCACTCATTTCATGAATCTGGATCATCCAAGTAAGTGTCACGAGCCATTAACTACAATTCTCAAAATTCTGGGAAATTTGTGTTTTTCAAAATTTATGGGTTTAGGATGATTGTTCTTAGTGATTTATGGGTTTAAGTTTCGTAAATTCTTGTAGCTAAGATTAATGATTGATGCTTTAGGATGTTGGAATCTGAGCTGTGAATCGATTTCCATTGTTAGAAAATTCTGGGAATTTGTCACTTTGTTTCAAATCGATTGATAGTTAGATTCAAGGACGTTCCTTATCAGAGGATTTAAATGACTTGATTGCCTGGTGAATTCTTGTATGCGAAATTGGATATTCTTTAAAAAATCTTAGATTCGATCAAGAGAGCTCGAGTCAATGGCTCGACTGGATCCAACATTTCTGGAAACTAAGTAATCGATCACACCTGTTATAGTGGTTTAAAATTTCCAGAAACGGCGAGTTCACTCGACCACAAGGCTCGAGTGTTATGCTCGAGTGACTTCTGCTAAATCTAATTTTCAATTCTTCAATCATTTCAGGGTGCAGAAATCAGAAACCCAACCATAAGATACTTCCACAAATCTGTGGGTAGCACTCTCTTCTCAAGAAAGACAACATGCACTGTCAGTTTAGGAGAACTTCTTATGATGGATCTTGCTCTAGAAGAGGTCCTTATGTTCACCTCGGAAGAGCACCATGAAAGAGGCATAGAGATGCAAGGAAACACATCCCACTCTGGCCTGACCATCACCCTGGTAAGCCAGCTAATGAACTATAGAGACTATGTCTTAATGCTACACAGGAAGGGTGTGAAAGGAGATCTAGCTGTGCGTGGGATTGTGACCCCAATCTTTCTTGCTTGTGGAATTATCTCAGAGGGTAATATGTTCCAGCACGAATGGATTGACATGGAGTATCTTCAGAGATCTAAGATCATTGAAAAGGGAATGATACAAGGGAAGACAGTTTACAAGTTCAATCACTCAGCTGTGGGAGATGCCAAGATACTACTCCCTTTCACCAAGATCTCTAAGCTCACTCAAGGCAAGAACAACTAGTTTAATCCCCTAGTCAAATACCTCTACACCCCATTACAAACTCAATCAGAAGCATAAGGATCAGATGAGGAACCTCCCAAAGAACTGGAGAGTTTCTACTTTGAAGAAGAAAGCAGAACTCTTAAAGAAGCAAATAAGAAGATGGGTCTCCTCCAGAAGTGGAACAGATGGCAAGACCGAACCATCAAGAAGCTAGTTGATTCGGTAAAGGAACTTCAGACAAGGCTCAGCTCCCCCACAATGAAGAAGACCAACAATTGGAATAGTGCAATAGGAAGAAGCAAGTCCTTTAGGATGACTTCAAGAAGACGCCATGCTATGTCACCTCCAAGATGGTCCTCAGTGGAGACTGGTCAGAGGAAAAAACTAAATGAATCCACAGCAGGAGACATGGGAGACGCAGAGGGGCACCACTTGAGCAGACTACTCGACCACACTGGATCGATCAACAGAGGTAAGGGCACCACTCGAACAACATGGTCGAGTCTACCCCTCTTATGCAAACATACACTATGGAAAACATGGATGAGGCAGTGGAATTCTTCTTCAGTGCACCATATGGTACCACTCCAACCTTTCATTGTAAATACCATTGCATTTTAGTTTTCCTTTTTTTGGTAAAGATCTTTAACTCTTCCTCTTAATTTTTATTACACAAGGGATTGTGTAATTTAAGTTTGGGGGAGAGTGTGAGATGTATTTAACATTGTTTTCTATTTTATTATTTTAAATTTTGCATCTTTGAGTCTTCATTTATTGCACAGAAAAACCATAAAATCTTGAAATTTTTTGAAAAATGTATTTAACAAAAACAAAGTGTCATATAGTTCATTTGCATTTTAAGATTGAGTCTAGTGTCATTTTGTATAGGACTGAGCATTTGCATAGGGGATGATGATGACAAAGATCTCACAAGTCTTCTGATTCATCATATGGTTTCAATCTCCTCGTTCCTAGTTGTTTATTCCATGCATTTGAGCTCGAAAATTAAAACAGAACTAATCTTGCAATCTTAGTTTAGCTCTCATGCCTTCGCTGAAACTTGCTGTGATTTGTCAAACTGTCTTTATCAACTTAAACTTAAGTTTGACTTGCAATTATCATGTCCTTGCATATGCATTTGAACTCATGGATACCCGAAAATACTTGGATATTCTTTCTCCTTTTATCACTCTTGCTTGTCTAAGTAGGTTCTCCCATCTTTGGGGCAGTTTCCCCAAAACACCAAACTTACCCTTCTTTCAAACCATAAACTATTTCTGAGTGGTGGGCCTTATTCCGGATTGAATTTAGGTCGACAATAATAGTTTTCCATGTAGATTCTGGTTCACACTTTTTGAATCAGACTAGGCTTAGGGAAACTCAGTTTTGGGCATTGGGGTAAGTCTGAAAAGAAAATGGGGAGTGGAAAAAGAAAGAAAAAAAAGAGAATGTTAAAAGAATCCTTTGGAGAGGATAACCAAATATTTCTGTCTAGTAAAGGATTGGGAAGGAAGGTATAAGATAAGAAAAGGCTCTTGGCATTAAAAAGAAAAGTGAAGAAAATGTGTATATATCACTCGATCATAGTGCTCGACCAAAGGGGTCGAGTTGCAGCCTTAGCTGTTAAGAAAACAATCCCCAATCCGCTAGAAATAATAAAAAGATAGAAAATCCTCTCCTTAGAAGAAAATTAGAAAGGGAAAGATAGGATTTGATCCAAGGTTAATAAAAAGAATGATGACCTTTAGTGCAAAAGAAAAGGGTTAGAATTAGATCATTTTCTGTGTTTAGATTTAGGGAGAGTCAGTTGGGTATTCACGGGTAGATGAAAGTCTATTCTTGTATGCATCCGTTGGCTGTTACCTTTAGCCTTCTCCCATAGTTCATTACATTCTTATGAGAGATCCCAGTATCATGCGCTTAGCCCAGAGGAAGAAGAGGTAATTTATACCTCTTAAAAACCTGTCCCTCAACCAAATGAGTTGTATATGCATTGCATGATGTACTGGTTATATCTAATGAATGTTAAAGGGGTTTTTTGCATTGAATGCTTGTGTAGGCTAGGGCTGAGGGTCAGAATTTTTTGTTATAAGAATGGCTACAGTTTTCAAGTTAAGCGCACTTACATTGCATTCCAGAACTGTTAACAAGGACTTTGAGATTACATGTTTTATCTTTAGGTTTTGGTCCTTAGTCCCCACTTTCAAACCTCTACTCCAGGTTCAGTCTTCATCCATTGTTATACCACTTTGCATCATATTCATCACCTTAGAGTACTTAAGTCATTTTGCATGTGCATTGCATACATTCTGCATTTTGGAATGGTATTAGGTGCTTTTACAGCTCAGGACTACACACTCGGAGATTGGCTCTAGACTCAACCAAGACATGTTCGAGTGGAGAGCTCGAGTGCACATCCCTTAGAAGATCCGAAGGACCACTCGATCAGGATAGCTCAACCAGATGGTTCGAGTGATGGTAGCTTGAAGAACACGTCAACACCACTTGACCTCAGAATGCTCGAGTGAATGAATTCGAA
Source organism: Cardamine occulta (assembly GCA_028015245.1). Classification (NCBI taxonomy): domain Eukaryota; kingdom Viridiplantae; phylum Streptophyta; class Magnoliopsida; order Brassicales; family Brassicaceae; genus Cardamine; species Cardamine occulta. The sequence continues at coordinate 9,904,267 of CM051390.1, forward strand.
GGAGAAACCTACATTGGACCGGCTACTCGACCAGTACCACTCGAGCCATGTGCACGAGTGGATTTTCCCTTCCTCCGCCCTGATTAGTTATTTTGTCTTTTTGTGTTTTTAGGGCTTCTAGGCCTTTATATAAATACCCTTAACATCTTATTAGTAAAGGATCCACCTCTTAAGAACCCTAATCATGCCTCTCAATTTTCTCTCACTTTTATGAATTTGTAGCTCTGATTACTCTCTATCTATTTAGTATTTGCAATTATTTTCTTCTTCAACATTGTTCATCGCATCTTTATTTATAACATATGTCGTTCTTATCATTTTTTGGGTTTGTGTTCTTAATGATGAGTTCTTAGTAGTGCTTAGGATTCTTAAGGATGGGGTAGATCTGTGTAGAATTCTTGGTCTCCTTAGATGTTTAAGCTTGCAATTGCATAGATCTCTTCTGGATTAGGTTTTCTTAATGCTTTGTTAGCCACATGATCAATAATTTTGATCTCAGGCATTTCCCATCGGGAGGTGTTGATGAAATGCTTGAACCAACTAATAACAGAGATCTATAGCGTTAACCCATGACATTAATGAATTGGTTAATTGGTTCTTAATGCTTGCATGTATTATGTTTCATTGAAATCTGCTCTAAGTTTCTTTGTATCTTTGATTGGATATTAATATTAGGAAGTGGTATAGGCATGTTGGTGTTTATCACGGGAGTGGAGCCACCTTACTTTCATGTTCATTTTCTAGAGATAGCTTCTGTGAAGTTTTGTTAGACATCTAGGAGAGACCACGGAGAATCACATATCCATGAATCCTTTTCTTAGGACCCTATTTTCCATTTGATTGTTACTCTGTTCCTGCTTGCTTTGTTTGTTTGGTTCTGCTCTATTTTGTTTACTTTTGCTTTACCACTCGATCACTACCACTCGACCACTTAGGTTGAATGCTTTCCATATTTTCTCTTTTTTTTAGTTTCACTCGACTGCATACACTCGATCCTTCTAGTCGAGTGCTCTTTGTGTTTTTGACATTTTCTGCTGAGCTCGACCTAACCACTCGACCACTCCGGTCAAGTGCTTTCCTTTTCTTTCTTTTTCTACTTAGCTCAACCACTCTGGTCGAGTGCTTTCTCTCTTACTTTTCTTGCTTAGCTCGATATCTTGACTTGACGTGTGTGACAGCGCCTGGTCTTTAGTTTACTTTTTGCATTTTGATTCTGTTTTGTAGGTTGTTAGATATCTTTCTTTCTACTTGGCTTGACTTGAAGTAATTGATCACATCATCATTGCATACCACAATCTTCCTGATTGGATTGACTTAGTATTCCCTTCACTATTGTATAATTGCAAAATGGCACATTTAGCATTTCTTTGTATTGCTGAGTGAAGAAAAACCATGTTTCAATTCCCTTCCGGTAGACTGTTGTCTAAGGGAATGGATTCTTTAACTTTCATCTGTGAGAGATGGTCTTCAACTCTATTATTGGCGCTTCTCCGATCTCTAACTTCTATATCAAACTCATGCAGGAAGAGAATCTACCGTATCAAGCGGTGCTTGGCATCCTTGTTTAACATTAGATACCTAATAGCTGCATGGTCTGTGTGCACAATAACCTTAGAGCCGACAAGGTATAACCTGAATTTCTCGAATGCAAAGACAATGGCGAAAAGTTCATTCTCTATAGTCGTGTAATTTCATTAAGCTTCGTCTAGAGTCCTGCTCGCATTGTAGATAACATCCAACTTCTTATCTTTCCTTTTTCCAAGCACAGCTTCTACTGTATCGTCTCTAGCATCACACATAATATAAAAAAGGTAGCTCCCAATCCAGTGGTTGTACGATGGGGGCTAAGACTATTGCGTCTTTGATCTTATGAAAAGCAAAGAGACAATCTTTACCAAAATCAAAAGTGACATCCTTACATAGCAGCTGCGTAAGAGGTCTTGCAATCTTAGAAAAATCTTGTATAAATTGCCAATAGAAACCTGTATGCCCGAGGAAACTCCTTATTCCTTTCACCTTCGTGGGTGGCTGTAGACTCATCATAACTTCAATCCTTGCCTTGTCAACTTCTATAACTTTTTCCGAGACTCTATGCCCAAGTACTATGCCATCTCTCATCATGAAGTGGCATTTTTCCCAATTAAAAACTAGATGTTTTTCTTCACATCTCGTAAAAACTTTTCCGAGGTTCGCTAAACATGCTTTAAACGACGAACGATAGATTGAGAAATCGTTCATGAATAATTCCATAAAATCCTCAATATACTCCGTAAATATGGACATCATGGAATGTTGAACAGTTGTTGGAGGGTTGCACAAGCCGAAAGGCATTCTACGGTAAGCAAAAGTTATGTAGGAGCATGTGAACGTCGTCTTCTTTTGGTTATCGGGATGAATTGGAATCTGAAAGAAACCTGAATACCCATCTCGAAAATAATAATATTTGGATTTGCTAACCGTCTGAGCACTTGATCGATAAAGGGTAAAGGAAAGTGATCCTTTCTCGTGGAAGTATTGAGCTTCCAGTAGTCGATACACATTATGTGGCCTTTGATTTCCCTAGATGGAAAAAGGCCCAATCGACTCCTTAAGCCCAAGAAGATCCATATTGCATAAAGGGAATCACAATGTTAATTCTCTGCATTTAATCTCTTCAATTTATAAATACAAGACCCCATAACATTGTAAAGGGTCTTGAATCTTTTATCGTTTACTAGACCTATGAACTACGAATGGCTTGTTCCCTTCTCAAGGGTACGTAGACAACCTTTCTTGAGGTGCAGCTATAACATCAAAAACACTATTTCTTTCTCTTTATATAATCAAACACCTGAAATATAGATGCATATAACATTTCAATATCTATAGTTTATTCTCTCCTTTTCTGATTAATATATTTATTTTGAGAGATATCATTTTATTCATTATTCATTTCTTTTAACATGTTTCATATCTATATAAAAAACACTGCTCAAATTTTGGGTGTGGATTTATGTATCCACATTTTGGCTCTAGAAGGAGGGGGTGAATATATCCCTTGAATCTTACCAGATCCAGTTAATACGCCACAGTCCACCATAATAGACAAGACAAACGTCATCAAGATTCTCAAGAATCTGCCACCTTGGAAGATGTTTTTTCCTGTGCAATGCAACGACCAAGATGATGAATAAACTATCCACGGAATGCCCCTGGAGTAAGCTTTTCAGAGAACTCAACCTCGCATCAATCGGAGCTGTTTACAGAGAGTTATCGCAGTGTTTTTGGAACCGATGCAGACTGCCTGAACCCCTAAAACGCAGATACGCCGCTGTTTGATTAGCCAACTTCAGAACCTATTTCCAGACGAACCACATGGAAGTACAAAATGGAAAATCTATCCCCGTGACGCCCCAAGACCCACCTGAACATTATGGCTGCATCCGAGCATTCGTTTCAGCGACTTCTCCAAACAAGATAAGTTATTCTAATCATTATTCACCTTATCTTCACAATTATTCTAGACACACATGGGTTTTGTTAGGCTGTCTACATCTAAGCCGAGCATCGAGTCTCGTGCATCTTTAAGCCGAGCACAGCTTCGTATTACTTAAGCTGAGGACAGCCTCACATTACTTAAGTTGAGCACATCCTCACATTACCTAAGCCAAGCACAGCCTCACATTACTTAAGTCAAGCACATCCTCGCATTATTTAAGCCGAGTTCAAACTCGCACAACCTTATACCTAGCTCACATCTTCCGGAAATGATGTGATCATGGATAGCATACGGAAGCCGCTTGTAGCCGAGGACACTTTGATCGTGCCAAGTGGACCGATGACAAGATCAAGAGCCAAAGAGTTTGGGAACACAGTCACCGCATTACTCATTGAAGTTCAACCAGCTACAATTCAGTTCGGAGACATGGCGAATAAAATTTTTTTGGTTGCTCGAGTGAAGTAATAAACGGGGGGACTTGTTTGTACTCTTTTTCCAGCCTTTGGTTTTGTCCCAATGGGTTTTCCAAAGGAGGGTTTTAATGAGGAAAATGGGTCACTCTAATCCACTTAGTCCACAAGAGTCAACAAGACAAGTGCAGGTCCAAGTCCAATAATGGGAGGAAATTTATTTTCATAAATTTTAAGCCCAAAGAAGACTAAATTTCGGACCAAGAAGTGGAAGAGTTGGCAAGGGAGAGTCCAAGAGATATTCAAAAAATTGGTTAATGTTTTTCTTAATTTTCTATGAATTAATTCTAGCTTTTTCTTTACTCCATCTTTCTTTAAAACACTATTTTGTACTCATTTTCGGATATCCAACATTTTGATTAAAATTTGAGAGTGATTTCTCTTGTGTTCTTTGTAAAACAAATCTCGATTGTTGGTGAGTAATATCCTTCAATCAATCTGAATCACCGTGTGTCATATCTCGGAAGTGTCATTGAGGAAATATCAAAGATCTTCTGCAACCTTTGTGTGATCCATTCACTTCATTACTATCCATCTATCCATTCCTTGCGTTCTACCCCTCGAAAGTGTCGATTCCTTGGGAGGATCATATCAAGAAAGCTCTCAGCTCTTCAACAAACAGATCTCATGTTATGGATCAGTTAATAATCTGAGATAATCATGAGTTTTGCATATTCATGACGCAGAGATAGCGGCGATTTTTGAGAATCGATTCTTCAAAAGAAGCCACTAGGTCAAATCTCGTCAATAGAAGCCACTAGACATAATCTTCAATTAGTTGCTAAGGAAGATCATCTCCAATCACTCACTATATTTGATCACTCGTCGAGATATGTTTTCACAAAATAAGATTCCATCTCACATAGATTTTTCCGAGTCATAATTCTTGGGAAAATATATTCATTACTGTGGAATCTAAGTGTTGAGTCCGCTCATCAAAAAAAAAGATTCCATCTCACAAAAATATTTCCGAGTCCTAATTCTCAAAGAAATATGTTCATTTCGGTGGAATCTAAGTGTTGAGTCCACTCTTCACAAAATTAGATTCCATCTCACATAGATTTCTCCGAATTCTAAGTCTCGGGGAAATATCTTCATTTCGGTGGAATCTAAGTGTTGACTTTTCTCCTGACTAAATTAGATTCTATCTCACATAGATTTCTCCGTGTCATAATTCTTGGGGAAATATGTTCACTTCGATGGAATCTAAGTGTTGAGTCTACTCTTCAAAAAATTAGATTCCATCTCACATAGATTCCTATGAGTCCTAATTCTCGGGGAAATATGTTCATTTCGGTGGAATCTAAGTGTTGAATTTTCGCTTCACATAATCAGATTCCATCTCACATAGACTTTTCTGAGTCATAATTCTTGGGAAAATATATTCATTACGGTGGAATCTAAATGTTGAGTCCACTCTTCACAAAATTATATTCCATCACACACAGATTTTTCCGAGTCCTAATTCTCAGAGAAATATGTTCATTTCGGTGGGATCTAAGTGTTGAGTTTTCTCTTCACAAATTAGATACCACCTCACAAAAATTTTATTTCCTACTTCTAATACTGAGGCCGAGGACAAGTAATCAAAGCTGGGCTTCGCCTTGCAAAAGGAGTTAGAAAACAAGATAGGAAATATATCTGCGACTTTTTACAAATTTCGATCAAAAGGGTTCGAGTGAAAAGAGTTCTTTGCATTGAACTTAGTTCGAGAATGATTAAAATTTGCCATAGTCAACGATTCAAAATTCTATGACTGGGTTCAACGACAAAATTTAGCACCATTTGCATTAATGATTGGGGGGGCTGATTGGGGGTGTACTCCCTCATTTTAAAATCATTAGCGAAGAGGCTAACAAGTTCAGAACACTAGTTTCAATGTTTTTAATTTAATTTAAAGTTCTTGCTAAAGTTAATGAACTACGATTTGGCTTGATCCCAACATAAGGTACGTAGGGAACCTTATTATTCCGGCACAGCTATTAATTCAATTTATTACGAGCTCTTGCTTCTGATTTATGCAAACTCCATCGCAAGCTGACAAAATCTAAGTGTTGAGATCACTCTTCACTTAGTTAGATTCCATCTCACAGAGTATTTTCCGAGTCATAACTCTTGGGAAAATATATTCACTTCGGTGAAATCCAAGTGTTGAGTCCGCTCTTCACAAAGTTAGATTCCATCTCACAGAATTTTTCCGACTCATAACTCTTGGGAAAATATATTTACTTTGGTGAAATCTAAGTGTTGAGTCTGCTCTTCACTAAATTAGATTCCATCTCACAGTTTTTTCTGAGTCATAACTCTCAGAAAAATATAATCACTTCGGTGGAGTCTAAGTGTTGAGTCCGCTCTTCACAAAGTTAGATTCCATCTCACAGAGAATTTTTCGAGTCATAACTCTTGGTTGAATCTAAGTGTTGAGTCTGTTCTTCAGGAAATTAGATTCCATCTCACAGAGTATTTTACGAGTAATAACCCTTGGGAAAATGTATTCACTGCGGTGGAATCTAAGTGTTGAGTCTACTCTTCACTAAGTAAGATTCCATCTCACAGAGTATTTTCCGAGTCATAACTCTCTTGAAAATATATTCACTTCGGTGGAATCTAAGTGTCGAGTCCCCTCTTTACTAAATTATATTCCATCTCACAGAGTATTTTCCGAGTCAGAACTCTTGGCAAAATATATTCACTTCGGTGGAATCTAAGTGTTGAGTCCGCTCTTCACAAAGGAAGATTCCATCTCACAGAGATTTTTCTCATAAATCTCGGGAAAATATAATGACTTCGGTGGAATCAAAGTATTGAGTATGCTCTTCATTAAATTAGATTCCATCTCACAGAGTATTTTCTGAGTCATAACTCTCGGGAAAATATATTCACTTTGGTGGAATCTAAGTGTTGAGTCCTGATATGATCATGGAATCATCCGAGAAAACCCGTGTGCCTTGTTCTGCACAAACGAAGTCTATGATCAACTTTTCTATCCCTTCTACCACTTGGAGTAAATTCTCATCTCATCTAGAGCACACCTCGAAGTTGAATCTCTCCAATCCGAGTTCAGGTGAAGAAGTTATTCAACTTCCAAGTCAAGTGACTCCCAGTTTATGCGATTCAGACATACGTGCGTTGAATAATTATTTCCAACCAAACCAGAAGGAATCAAGCTATGAAACCAATTATTCTGGAATCTTGAAGCATCAGAAGATCTGTGAAAATTTGAATCACAACAACGTCGGTTCAGACTTGGGAGATATGAATTTTACAATTCCATGGATCTGCTTGAGGCCCTATTGCACGACTGAGCCAAAGATTATGATGCACAGCCCAACTCAGGTAAGATATCGACGTAAAAAAAATTGGATAATCTTACTGGATCTCTTAGGTTTCCATCAAGCCCAAGAACAGATGAAATGGATATCGGACCACAAAGTTATTGCTCATTTCCCTAAATGGGTCAACCTGGTGCTGTACTTGAAGAACTCCAAGTCCAGTCCGTTTAAGAGCTTACAAAATCATGTTTGGCATCCTGGAACATCTACTAAGCCCAAGAGGAGATTTCTTGGCCCAATTAATAAGTCCATCTCGTGTAGCTGACCATTAAGAAGCTCAAGAGATATTTTTCATTCTTGTTTTAAGACCATTTAGTTTATTTCAGCAATTAATATTGCTTAGATATTTTCTACTCTTTGTTTGCTATTTAAACATCACGAGATGATGAATAAAATTATCCAAATTTTTATTTTCAAACCTTGAGAGTGATTCTCTTTAGTTCTTTTAGAACTTTTCGATTGTTTGGTGTGTAATATCCAACGATCAACACGATTCGTCTCGGTGTGTCATATCCGAGGAATCAAACCTTGTCTGGTCTAGGTGTACCATATCCTAGGAGACATTGAGGTATATCAGGAGCTATTCCGCATCTCCTGTGCGACCAATCGATCTATTTTTCTATCCATCTATCTTTTCTTTTGTTTTACCCCTCGAAAGTGTCGATTCCTTGGGAGGATCATATCAAGTCCACTCTTCAGAAAGTTAGATTCCATCTCATAGAGATTTTTCCGAGTCAAAACGCTCGCAAAAATGTATTCACTTCAGTGGAATCTAAGTGTTGAGTCTGCTCTTTACAAAATTAGATTCCAGCTCAAAGAGATTTTTCCGAGTCATAACACTCGGGAAAATGTATTCACTTCAGTCGAGCCAAAGTGTTGAGTTCGCTCTGCACAAAATTTGATTCCATCTCATCAAGGTTTTTATGAGTCCTAACTCTCGGATACATATATTCACTTCAGTTGAATCTAAGTGATTAAGTTTGCTTTTCACTAAATTAGATTCCATCTCACAATGATTTTTCTGAGTCATAATTAGGGTTTTTAAGAGGCGACCCCTTGTTTATAAGAGACAAGAGGTATTTATACAAAGGGGCTGGAAGCCCTTAAAAAGCTAAAAGACAAAATACTTAATCATGTCATGGGAAGGGAAATCCACTCGAGCAGGGAGGTTGAGTGGTACTGTGAAACATGCTTACTTTCACACAGACATGCAAAAATAGTTGAATGCAATCAATGTAGTTTAGTGGTGGGAATACAATGTTAATCAAATCAGGAATATTGTGTTATGCAGAAAGGATACAATCAATTCAATCTAAGTCAAGCCAGATAGATACTCTTGAGCTCATACTCTTGAGCATCCAGGTCGAGTAGTCTTGACTTGTTCTCCAAGGGACCTGCACTCAAGCCCTCAGGTCGAGTTTTGCAAGTCGAGTTGGGTGCAATCGTCCAAGTGTGCGATCCTGAGCTCCCAAAGCACCTAATACCACTCCAATATGAACAATGTTGGCAATACTTAAGCAAAATGCTCTAAGTACTCTAAGATGATCAATATGATGGAAAATGGTATAAACTGTGGATGAAACTACTTTAAAATGATGATATATGAAGACTAAAAACATGTAAAATACAGTGAGATCAACTCCCCCAAACTCAGTCTTTGCTTGCCCTCAAGTAAACAAATAAGACTAAGCATGTAGAAGAAGTTTGATAGTAGGGACTCAGGACCAAAGCCAACTGATAAAGCATGTAACCTCAAAGTCCTTGTTAATAGTTATAGAATGCAATGCAAGTGAGCCTTACTTAAAAACTGTAGCCATTCTCATCACAACAAAATCTAACTCTCTGCATTTACAAGTGAACTCATTTGGTTTGAAGGACATGTTTGAAAAGGTAAAAATGACCTCTTCTTCCTTCTGTTTAAGCACATGAAAAATGGGATCTCTCTTTAGAATGGATTGAACTATAGGAGAAGGCTAAAGATAAAAGCCAAATCATGCATACAAGAATAGACTACCATCTACCCATGGATACCCAACTGATTCTCCCTAAACCTAGACATAGAAAATGATCTAATTCTAACCCTTTTCTTTTTTTCTCAAAGTCATCATTCTTTTCATCAAGTAGACTTCTACATAGATATTTTTTTTGTTTTCTTTTTACATTTCACTAGGCATTCTCTTATCTTTTCATTTCCCAAATCCTTTACTAGACACATAAAACTTTTTTCTATCCTCTCCAAAGAATTCTTTTAACTCTCTCATTATGCTCCTTTGACCATAAAGCTCGAGTGTTATGCTCGATTAACTTCAGCTAAATCTAATTTTAAATCCTTCAATCGTTTCAGGAACCCAAAGGAACAAGCCATAAGCCAAGCTAGGGCTGCAGCCTAGAAGCTTCACAAGAGTGAGAAAGTCCAGCACAGCACCTGACTTGACTGATGAGGATATTGAAGAATCAAGGCCTTTAAAAACTCAACATGACTTTTCCAGAGCCAAGGAGGACATTGCTCAGGGAAAAAAAAACGGTGAAGCTGAAGACTAAAGTTGAAGAAGAGGATGATGATGAGGATGTGTTTTCACCAGCAGCTAAAGAAGAGATGATCATTGACCTGATAATGGATTTACCCTTCATGGGGACAAGATACTCTCACAGAGACACGATGAAAGCACTTAGGATTGCTAGGGAGGTCAATTACTTATTCGAGCAAGCTCGACTGATTCGGTTCATGAAGCCTATCAAGAAGAGACATGCCATTTCTTGGTAACTCTGGGACTTGAGCTGTCTGGGGATGATGATAAGATAGGACCAGATGGAAGCATGGGGTACATATTCTTCAAGGTCAAAGGCAGAAGGTACACCCTGTCCTTCAAGAACTGGGCAAACTGTACGATTTCTTAGAGGGGATAACTACTCACCAGACATTTGAGAAGGAAGAGCTTCAGGCTCTGTGGAGAACTTTGGGTGGCAAAAAGACCTTTACATCCTCATCCTCAAGGTCAAAGGGGGTAGAAATCAGAAACCCAGCCTGTGGGTGGCAAGTCTGTGGCTAGTACTCTCTTCGAAAGAAAGACAACATACGTAGTCACTTTAGGAGAACTTCATATGATGGATCTCGCTCTAAAATAAGTCCTTGTGTTTGCCCCGGAGGAGCACTAGGAATGAGGCATAGCGATGCAAGGAAACACATCTGACTCTAGACTGACCATAATCTTGGTAAGCCAGCTGATGAACTACCGAGACTATGTCTTAATGTTACACAGGAAGGTTGTGAAAGGAGATCTAACTGTGGGTGGAATTGTAACCCCAAATCCCTCTTGCTTATGGAATTACCGTAGAGGGTAAGATGTTCCAGCACGAATTGATCGACATGGAGTATCTCCAGAGATCCAATATCATTGAAAAGAGAAAGATACAAGGGAAGACGGTTGACACGTTCAACCACCCAGCTATGGGAGATGCCAAGATACTACTCCCTTTCATCAAGCTCCCCAAGCTCACTCAAGGAAAGAATATTGACTTTATTCCCCTAGTCTAATACCTCTACACCCCAAGAAAAACTAAATAACATGTGGAAGGCTCGGATGAGGAACCTCCCAAAGAACCAGAGAGTTTCTACTTTGAAAAACAAAGTATAACTCTTAAAGAGGCCAACAAGAAGGTGGATCTCATCCAGAAGTAGAACAGATGGCAAGACTAAACCATCAAGAAGCTAGTTGATTTGTGAAAGGAACTTCATAAAAGGCTCAGCTCCCCCACAAAGAAAAAGACTAACATTGGGATGAGTGTAATAGGACGAAGCAAGTCCTTCAGGATGACTTTAAGAGGACGCTATGCTAGGTCTCCTCCAAGATGGTCCTCAGTGGAGACTAATCAGAGGAAAAGACTCCATGAATCCACAGCAGAAGACTTGAGAGAAGCCGAAGGGCACCACTCGAGCAGACCACTCGACCGCGCTAGGTCGAGCAGAAGAGCTAAAGGCACCACTCGAGCAGACCGCTGGAGCAACACGGTCGAGTCTACCCCTCATGTGCCAACTTACACGATGGAAAGCATGGATGAGGCTGTGGATTCATACTTCATAGCACCATGAGGTACCAACTCTAAACCTTTCACTGTATATACCATTGCATCTTTTGTTTTGATTTCTTTTTATCTCTTGAATTCTTCTTTGAATTTTTATTACACATGAGACCGTGTAATTTAAGTTTGGGAGAGGGTCTGAGATGTATTTGACACCATTTTCTATTTTCTTATTTCAAATTTTGCAGCCTTGAGTCTTCATATATTGCACAGAAAAAAACATAAAAATTTGAAAACTTTCCATATAGTTCATTTCCATTTTAGGATTGAGTCTAGTATCATTTTGTATAGGACTGAGCATTTGCATAGGGGATAATGATGACAAAGACCTCACAAGTCTCTTCTGATTCATCATTTGGTTTCAATCTCCTCGTTCCTAGTTGTATAATGCATGCATTTGAGCTTGAAAATTAAAACTGAACCATTATGGGAATCTTAGTTTAGCTCTCATGCCTTAGCTGAAACTTGGTGTGATTTGTCAAACTATCCCTATTAAGCTGAACTTAATTTTGACTTGCACTTATCATGTCCTTGCATATGCATTTGAACTCATGGATATCTGAAAATACTTGGATATTCTTTCTCATTTCATCACTCTTGCTTATCCAAGTAGCTGCTCCCATCTTTGGGGCAGTTCTCCCAAAACACCAAACTTACCCTTCTTTCAAGCAATAAACTATTTTCGAGTGGTATGCCTTATTCCGAATTGAATTTAAGAGAAAGTGTTAAGTTTAGGGCGACAATAATAGTTTTCTATGTAGATTCTGGTTCACACTTTTTGAATCAGACTAAGCTTAGGGAAACTGAGTTTTAGGCGTTGGAGTGAGTCTGAAAAGAAAATGGGGAGTGGAAAAAGAAAGAAAAGAATGAGAGTGCTAAAAGAATCCTTTGGAGAGGATAACCAAAACATTTGTGTCTAGTAAAGGATTGGGAAAGAAAGTATAAGATAAGAAAAGGCTCTGTGCATTAAAAAGAAAACCAGAAAAAGGTATATATATATATCACTCGATCATAGTGCTCGACCAAAGGGGTCGAGTGGAAGCCTAGCAGTTAAGAAAAATTCCCTAATCCGCTAGAAGGATTAAAAAGATAGAAATCCTCCCCTTAGAAGAAAACTAGAAAGGGAAAATAGAATTTGATCCAATGTCGATAAAAAGACTGATCTCCTTTAGTGAAAAAGATAAGGGTTAGAGTTAAATCATTTGCTGCGTCCAGGTTTAAGGTGAGTCAGTTGAGTATCCATGGGTAGATGGAAGTTTATTCATGTATGCATCAGGTTGTTTTTAACTTTACTCTTCTCCCATAGTTCAATCCATTTTTATCAGAGAACCCAGTTGCCATGCGCTTAACCTAGAGGAAGAAGAGGTCATTTTGACCTCTTAAAACCTGTTCCTAAAACCAAAAGAGTTCACATTCAGATGCATTGCATGATTCACTAGCTCCATATAACGAATGTTAAAGGGATTGTTTGCATTGAATGCTTGTGTAAGTTAGGGCTGAGAGTTAGATTTTATTGTGATGAGAATGGCTAGAGTTTTTACGTAAAGCTCATTTGCATTTGCATTTTAGAACTGTTAACAAGGACTTTGGGATTAAATGCTTTATCCATAGACTTTGGTCTTGAATCCCCACCTTCAAACCTATACTCTAGGCTCAGTCCTGTTTGTTTCCTTGAGGAAAAGCAAAGACTATGTTTGGGAGAGTTGATATCACTGTATTTTACATGTTTTTAGCCATCATATATCATCATTTTATTGCAGTTTCATCCATTGTTTATACCATTTTGCATCATATTCATCACTTTTGAGTACTTAGGATATTTTGCATGCGCATTGCATACATTGCGCATATTGGAGCTGATAATAGGTACTTATGGAGATTTGGAGACCAATTGCAATGGTTGAAGCCCACCTGATCATGCACTCTACCTTGGAGCTCAAGTTGGACGTCTGAAAAACAACTCGACCAAGAAGACCCGAGTAGAAGAGCTCGAGTGCACATACCTTGGAAGACCAATCAAGATCACACCACTCGACCAGCATAACTCCACCGAGTAGACTCGAGTGGAGATAGCTTGGGATGCAAGTCAACTCTTCTATAGCTTTAACCCATGGCTTAAGAGGTTTTAGCTGTATTTTGACATTAATGAATTGGTTCTTAATGCTTACATGTATTATGTTTCATTGATATTTGCTCTAAGTTTCTTTGTATCTTTGATTGCATATTAAGATTGGGAAGAGGTATAGGCATCTTGGTGTTTATCAGGGGAGTGGACTCACCTTACTTTGTTGTTCATTGTCTAGTGATAGCTTTTGTGAAGTTTTGTTATACATCTAGGAGAGACCAAGGAGAATGACAGATCCATGAATCCCATCCTTAGGACCCTATTTCCCATTTGATTGTTACTCTGTTCCTGCTTGGTTTGTTTGTTTTGTTCTGCTCTGTTTTGCTTATTGTTGCTGATACCACTCGATCTCTTTGCCTCTATCATCTAGGTCGAGTGTTTACTTCTTTTAGTTATTCCCATTTTTAGCTCGACCGTTTACGCTCGACCTTTCGGGTCGAGTGCATTTCTCGAATTTGTCAATTTCCTACACCACTCGATCTCTTTACTCGATCATCTTGGTCGAGTGGTTACCTTGCTCTGTTTTCCTTTGTAGCTCGATCACCCCACTCGAACTGACAACTTGAGTGGGTCTTTTATCTATTTTCTTTTTTCATCATTTAGGTTGTTAGTCATTCACCATTCAACCTGCTTGGGTTGACTTGAATTAATTGATCACATCCTCATTGCATCGCACATTTCTTATGACTGGATTGACTTAGTATTCCCACCAGTATACTATAATTGCAAACATGCCACATTAAGCATTTCTTTGTATTGCTGAGTGAGAAAAAATTTGTCTCAATGACCAATCTCGTGAGATCAGTAACTACTTCTTCTAGATTTCCGATAGTCTCAGTTTGTGAATCTTGCATTGGCCCGAGTTGTTGTTCGAGTGGTGTGGTTGACCCTACACTCTCTGACCACTGAGGAAACTACTCAAGCTGTGTGGTCGAGGGTTTGTTATAGCTCTATGGAATCCAACCTCTGCTCCACTGGATCCTTGGTCCAACAACATTTCTTCCTCATCAACACTTTCCTTTATTGGATCCTTCAACTGGGTCTCAAGTGCACTGTCTCTCATGTAGACGTCTTCTTCATCAGATAAGTAATCTCTATGGTTGATCCAACCCAGGGACCTGGAAGAAGTGTTAGGTACCTCAGCAGGATGTAGCCCACCTTATTGAAGTTCCCTTGGTTCTGGATGTAGCTAACCTCCTCAACCTGATCGTTCTCCCCAGCTTGGTTCTTAAAGAGCTATTCCTCATCCACAAAGTGTACAGACTTGGATTGGATCATCAACAGCTTGTCCAGCTTATTATTCAGTCCTTTTATTTCCTTCCTATGGCTGTCCTCAGTGTTAGCTTGTCCGCGGTGGTTCCTATCGAAGTCCTCATTGTAATTACAGTCTGACTGAGCCAAGTTTTGAACCAGCTTCTAACCAGACTCAAAATCCTTATTCAAGAAGTTGTAAATGCTGGCAGAGTCTAGCAGCATCCTGATCTTTGGTAAGACCCCTTTGTAGAGCATGATTACGAGAGACTCGTTGCTGAAGCCTCGATGTGGGCACTGAGCTCCCAAGCCTCTCAGAAATTTTCCATGGTGTTCCGAGTAAAACCTGAGATTTCATAGCGGATCCGGGCAGTGCGAGAGTTGGAGAAGAATTTGGCCAAGAACACCTTCTTACAGTCAGTCCTACCATGAGGTTATGAAACCCACCGGCAATGTCTTCTCCCATTGGTGGGCCTTGTCGCCTAGAGAGAAAGGAAATAGGCAGACCTTGGGTGTACTCGACTTGTGTAGTCGAGTGGTACCTGATACAGACATAGACAACAAACGAAACAAGTAAGTAACCAAAGGTAAGATACACACCCTAGTGTAGCCAAGTCTCTCAAAAGTTTTGAATCCAACAATCTTATTAACACTGTCATGTGGAGATTGCTTGATATCAAGTTCCAATTGATCACTCACACAGAAGGGAAATCTAAAATTCAAGCAATACTGAAATACCCATATCAATCAAGAGCAATTACAGACCCATGCCATGCTTAAAAACCCTAATTTAACTACTCAGCAATCATAATCATCATCAAATGTAAAACCCAGAAAATGCTAAAATTGACATATGATGAAGATAATGACGAGATGAACAATAATGCTGAAGAAAATAATTGCAAAATATTAACATATCAAAAGGGATCTGAGCTACAATGTTTGAAAATAAAGAACAAGAGAGAGAAAATTAAGAGGCAAAGATTAGGGTTAAAAGAGGCGACCCCATGTTAATAAGAGACAAAGGGTATTTATACAAAAAGGCTGAAAGCCCTTAAAACACTAAAAGACAAAATACCTAATCAGGTCATGGGAAGGGAAATGCATTCGAGCTCAGTAGGCCGAGTGGTGCTGGTCGAGTACTTCATCGAAAAGCTGCATCATCCACTCATCCTCATACACTCGAGCATCCAGGTCGAGTAGTCTTGACTTGTTCTCCAAGGCGGCTGCACTCGAGCCCTCAGGTTGAGTTGCGCATGTCAAGTTGGGTGCAATCCTCCAAGTGTGCGATCCTGAGCTCCAAAAGCACCTAATACCACTCCAATATGCACAATGTATGCATTGGTTATGCAAAATGTCCTAAGTACTATAAGATGATAAAATGATGCAAAGTGGTATAAACAGTGGATGAAACTACACTAAATTGATGATATATGAAGGCTAAAAACATGTAAAATACAGTGACACCAGTAACCATGATGAGGGCAGTCTCTTTCATAGTCATGAAATCGCTCCCATGCACATAAAATCAATTCTTTGGCTCCTTGTCGAAATCCTTGTATCTTGTCCCTTAAGTGGTTGGAACAAGATTTGGTGTAAGAGTGGTTAAGAAAGACAGCCTTACAATCTTCCCAAGTCAAAATCGATGCTTGAGGTAATGACTTCAACCATTTACTCGCCTTGTCTCCAAGAGAAAATGAGAACAACGTGCACTTCAAGTAGTTTTTAGACTCCTTGTTAGAACTGGTTGCATCACATACTTCCTCAAAAAGTTGTATATGGTCCATCGGGTGCTCCGTAGCAAAACCATGGTACTGGTTTTCCTTCAATAGGATGACGCCATGAGGGCTAATCCTGAAATCTTCATGCTACGGTCTCATCGGCTGAAATGATGATCCACTTTGAAAGTGGTTATTGGGAGTGTCGAACTCAGCAGTTGTTTTTAGTCGGTGAATCAAGATAATCCTCCTCGTGTGCTTCATCATAGGTCATGATGTTCTCTCCTTGGTTTCCAGCAAGCTCTTGATCAATCCTCTGTGTTGATGGGTCATCAAGATCTCCTAGAACATGATTCTGGTCCCCCATTCGAGCTAAGCTCGAGAGTACCTGAAAATAAAGAGAAAAATCTCAAAGTAAAACTGAACTCATGATTTTGAGTTTTACTTCCGTCACATGCCTCGTTTGAAAATATATAAACCAAAGTTAAACTTTTTTTCTTGTGGTTTGATTAGAAAATAGGAAACTTGAAAATTTGCCACATATCAAATTGGATTAACACTCTTATAACTCAGAGCTTAGCGGCAGAACTGAAGTTCATAAAGACTCTGGGTTGACTCGATATTACCCAAAGTCCCTTGCCATTGGAAAATAGGTTAAACCAACATTGGCTCTAAATCTTATCGAAACCTAACCCGACTTTTAATTTCTCGCCCAGGGTTTTGGTATTCATCGGACAATACCTCTTTGAGCCTCACAAGACATTGCAATTTTTCACAAGTATGCTTCCCCTCTCTCTTCACTTCGAAACTCAAAAAAATAAAATAAAAACAAAAAGAAAGAAACGTATACAGTTGATGTGACTGAGGGATTTTGTGTGTAAACCCGTGCATCTTTCGTAGCCTCATGGATACTTGTACAAAGAAAAAGAAGAGAAGAATATATGTCAAAAAGAAATGAGCCGAGGGATTTTGTGCGTAGACACATGCATCTTTCGGATTCTAATGCAATCATGTCCAAAGAAAAGAGCAAGGGATTGATAAAAAAATACAATGATATCCTAGAAAAGTAGGAAAAAATTGATCCCTTATAAGTGAGAAAAGGGAGAGGAAAGGGAGTATATGAAGAAAGTCTTGGTTAGAAGAGAGTCGACATCTTTGGATTGACATTCCCTTGGTAAGACTACCGCTTTTTATTTTCCATTAATCAATGTAAAGAGATGACAATGGGGATGCAGAAAATCTTTTGGATCGTGGAATAAGTATTATTGATACATCCTATGTGCAAGTACTAAAGTAAGTTCTAAAGCCTATGTGAGGAAGAGTGCAAAGACGATATTCCAGAAAGAACAAGTGACTACCCATGTTTTTAAAAACCTCTTTTCCATGCTTTACTTTCTTGTTTACTTGAGGACATGCAAAGTATAAGTCTGGGGGAGTTGATAACATCGTATTTTTACCCTTTTTTACGATCATTTTCATATGGTTTTATGAATAGTTTGGTATGATTTCAAGGCTAAATAGGCTATTATCGAGTATATCTAGTGTCAAAGAAGATTTACAGGTCTTTAGGGAAAATGGACCAAAAAGGTGCAAAACTCATTTTAAGGCAGTTCCAGAGCATTAGACGTTTAACATTCGTTTAAGTCCTTCCCTTGGACCAAATTCAGAGATCATAGTGTCTATCAAAAGCTAAAAGAGTCATAATTCACCTCGGATAAAAATCAAAGCAATCCACTTAGCCGTTTGGAAGATACTACCCGAAGAAAAAGCTTTGTCAACCTTGGTCACAAGGAGTGTGATTGGCCGCAAGGCCCGTGACCGGAGCCAGGCCCCCTACTATCCTCGGTCACAAGGCCCATGACCAAGGTCGGAGCCTCTACCTATACACTTATCAAAATGACAAATATTGCACCAAAAGCCCTAAAACCGACTTTAGGGACCTCAAGGACAATATATACTCAATCTTATCTAAGGACACAGAACATGGAGTTGGAAACATCAAGAAAGCAATGGACAAACATGTAACAAAAGGAGCATGGAATGCATGCATTGGACTTATGGATTATTTGTGGAACAAAATCTTTCATCAAGCATTGCGAGTGTCACTACACCTAATGAAGACTCAAGCAGATCACTTGGACTTTAGGCTACATGTTAAAGCGACACTGGGCTAGACAAAAGTCCAAGAAGACTAGAGCTTTGGCCTTATGAACCACTAGCACACTTTTTCCCTTGGCTCATATGTTCATATATGCCAACCTCTAGTTCGATCCATCACAAGGCCTGTATCTTATCATCTTTGGCGTGGCCCATATCTACATATTTCTTATCTTTTTATCTTGTATTTGAATTCAAGCTCTTGTGTTTACTTTGCATGGTCCGAGTATGAGTTTTTGAGGCATGTCTCGAACCTCATCTCTCTTTATTGTCTCGTCTCTTCTTCTTCTCGTCACCAACTCTTTATATGGTGGCTGAGAGTTATGTATTTCCCATCTATATTTAAAAAAAAAAAACCTTTCTAAAACATAAATCATTGTTCTACTTTTTCGTGTGATTCGAACTAGGAAACTCTTAGTCTTATCAAAAGGAAATTCTGAATCTTTTTGTGGCGACATTCAATCCATCCTCACGCCAGGTACTCGTTAATCGGGTCTTGCATCACCTCGCAATCATCTTAATCTCCCAGTGTCAATTTTGGGTCGTGATCCTTGACCAGGATTGCATCAAGTTGTATCAGAGCAGCACTGCGAAGTTAAGTGATTTTTATAAGAGTTTGTTTTAATTTTCATAAATATTTGGTCTGTGATAAAATCCTGAAATGAACGGCATCAAACCTAGATTGAGTCTAGTATTTGTTAAAATTGAATCCAGAATTTTTAGAGTTGCTTTATTTGTCAATTTATCTTTCAAATGAACTCTTTACTGGTATATTTTGGTATCAATCTTTCAGGTAGAGATTTCAGGAGGTGAAGAATCAAGCAAAAATATTAATAAACTTTTGATCGAAGCCCTTAGGACAACCTTCGTAAAAATGATGAATGAAAAGATAAGCTTGCTACGTGAAGAAATTGTTCATGTGCTTGCTGATGCGATTTCAAATCCTTCAAGGGATGAAAAATTACGACATGGAGGAGAAAACTTGGAACAAACAAGGCGACTAGATAAAACCCCAAGGGAGTTGCCGAGATAAATTCTACGAAGATGACGTAATGAAAGGTTGATTGAAGCTAAATATTTATATTGTGGTTCTTCGCGAAGCAGTAATAGGAGACCAAAACATGATAAAGATGGAAGGGGATAGCTTCAAGACAGTTTTGGGAGTGTAAAGTTGAGAGTACCACAGTTTTAAGAAAAGAACAATCCATACACTTACTTGGAATGGGAGAAGAAGATCGAGATGGTCTTTGATTGTCAGTTTTACTCTGAGGTAAACAAAGTAAGAGTATCAGCTACGGAGTTTAGTGATTATGCTCTGTGTTGGTGGGATCAGTTGGTAACATCAAGAAGAAGAAATCAAAGAAAATCTGGTGAAGACGTGGACTAAAATGAAAGATATCACACCGAAGAGATTTATGCTGAGCTATTAGTATCGTGAGTTGAATAATCAGCTTAGGAGCTTTGTACAAGGAAGCAAATCCATTGAGGATTACTATCAGGAGCTGCAAGCCTTATTGATCAAAGTGGATGTACGTGAAGACAGAGAAGCCACCATGTCGAGGTTTCTAGGGGGTTTACAACGTGATATTGAAACAAGTATTTTCTCGGGTTTCAATCAATTGTGATACAATAAGTGTCAATCCATAATGAGTGATGTGCTAGCAATCAAGATGCATCAATGCTATCTAAGTCAAGCCAATTCAACGATGTTGTATTGAAATTAACAACCTAATGATATTGAAATGCAATGCAGAAAATAAACTAAATACTAAGCATACTTGAGATGTCAGTTCAAGTAAACAATGTAAACAGGCAGACAAAACGGGGAAATGAAAAGTAAAGAACCACTCGACCAAAGTGTTCGAGTGGTGTGATCGAGCTGAAATGCAAGGGGATCATATGGATGGCTCTATGGACTAGGGGATGAAATTGAATGACCTGGATACTTAACAAACTCACCCAATTAGGGCTAATCGCTTGACAACAAATATCTAAAACAGCCTAATACACTGTCGTGTTACTAAGCCTCGAGTCTAACTGTTGACATACCCGATTCTGCCAGAACCATACAATTAAACAAGCAATGAACACCAACTTGTCAAAGCCAAAAAATATTCCTAACAAATGATTCTCTAGGATGTAACACATAACCCCATTTAAATCTAAATCCTCATGCTAGTGTATATAAGTCCCTGGAAAAAGATGAATCCAACAATTCCATTCACACTCTCATGTGGGAATCGATTGATATCATGTCCCAATTGATCAAAGAAGAACAAGCATTAAACACTCTCACCCAGAAGGGATTTAAATCAAATAAACACTTAAATACCTAGATAGAAAATCCTTGAAGCATACAACGAGACCGAAAACTGGAATAGGAGACAAAGGATTCAAGCCACATGTAATGGACCAGAAAAAGCCCCAAGGCATCAAAAATCACCAGATCCATATTTATATTGAAGCTAAATATTTATATTGTGGTTCTTCGTGAAGCAGTAATAGGAGACCAAAACATGATAAAGATGGAAGGGGATAGCTTCAAGACAGTTTTGGGAGTGTAAAGTTGAGAGTACCACAGTTTTAAGGAAAGAACAATCCATACACTTACTTGGAATGGGAGAAGAAGATCGAGATGGTCTTTGATTGTCAGTTTTACTCTGAGGTAAACAAAGTAAGAGTATCAGCTACGGAGTTTAGTGATTATGCTCTGTCTTGGTGGGATCAGTTGGTAACATCAAGAAGAAGAAATCAAAGAAAATCTGGTGAAGACGTGGACTAAAATGAAAGATATCACACCGAAGAGATTTGTGCTGAGCTATTAGTATCGTGAGTTGAATAATCAGCTTAGGAGCTTTGTACAAGGAAGCAAATCCATTGAGGATTACTATCAGGAGCTGGAAGCCTTATTGATCAAAGTGGATGTATGTGAAGACAGAGAAGCCACCATGTCGAGGTTTCTAGGGGGTTTACAACGTGATATTGAAACAAGTATTTTCTCGGGTTTCAATCAATTGTGGTACAATAAGTGTCAATCCATAATGAGTGATGTGCTAGCAATCAAGATGCATCAATGCTATCTAAGTCAAGCCAATTCAACGATGTTGTATTGAAATTAACAACCTAATGATATTGAAATGCAATGCAGAAAATAAACTAAATACTAAGCATACTTGAGATGTCAGTTCAAGTAAACAATGTAAACAGGAAGAAGAAACGGGGAAATGAAAAGTAAAGAACCACTCGACCAAAGTGTTCGAGTGGTGTGATCGAGCTGAAATGCAAGGGGATCATATGGATGGCTCTATGGACTAGGGGATGAAATTGAATGACCTGGATACTTAACAAACTCACCCAATTAGGGCTAATCGCTTGACAACAAATATCTAAAACAGCCTAATACACTGTCGTGTTACTAAGCCTCGAGTCTAACTGTTGACATACCCGATTCTGCCAGAACCATACAATTAAACAAGCAATGAACACCAACTTGTCAAAGCCAAAAAATATTCCTAACAAATGATTCTCTAGGATGTAACACATAACCCCATTTAAATCTAAATCCTCATGCTAGTGTATATAAGTCCCTGGAAAAAGATGAATCCAACAATTCCATTCACACTCTCATGTGGGAATCGATTGATATCATGTCCCAATTGATCAAAGAAGAACAAGCATTAAACACTCTCACCCAGAAGGGATTTAAATCAAATAAACACTTAAATACCCAGATAGAAAATCCTTGAAGCATACAACGAGACCGAAAACTGGAATAGGAGACAAAGGATTCAAGCCACATGTAATGGACCAGAAAAAGCCCCAAGGCATCAAAAATCACCAGATCCATATTTATATTGAAGCTAAATATTTATATTGTGGTTCTTCGCGAAGCAGTAATAGGAGACCAAAACATGATAAAGATGGAAGGGGATAGCTTCAAGACAGTTTTGGGAGTGTAAAGTTGAGAGTACCACAGTTTTAAGGAAAGAACAATCCATACACTTACTTGGAATGGGAGAAGAAGATCGAGATGGTCTTTGATTGTCAGTTTTACTCTGAGGTAAACAAAGTAAGAGTATCAGCTACTGGAGTTTAGTGATTATGCTCTGTCTTGGTGGGATCAGTTGGTAACATCAAGAAGAAGAAATCAAAGAAAATCTGGTGAAGACGTGGACTAAAATGAAAGATATCACACCAAGAGATTTGTGCTGAGCTATTAGTATCGTGGAGTTGAATAATCAGCTTAGGAGCTTTGTACAAGGAAGCAAATCCATTGAGGATTACTATCAGGAGCTGGAAGCCTTATTGATCAAAGTGGATGTATGTGAAGACAGAGAAGCCACCATGTCGAGGTTTCTAGGGGGTTTACAACGTGATATTGAAACAAGTATTTTCTCGGGTTTCAATCAATTGTGGTACAATAAGTGTCAATCCATAATGAGTGATGTGCTAGCAATCAAGATGCATCAATGCTATCTAAGTCAAGCCAATTCAACGATGTTGTATTGAAATTAACAACCTAATGATATTGAAATGCAATGCAGAAAATAAACTAAATACTAAGCATACTTGAGATGTCAGTTCAAGTAAACAATGTAAACAGGAAGAAGAAACGGGGAAATGAAAAGTAAAGAACCACTCGACCAAAGTGTTCGAGTGGTGTGATCGAGCTGAAATGCAAGGGGATCATATGGATGGCTCTATGGACTAGGGGATGAAATTGAATGACCTGGATACTTAACAAACTCACCCAATTAGGGCTAATCGCTTGACAACAAATATCTAAAACAGCCTAATACACTGTCGTGTTACTAAGCCTCGAGTCTAACTGTTGACATACCCGATTCTGCCAGAACCATACAATTAAACAAGCAATGAACACCAACTTGTCAAAGCCAAAAAATATTCCTAACAAATGATTCTCTAGGATGTAACACATAACCCCATTTAAATCTAAATCCTCATGCTAGTGTATATAAGTCCCTGGAAAAAGATGAATCCAACAATTCCATTCACACTCTCATGTGGGAATCGATTGATATCATGTCCCAATTGATCAAAGAAGAACAAGCATTAAACACTCTCACCCAGAAGGGATTTAAATCAAATAAACACTTAAATACCCAGATAAATCAAGATCAATCCTAACCTAATCCATCCCTAATAACCCGAAGAGAATCTATTCACCATCCATAAGAACACACAAATGTTCAAACCCAGAAAACTCTAAATCTGACATATATGATAGATCAGATTGAGATAAGAAGGTTTGTAGAAGAAATTAAATGCAAACACTGATTATATAAAAAGATATCAAAATTACAAGAGTAGAAATGAAGAACAAGGAAGAAGAGATTAGGAGGGAGAGAGAATAGGTTTTGAGATGATAAAGTCGTGGATACCCTATTTGGGTTCATGCTTTTATACTAAAAAACAATGCTTAATAAAGACAAAATGAAATCACAAGAAATCCGGAAAGATCCACTCGACCACTATGGATCAAGTTATGCATTAAATAAGAACTCATTTGGTTTGAGGGATAGGTTTTAAGAGACAAAAATGGCCTCTTCTTCCTTCTGTTTAAGCACAATGGTAACAAGGATCTCGCATTGAATGGATTGAACTGGAAGAGAATGCTAAAGGTTAAAGCCAACTGGTGCATACAAAAATAGATTCCCATCTACCCATGAACACACAACTGACTCCACCTAACTCTAAACACAGAATTTTACCCCTAGTTCTTACGGTTTCCGTGCCTACAACATATGGTATCAGAGCAGAAAGGCACCTAAATCAGGTTGTGGAAACCCTAGTTTGCATCGAATCTTATTTTGTTTTGTTTACTTGTTTTGATTAATTGTTCTTTGTTTCTGTCTTTGTTTCATCGTTAGATCTATCAGAAAAAATCATAAAAATCATGTGTTTCAGCATCTTAGTTCAGTGTTTTGTTCATCTTAAACATAAAAAAAAAAAAGACAAAAATTTGATTAGCTTTGTTTATGTTTTGATTGTTGCTCTGTTGCTCTCGGTTGATTGTTGCTGTGTTGCTCTTGATTTGATTGCTGCTATGTTGGTCTATTGTTGTTGTGTTGCTCGATCGATTGTTGCTCTGTTTTTTGGTCGACTATCTGTTGCATCTCGAGTTTGCAACTCTATTGTCTCGTGACATTTATACATCGCTACGGCATTTGCTGTTTCATGACTTAATAGTTATATTATTGCATTGTTCTGAATTTTACATAACCATAGTATTTGCTGCATTGGCCCCGTGTCAGTGCATTGTAGCTGAGTCTTCACTTGTCTGTTTTCATAAGTTAAATATATATATATATATATATATATACTTAATCTGTTAGTTCTTTTTGTGATCAAAGCTTTGGTTACTTCTCGATTTCCTTTGCACTTGATCTGTTTGTTATTGTACTACAGTTAATAATCACACATGGGAGAGGAAGCACAAGTCAGCATATGGCTCAGGTAGCCACCATCCGAGCACAAATCCAAACAATAATAGAGCGTGTGACATAAATCGAACAATAACAAGAAAAAATTTGATCTGGAGATGCACCAGGAGCTAAATATGTCGAACCTAAACCACCAGACTGATCATTGAGAACAATGAAGCATAAACCATGCCTGCAGCAACAACCATAAGATCGATATGATTAGTTGGTGCCAAATATGTATACATTTGCAGGAAGTAGCTATCCAGCGGACTATCTAGAGTGGGAGAGAGACATGGATGACTGGTTTTCATATCACAACTATCCAAAGGAAGAAAGGCTAGCATGTGCCATCAAACGACTCACCGGAGACGCATACTCTTGGTGGAGGCAAGAAAAATACAAAAGGTGGAAGTATTAAGAAGGAGCCATCACCACTTGGGAGAATCTGAAATGGGTCATGATCATGGATTTTGTTTCTACTTTGAACTTAAAAGAAACCAGAGCAAAATATCCGCAGAGATACTCAAACCGTAACACCAAAGAGACAAGAAGACTAATGCCGCCAGACAATCAAAGAGGCTTGTCCAAAAATCAGTCTTTCAGCAAAATAAGAAGCACACAACCGCCTATTGTCCAGACCAGAAGAGATACATCCCAAAAGCCTTGGAGAAGAAGAACGTCCACTGCCCAGACACATTATCCAAACCGAGAGCACATCCAGAACAAACAATTGTTCAAACTGAGGCTAAGATGAGTTCTACCTTAGACAAATTGGTACCAAATGTATCCATCACTTGTATGATGAACCTCTCCGTGTCAAAGAGAGTTGAAACATGTTTCGTTAAGGAGCACACATCCATAAAAGAAGAGCCACCCGAAATAAAAATTACAATAGATCAGAAGCAAGCTCAGGACGCGCTATGTATTCCAAGTTGCTCAAGGAAGCAAAACTAGAGACACCATTACAACCTGACATGAACAACACTAAACCAGGTATATGTCTAGAGCCCCTTCTATTGAGTGAAACAAATGTGCCTATTCATGCTGCAGGAAGGACACACGTGAGCTCTATGGTTTCTGAAGATAAGAAGCTAATCTTGTATGACAAGTTTAAACAGATTTCAAACCCTAAGGTAAATCTTACTCTAGTCAAGAATGATTTTAATGATTCCATGACAGGATTGATGCACTTGTCCTTTCCAAGAGATAGTGAATCAGGTCTAGGAACCAAGGGACATCGCACTGCACCTAAAGAAGAAAAATCAGAGAAGAGAATTGTCCACACAACAGTTGATAAACAGATAAGTTCTGACAATACTTGTCTTGATATTTATAATTCCATGATCAGAATAATGCACTTGTCTTGTCTAGAATATGCTGAAACAGGTTTAGGTACGAAGGATAAACAATGGACCTATGGAGTAACAAAAATCTTAGTTTCTGACCAGAAGCAAAAGAGAGGAAGCTCTAAATCCTTACAAATCGAATCAAAGGACCAGGAGCATACTAAAGTAGCCAAAGCTTCTTTGTTGTTCAAAGATGAACCACCAAATGCATTGCTTATGTTCAAACCAAACTACAAGAGCCAGCGAGGACCTAAGAAAGACAAAGAAGAGAATCTGGTAGGGCACCATCAGTTCAGAGAAATTTTTAAAGATCTACATCAGATTCTGTACAGTGGATGGAAACCAGCAATTATAGTAAGAGCTAGAGACATTGAACTTGTACACACCAAGCTAAGTATCTTTGTTCCTAAAGCTCATTTGTTTCATAACATGGATATAATATGTTTGTCTTTGTCAAAAGTGTCAAGTCCAGATTTTAGAAAATCCTTGAAGCATACAACGAGACCGAAAACTGGAATAGGAGACAAAGGATTCAAGCCACATGTAATGGACCAGAAAAAGCCCCAAGGCATAAAAAATCACCAGATCCAACAACACTCCCATGTACCATGCTTTATACGGAACACAACAAAGACCATACTCAGGTAAATAACACCCTAATTAGATTCATTTCTAATGATTCTAAAAGTGTTATAATAGACCTGTTAAGTTTAGAAAAGCTTGACAAAAATGTTGGTGCTTCATAGAAATATTTGGTTCAAAATAATTGGTTTATTACACAAATAAAACCTGAGCAAAATGTTATATTGAATCAACCTTGTTTACCTATTTACAATAATTCTATGAACTGATGGTGCCCTAAAAGAGGAGCTAAGCAAGCGACACCATCAATGCTTGTACGTGATCAAAATCATAGATATCATAAATCAAACCAGCTCAAAGGAGAGCCACCAGACGCACCATTCATCCACAAAACACCAACATACCAAGGTAAGACTCTAAACTCCCAAATAAGGATGAAGGCTAACTTGCTTTCTCTTGGTGCAAATTGTACAGTTTTGAGGTCAAAACTTTTTCAAGGTAGAGTGTATGATGAGGACATAAAATCAATTTTAAACCCGGACCATGTACCCGATGCCAAGTAAGCACCAATGACACATTACAAGAGTAAGACGAAGACTATGCTGAGCTTAGTAAATGCCACAGACTCAACACAGAGTATGACAACATTTGCTTACAGCCCCAGAAACAAGATACTTTCTTCTTGCCAGTTTTACAAGATTGCACCGAAGCTTCTTGGTTTGTCAATTCGGCTAAGGAGAGCTCAGAGGCTATCAATGGAGAATCATGTTTGGCAACTAGGAGCAGTGTTCTAACCACTTCCTTGGGCTGAAGACACACAAAGACGTGCTAAGGAATTGTACTCTTTTTTCATTATCTCGGTTTTGTCCCATTGGGTTTTCCGGGAAAGGTTTTAACTAGGCAACAGCCTTAATGCGTATTTCATTGCGTGAGATTCCTCTTACATCCTGATTGCTTTGTAATCTCTTCATCTCCATTCATCTTGGTTCATGGAACTTTCCATTGCTCCCCGAGAGACATAACACTAGAGAAAAATATAAACATACAAAAAATGCTAAAGCATAATAAAGAAAGCTATGTACAAAGATAATCATGGGAACTCCTCCGAAGTGAGCTTGTTTTTAGTCTCATAGCTTGACTTTACACCTTTTAGGCTTCGGGAGGTTCATCGAGAGGCACCGAGGTCCCCTCTGGGGTAATCTGATCTGCCAAGTAAGGCTTAACCCTCTATCTGTTGACTGTGAATTCCTTCACTTCTGTAGTCAATAGAGTTATAGCACCATAAGGCAAAACTTCTTTTATTCTAAATGGACCCGACCATCTCGACTTTAACTTCCGTGGGAAGAGCCTGAGTCTTGAATTGAATAGCAGCACTTTGTCACCCACATTGAAATTCTTAGGTGTGATCTTCTTATCATGGAACGCTTTTGTTCTCTCCTTGTAAACCTTAGAACTTTCAAATGCATCTAATCTGATCTCTTCCAACTCATGTAAACTCATTTCTCTTTTCTCCTGAGCAGTCTTTAGATCCAGATTAAGAATTTTTGTTGCCCAAATGGCTTGTATTCTACCTCTACTGGCAGATGGCATGCCTTACCGTAGAGGAGTTGGAATGGCAACCTTCCTATTGGAGTTTTATAAGCGGTCCTATAGGCCCAGAGAGTTTCATCCAGCTTAGTTTCCCAGTCTCACTTTGAGGTTCCAACCACTCGAGCTAGTATTGCCTTGATCTGTTTGTTTGAAACTTCTACTTGACCATTAGTCTGAGGATGATAAGGTGTTGCTACCTTATGCTTGACTTCATACTTGTTAAGCAAATTCTCAAATAGTTTGTTGATGAAGTGAG
Source organism: Cardamine occulta (assembly GCA_028015245.1). Taxonomy (NCBI): domain Eukaryota; kingdom Viridiplantae; phylum Streptophyta; class Magnoliopsida; order Brassicales; family Brassicaceae; genus Cardamine; species Cardamine occulta. Next base: position 9,933,098 of record CM051390.1, read on the forward strand.
ATCGTCGATCACTTATAACTACCATTGGTACTCCAAATCTGGGGAAGATTATGGTTTTGAACATTTTCAGAATCACCTTAGCATCATTTGTTGGTGCTGCTATGGCTTCAACCCATTTTCTCACATAGTCCACCGCCACTAGAATGTATGCGTTTCCATGTGATGGTGGGTTGAAGGGTCCCATGAAATCTATTCCCCAGACATCGAACACTTCCACCTTAAGAATGGAGTTCTGACGCATCTCGTTCCTTTTGCTGATGTTTCCCATCCTTTGACACGCATCTCACTTGGAGATAATGCTATGAATGTCTTTGAACATTATTGGCCAAAATAATCATGCTTGTAGTATCTTCTGAACTGTTTTGAATGTTGCAAAGTGTCCACCATAGCAGACCCATGACAGTGCTCCAGGACTCCCTTCACATCCTCTTTTGATATACATCTTCTGAATAGGCTATCCACACCTCTCTTGTATAAGAAAAGCTCATCCCATAAGTAATGGTTGGCATCCTTAAAGAATTTCTTCTTCTTATAAGGATCTAGATCATCAGGGTCCTTACCAGTGGCTTTGTAGTTCACCATATCTGCATACCAAGGAAGCCCTTTGCCCAGCGCAACCATCAGCTTGAGTGAAGTGCTCAAGCCCCTGTAATATGACCAAACTCCTACTAACATTAGTTGTTCTTCTGGCATTGAATCATCTATAGGAATGGCATCTTCTATTCTCATCCTCAACAGATTGTCCGCTACTCCATTCTCTATTCCCTTCTTATCCACGATCTCCATGTCAAATTCTTGAAGTAAGAGGATCTATCTTAAAAACCTTGGCATCGTGTCCTTCTTCGCGTAGATGTGCCTCAATGCTACATGGTATGTGTAGACGATCACCTTTGACCCAATCATGTAACTCCTGAATTTCTTGAATGCGAATACTACTGCAAGCAGCTCCTTCTTGCATAGTAGATGACATAAAGTTTTTTGTCTATCCTTTGTCTTAGCACAGCACCAAACGCATAATCGGAAGCATCGCACATGATCTTGAATGGGTGGTCCTAGTTTGGCGCTTGTACTATAGGAGCCGAAACTAAAGCTTCTTTGATCTTGTTAAAAGCTTTTTGACATTCTGAATGAAAGTCAAACTCTGTTTCCTTGCATAGTAACCTGGTCAGTGGTGTCACAAGCTGTGAGAAATCCTTGATAAATCTTCTATAAAAGCCAGCATGTCCCAAGAAATTTCTTATGTCCTTTACAGTCTTTGGTGGCTGTAATTGCATCATTACTTCAATCTTTGCTTGATTAACCTTTATCCCCTTCTCTGATATCTTGTGACCAAGCACTATCCCCTCACTTACCATGAAATGGCACTTTTCCCAGTTAAGAACTAGATTGGTTTGTTCACGCCTAGTCAAGACCCTGCACAAATTAGACAAGTAGGAGGAAAAGGAGGAGCCATAGTCAGAGAAGTCATCCGTGAAGACTTCCACCATCTCCTCTATTAGATCTAAAAAAATGGAGGTCATGGACCTTTGAAAGGTGGCTGGTACATTGCACAAGCCAAAGGTTATTCTCCGATATGCAAATTTCCCATAAGGGCATGTGAATGTGATTTTCTCTTGATCAATAGGATGTATGGGGATTTGAAAGAAACCACTGTAACCATCAAGGAAACAGTAGTAAGGGTAGTTTGCTAGTCTTTCTAACATTTGGTCAATGAATGGCAATGGGAAGTGATCTTTTCTAGATGCAGCATTTAATTTTTTTTGTAATCAATGCACATTCGATGCCTAGTGATAGTTCTGGTGGGAATAAGTTCATCTTTTTCATTTTTAGGGACACAATGCACATGCGATACCCAAGGACTATCTGATATAGGGTAAATGATTCCAGCATCTAATAATTTAAAGATTTTCTTTTTAACAAGTTCTTTCAAGTTTGGATTCAATCTCCTTTGATGTTCACTGCTAGAATGATTTTCATTTTCCAAGTGAATTCTATGAGTGCATTGGTTAGGTGAAATGCCCTTAATATCATCTAAGGAGTAACCTATTGCTTTCCTAATTTTTTTAACTCAATGAGCAATGCATGCAATTCATCAGACCCTAGTTTATCATTTACTATTAAAGGGTACGTAGAGTTGGGGCCTAGAAAAGCGTTCATTAGCCGGTTTGGAAGTGGTTTCAAGTCCCCCTTGGGTACCTCTAACTCTGACCAATCGTCACGTTCTGTGGTTCCAAGCTCGACCTCATGGTTGAGCGCACTGGTCGAGCGAATCGGACTCGAGCATGCAGGTCGAGCTGATATGCGATCATTCTCACATGCGGCTACAGCTTTTGTTCTTGCTCCCACCAGGTCCTCAAACTCTTCTAATTCTTCCACCACCTTTCTTAAGTCCATTATTATTCCATACCTTGAAGTTTCACTATGAAGATATCCATCCTCATCACTCTTTTTCAAAGTGGTTTTGAGATGATCTTCCTTAACCAGTTCTTCTTGTACTTCTTCTGCTAGCTGATCCGTTTCCCCAATCCTGAATAGTTGTCCACGTATAGTGGGTTTCTTCATTGACTTGTTGCTGTCAAATTTCATGATCACATTTTGTCCCAACTTGAGGTCAATCTTCCCATATCTAACATCAATCATTGCTCCGGTAGTTGCTAAAAAGGGTCTTACTAGGATCAGAGGATCTCTTGGTTCTTCATCCATTTCAAGAACTACAAAATCTGTGGGGACTTCTACATGTCCGATCCACACTGGTTGGTCTTCTAGTAAGCCATGAGGTAATCTGATGGATCTGTCAGCTAGGATCAAAGAGATCTTGCTAGGTTTATACTTGTTAAATCCCAGTCTTTTTGCAACTGAGAGAGGCATTAGACTTACCAAAGCTCCTAAATCACAAAGGCAGTTTCTGAAGATGAGAGGACCTAGGGAACAAGGTAGGGTGAAGGAACCTAGATCTCCTAACTTTTCTTGGCCGATGATGTTCTTCTGAATGATGGCACTACATTAATGTGTTAGCACTACCATTCTCTGAACTTCTTTAATCCTTTCCATAACCAGATCATTCAAGAATATTTAACCTGGTGGTATAAGCAAGAATGCATTCAATAATGGCATCTGGAGCTCTACTTCTTTCAAATGTTTAGCAAAAAGAGCTTTGTACTTTGCCACCAATTGCTTTTTACATCTCCTTGGGAATTGTAAGGGGGTACATATGGTGGTGGATCATAAGGTTTATCCTTCTCCTTTGGTTGGTCAGGTTTTTCACAGGAGTTATCTTAGCTCGAAAGAGCACTCGAGTTACATGGTTGAGCTGAAATTTTTGTATTAGTTGCTTAGTTTCAATCTCATTATGGCTAAGCTTCTCCCCAGCCTGAATATCACTGTCCTCTGTGATAAATTGTTCTCTTTCTTTTGTGGGTAGCTGCTTCCCACTTCATAAGGTGATAGCATGGGCATACTCCTTTGTATTCTGCTGTTGAGATCTTTGAATGTATAGTCCATCTTGTTGTTGACCTCTTCAAATTCGTTTTTGGTGATGGTTGTAACTTGTATTCTGATGATAGGGATTGAAAGCTTGTTGTTGATTTTGGGGATTACTGAATTGGTCATGTTGATTTCACCAGTTGTTGTTTTTGAAAAACAAGTTTGGGTGCTGTTTGTTGTTGAAATTGCCCTTGTTGAACCCATCTTGATTCTGTATATAGCGAACTTCTTCCAACTGCATACTCTCCCCATCCGGAACTTGAAACTGGTATTCCCCAAAGACAACATGTACTGATTTTTGTTGAGCTTTCAGAAGCTTGTCCATCTTCTCATTTAAAGTCTGAATTTCCTTCTTGTGCTCCTCCTCTGTATCAGTGCAGCCTTGCGTAGTCCTCTCATACTCCTCATTATAGTTCCCATCCAACTGTGCTAAGTTCTCTATCAGTTTCCAGCCAGGTTCTACCTCCTTGTTGAGGAATTTCCCATTACTTCATGGTAGGTAATGCTCTTCTGTATAGTGTACTGAGTAGAGTTTCAATGTTGAAACCATGATGAGGTCACTTGATAATATAACTCTTAAATCGCTCCCAATCATTAGAAAATGACTCCCTATCCTTTGGTGCAAAGCTGTATATCTCATTCCGAATCTTTGTTGTTCCAGTACGGGAGAAGAATGTCTGTTTGCAGTCTTTCCAAGAAGTAATGGAGTCCGATATCAGATTCCTTTCCCACTGTTGTGCCTTATCGCCAAGTGAAAACGGAAATAATCGCAACTTAAAACTATCTTCACTTACTCTAGTTATCTGTGTGAGGCTGCAGAGCGTATCAAATACATCCAAGTGGTCCAATGGGTCTTCTATTGGTAAGCCATAAAATAATTACCTTGAACCATAGAGATAAGCTGCTTCTGATTTCGAAGTTATTCTGGACAGCTGGCGGGACAATACCTTGTCTAGGTGTATGAGTTGTGAGAGCATCACATGTTCCAATAGTTCACGGCATTGATGCTGGTAGTTATCGTTACTCTTGTTTGGCTGATCCGAGGACTTGACCTGATTGGTCGAGTGATGCGATCGAGTGAACTTGTGCTTATGGCAAATGGTGTATAAAATGTATCAAAGTACAAAACCAACGATAAATATAACAAAATGATAACAAAACTGAATCTTAAAAGCAAAGAAATCTTAAATGTAACACAAAATCACCCAAATGGCAACGACACCAAAATGAAACGTATTTTCTCGGGTTTCAATCAATTGTAATATAATAAGTGTCAATACATAATGAGTGATGCGCTAGCAATAAAGATGCATCAATGCTATCTACGTCAAGCCAATTGAAAGAAGTTATTTGAAACTAACAACCTAAGGAAATTGAAATGCAATGCAGAAAATAAACTAACTACTAAGCATATTTGAGATGTCAATTCAAGTAAACAAAGTAAACTGGCAGACAAAACGGGGAAATGAAAAGTAAAGAACCACTCGACCAAAGTGTTCGAGTGGTGTGATCGAGCTGAAATGCAAATCAGAGAAAACACAAAATCAACAAAGCAAATGAACGATTTAAACTATATAGCGGTAAAAGGGATCATAAGGGTTGATCTATGGACTAAGGGATGAACTTGAATGACATGGGTACTTAACAAACTCACCCAATTAGGGCTAATCCCTTGACAACAAATATATAAAACAGCCTAATACACTGTCGTGCTACTAAGCCTGGAGGCTAATTGTTGACATACCCGATTCTGCCAGAGCCATACAATTAAACAAGCAATAAACACCAACATGTCAAAGCCAAAAAACATTCCTACCAAATGATTCTCTAGGATGGAACACATAACTCCATTTAAATCTAAATCCTCATGCTAGTGTATATAAATCTCTGGAAAAACATGAAATTTAAATCTAAATCAAGATCAATCCGAATCTAATCCATCCCTAATAATCCTTAGAGAAACTACTCACAATCCATAAGAACACACAAATGTTCAAAACCAGAAAACTCTAAATCTGACATATGTGATATATCAGATTGAGATAAAAAGGTTTGTACAAGAAATGAAATGCTAACACTGATTATATAAAAAGATATCAAAATTACAACAGAAGTTATGAAGAACAAGAAAGAAGAGATTAGGAGGCATAGAGAATAGGTTTTGAGATGATAAAGTCGTGGATACCCTATTAGGGCTAATATATGTGCTTTTATACTAAAATAAAAGGCTTAATAAAGACAAAATGAAATCCCAAGAAATCCGGTAAGACCCACTCGACCATAATGGTCGAGTGGTTGGTCGAGGTTGTGTGTTCTCTTCAGTCACCTTCTTGTGCGAATCCAAAGCCCCAGCCCAGTGCCATCAACTCCTTATGACTCCAAAGTGTCCATAAAGACCTGCATCCAACCCCAAAAATGCACTATGCATGAAATACTCATGCAAAAGACTCTAAGACTCCTAAGTGAATGAAAGATGCAGGTAACGGTGTATACAAGGCATGAATGCTCACTAAAATGATGATAAATATATGCTAAAAACATGTAAAATATAGAGATATCTGACATTTAAGATCGTTTGGAGATGCAACCGCATGTGGATTTGCAAGATATGCTACATCTTGCCGTACTTATTGAGCAGCAACCGACAAGAAGAAGTTCTACAAGAACCCATTATGGAACTGGAAATCATACTTTCACAAAAGGAAGTTATCCGAACGATGAAAAAATGAAGACTCAAGGGAGTAGCAATCCGGCTAACACTTCGAGACTGGAGGCTAAGCCTTTTGGAGATAAACAAGTTGAGAGAGTCAAAAACTATGACAAGGACGAGCAACATCAACTGCTACAAATGTCAAGGGATAGGGTATTACGCTAATGAATGCACTAACAAAAGAGTTATGATTCTCAAGGAGAATGGAAATTATAAGTCCAAAGAAGAGGAGCAACCAGAGTCTAATCCTAAAGAAGAGGAAGAGCCGGTCGAGCTACCAGCTACAGGAAATTTATTCGTGACTATGAAGACTCTAAGCATTCAAACTAAGACCGAGGAGCAGGCCCAAAGAACTAACTTGTTCCACATGTGATGTCTAGTTAAGGGTAAAGTATGTAGTCCCATAATTGATGGAGGAAGCCACACTAACGTGGCAAGTGAAACGATGGTTAATAAGTTGGGACTGAGCATCAAGAAGCATCCAAGACCTTATGATATACAATGGCTCAATAACGTGGGAGAAATGAGGGTTAGGCATCAAGTGGATGTGTCGATTGCTATTGGAAAATATGAAGACAAAATTCTATGTGATCTGCTACCAATTGAAGCGAGGAATATATTCCTAGGAAGACTGTGGCAATCAGACCGAAGAGTGCTTCATGTTGGATTCACCAATCGACACACATTTGAGTTCAAAGGAAGAAAGACTACACTTGTTCCATTGCCGCCTCATGAAGTCTATCTTGATCAAATCCAACTCAAGGGTAAGCAAGGACAAGGTAAAAAGTCTAGTCTCTTTTTTATGGCTGAAAAACTCTATATGATGACCCATTTGATCCTAAGTTACATGTTGGTTCAAATAAAACTTCTTTTGCCACTAACCTTGCACTGGAGCTTCCAAGTGATTTCAATACTATACAAGTTGTTCCTCAAGAAATACAACACTATGGGAAACATCCTCATAGGACAGAGCCACACTGTAATGAAATAAGTGACTTCAACCAAGAAAGTCAAAAGCAACATGTTACACACAAGAAGAATGAAGAGACGAATGTGAAACATTTAGCTTATAATGGAGAGAAGGCTTTATATGTTTTTGAAGTTATGGATGATCATAAAGCTGGGTCAAGACTTCACATTCAAGCCTTGGATATCTCTAACCTGACAGGATTATCTAAACCTTTTAAAATTATTTCTAATGTCTTTAAACCTATGATAGTACAACCTGGTCATGTTGTTGATTTCCTCTATGCTAACATATATTTATCTTATTGTTTAGAAAGCAATAAAGATCAAATCTCTTACAGGGAACAGATGTTTGAGTTGAAGAACAAGGATTTATTCAATGGATTTACAAGAGAAGAAAATGTTCTTTATAAAGACTTACGTGATACCAAGAATGGGACAAAGGCGCTTAACACTTTCCAAAGAAACATGCATAAGAAGATCAATGTTCTGTCCAAAGCTCTTAAAGATAGCAACTATGATGCTGAACATCTCCACAAGTGCCATGACCACATCAATCCAATATTTTATCGACATGGTAAGTTTTCAATACATTTTATGCTTAATGATTTTGACTTGGGGTTGTTTGTGGCAGGGCAATCAGATTTGAGGACAAATCTTTTTCAACGGAGGGAGGATGATGCGATCCTAAGAGGCTCTAAGGACACAAAACATGGAGTTGGAAACATTAAGAAAGCAATGGACAAAACATGGAACAAAAGGAGCATGGAAAGGAGCAAAAGGAGCATGGAAAGCATGCATTGGACTTATGGAGTATTTTTGGAACAAAAGTTTTCATCAAACAATGCGAGTGTCACTACACCTAGTGGGGACTCAAGCGGATCACTTGGACCTTAGGCTTTGTGTTAATGCTACACTGGTCAAGACACAAGTCTAAGAAGACTAGAGATTTGGCTATATGATCCACTCACAATCTTTTTCCCTTGGTTCGTTTTTGTCCCAATGGGTTTTCCGGACAAAGTTTTTAATGAGACTTGAGGCTCATATGTTCATCTATGTCAACCTCTAGTTTGATCCATCAGAAGGCCCGTATCTCTTCATCTTTAGCATGGCCCATATCTACATATTTCTTATCTTTCAATCTTGTATTTGAATTAAAATTATTGTGTTTACTTTGCATGGTCTGAGTATGAGTTTCCGAGGCATGTCTCGAAACTCTTCTCTCTTCTCCTTCTCGTCACCAACTCTTTATATAGTGGCTGAGACTTATGTATTTCTCATATAAATTTTTAATCAAAAACCTTTCTAAATAATAGATCATTGTTCTTCTTTTTCGTGTGATTCGAACTAGAAAACTCTTAGTCTTATCAAAACAAAATTCTGCATACTTGTGTGGTGCTAGTCGATCCATCCTCATGCAAGCTGCTTGTTAATCGGGTCTTGCATCATGATATGTTCAAATTTACCCTGAGCTACTCTCTCAAATTAAGAGATCAATGTAGTATTTAGGGATCGAATCAACAAGGAGTTGGTTACACAATAGATTGTCAGTAAAAGTATTAAGCTAAATAAGAAATATTGTAATTAAAGAAAACAAAGCAAATAAGTAAACGAGATATAAAATCAATGGAGAAAGACGCTAGGCAAAGGGAAATCTTAGGAATCGTCAGAACTGCGAATCAATCAATTATTGGGATTATAATTAAGAACCGTTCTAGAACTCAAATCACTAAGCTATAATTGACCAACTGTCGTTGCGAAAACTATCTAAATCTAAATTCCAGAATCCCAAATTTCTTTGCAAATCCTAAGAATATAAATCAGCCTTAACGTTCAGGTTCGATATGTTCACAAAATCCCTAAACCAAATTCCTTTGCGAATAAGTAATTTTGCTCACCCTAGATATATCAGATTATCAATTGCACTGTCGTGCCTAATCGATTAACCTAAGATCTAAATTCCAATTGCACTGTCGTGCCTCCTAGAATTAGCTTTGAGAACAACCTAAGGCGAAGAACTCTAGCAATTAATCCCAATAATATAATCAATTTAACAATTCATCAGAAACCCTTGAAAACCCTAAACCTAACTATGAAACTACTCAGACATATCCATGGAAATCAAAGACATGAAATAAATAGATATCATATAAATTAGAATAGAGAAAGAGGGGTTCGAAATCTTCTCTCAAAGAAGAAACAAAGTATAAGATCAGCCCCTAGGTCTAAGCTCTCTCTAAAGTAAACACAAAGAAGAAGATTCATAAAATAAAACCTAAAAACCTAATTTATAAGGCTAAACACGATCTGGGGTCTTTTGTTAACTTTCTGGAAGTTCATTAAATGTTAAATTCTGCGTCAGAGTTGGTCAGTGTTGATCGTCACCATTGCTAGTGTCGCTCGACACTCATGGTTATGAACTCGGCTTACTCTATTCGCGTGACAAACTGGATTGCTTCCACGAAAACTGGCATAACTTTTGATCTCACCGTTGGAATGATCTCAAATCACTTCCAAATAAAATATAACTCATTGATCTATCTTGTCTCAAAATATTAGCTCGATCCATCGGTGGAAAGTTCTTCAACGAATGCCAAACTTCTGAAGTCTCTGCATGACTCTGCATCTGCATATGCTCCAAAAGTTCCAGAAATGCTCTAAATCATCCAAAATATCCCAAATGTGTATAAACCTGTAAAAGACTCTAAAAAGACTCGAAGCAATATAAAAGATTCGATAAAAGACATATATCATGGCATAAAACTGGTAAAAACCATGATATATCAACTCCCCCAGACTTAGCTTTTGCTTGCCCTCAAGCAAACAGAAAACTGAATACAGGGAAGAAGTTTGAAAACATGAAACTCACAATGTCATCAGAATACCACAATCACATCAACCTTAGTTAAGCCACTAGAAACTCTTACCTGATACGAACCAGACCACCATGTAATTCATCGCAAGCATTCACAGTTTTCCTGATAATACCCACAACCTTTCAACATAATCTCCCGTAAGGTCTTCATCACTGCGCTCCTCATGTCAGATCTCAATGCCCAGAACCTTCTAGACTTTATCGTCATTCAATACCAAGACAAGACAACATACACAACATATGGTACTCTTTCTCTCCCCCAGACTTATTCTTTTATTTATTCCCTTTTTATTATATTTTTTTTCTCTTAATAAAAGCACAAAGGGGCAAGCAAATAATGGTATCACGGGAAAATCCTAACCTTGCCGCGGCCTTTGCTGATCATCTCTTATATCCATGTAAAATAATGAGGTCACGGAAAATTTTCCTACCCCTTTACACGGAAGAGAATCATCTCAACTTTTCATAAGAATTTATTCAACCCTTTATATATATATCAAGGTTTGATACGCGAGTATTGATGGTGTTTGCCACCGAATCCCCGGTTCATCCCCTCTTTATATATATCAAGTACATATCATTTTTCGCTATCTTCTAACTGGGGAGAGGAATACCATTTAATTACCTCAAAAGTTGTATCATGTCGGGTATGTATGAGAAAGTCAAGCTCTTAGAACACTGAAATCGTCGAAGAGGTTAACAGTTCAAACCATAGAACTAAGGATTTCTGCGGAAGTATGGGAGTCTCAAGTCAACAGGTAGGCCTTTGATTTTTCCATTAGTCTCGGATTCATGCCAGACTTGAATCAATGGTCACTTAAGCTTCTACAACTGTGGTTAATTCCTCGGTAAAATCATTGTTTCGGACAGATTTTGACTCAATAAAACAAAACAAATTTTTTGACTCTAAGAAAATAATAAACAACATTAGTAACTACCTCCCCCAGACTTAAACAACACTATCCCCAGTGTTATAGAAGCATGAGTTTGGTGAAAAAGAAAAACAAACGAAAAGAACGTTGAAATCAAGAAAACTACCTATGTGTTGCCATTAGTGTCGATCGACACCCAGCCTGGTGTCGATCGACACCAAGCATGAACGACTGCGGCTGAATGAGTTGCTGACATAGATTTTCGCAAACAGGTTGTAGATTTGGTGCACACACAAACCGTAACCTGTAGCTAATTAAGAATACTCAAGCAAATATTAAGCAACAACACATAGTATACTAATAAAGTTATCAAGGTTCATGACTAACAAAAATGCAAAATAAAACAAAAAATAACTAAATGTAAAGAAAAACTAAAGTAAACGTACTAGTGGGTTGCCTCCCACTAAGCGCTTGTTTAACGGTCATTAGCTTGACTATGCTGAAGCACGGACATATGGTGGGCGAGTGGGTGCAAATGGATGTCTCTCAGAGAATTGTCGCTTCATCCATGGTGGAGTGTAAGCATTAGGTGCATGAGGACGACCAAGGTAATGAGGAACATCAGCCGGGTGAGACATTCGCCTGGGTGGTACACTTCTTTCCCCTACAAAATCATCAATATAACAAACAAGCGCTATACGAGAATCTCGTGGCTTGGTTAACTGTAAAACAGTTTTTGTACCACGAAAAGTCTTTTTGATGATATTAGATGATTTGGGCTTAGAAATTGCGTACCTTTGCTTTTCCTGAGGTGAATGAAGTGTAGGATGTGGAGCTTTCTATTTAACAACAGCTCGCAGACTAGCAACATTGAGATCATCCCGAAAACCAGCTGTTGTAGACAACTGCAGACCAACTGGTGGAGCGTGTCAATCGACACAAGTGGTTCGTGTCGATCGACACGGATATCTTTACTAAGGTTCAGCATCTTGGGTTTGAGAATCCTGTGCATCATCTCATCCATAGCGGCTTGTCCTTTTGCCTTAAACTCAGGAGTGATGATGGCTCGAACCTTAGCAAATGTTCTTGAGGTAACTCCATACTGCAGCTTATACTCAATTGTATCACCAACTCACTTCTTAGGTATCAAGGTCATAAGAGGCTCTTCTATCACTGCTCTTCTCTGCGGTTTCTTCTTTCTAACGCCAGCATTAAGATTCTTTGCAGTGAAGTCCTTAGAGTGAAGCTTGTTCACCTCTTGGTTGTGCGAATTCCCTGTTTCCCGCTTATCACAAACTTTCTTATCCTCTTTCTTAGGCAATTTCCTCAATGATGGAGTTGGAATATCGACTGGGTCTAGGAGCTTCCCTGGTAATCTGCTGATAAGAATCGGTGCACACTCGAGATAAATCAGATCCACAGCATCATTAAGACTAATCTCTTTAGCGTATGCCTTGTCGATAACTTCCTTCACACGTGGCAAATTACAAAATTCGTGAACCTCTAAAAATTGCCAACTTATCTTATTAACCAAAGCATCATATGAAACAGCAGCCTTAGGGTAGGCAGAATGGGCTTGTCGACACTTTCTGTTGCAGACTTGGGTATTTCACCACTTTCTGCAACAGCCTTCGAGGCATGTCGATCGACACTAAGGGAGAGTGTCGATCGACACTGGTCATCTCGATTCAAGTTCATGTCATCTTTTGCAGCTGGTGTCGATCGACACAAGTGGTCCATGTCGATCGACACGTGTTCCGGAATAACAACATCTTTGTCCTCGATATCCTCCAATAGCATGGCTAAAAATTTATCATCCATTTGCTCAAATTCTTCAGCACTGATATCACCGTTCAATATAATGGCATTGCACTGATACCTTGGATTAGCGTCTGTCCTTCCTGGAAGGGTATTGTCTTGTCTCTTCACAGCTTCGGCAGTCTGTGCAACTTGAGTGTCGAGCTTCTTGACATGAACGTTTAGCTGCTCAATCTTGCCATTAAGATCAGTATACAGAGCATCGATCTTTCCATTGAAATCCACAGTAATCTTTTGCTGTCCTTCCAGAACCTGCTCTAACATGGATTCTATCTTGCTCGTAGATGTCGGCGGAGGAATATTCTGGTAGGAAGACGAGCTGTAGTTCCTCGTATAGGTGTCACTGCTCTGGAAAGGCTTCTGATACTGAGGCTTCTGAGTGTAGGACGGGCGGATAGCACACCGGTTGGCATAGAATTGCTCAGGCCGGTTGTAATCTCCTAGTGTCATCCCACGTTGAACAACGGCACCAGCTGCACCTTGAACAACGTTACCAGCGACACCATCATCCAGAATGACCTCCTCAATCAACTGGCCGTTTTCGTCGATCCTTTTTCCTGCGTCATTGTATGGAAGACCTTCTCTGTCCCGGAGGACTCCAGCTTCGTCGGGTCTGATGATAACACGCAACATCGCCGCTGAATCCTTCGCTTTCCGGGGTCTTCGTTCTAACTCAGCTAGTTCCTGAAACACACAAGAAAGAGAGAAAGAACGAAATTAGTAACAAAATAAAATAAAAAATTTAGACAAAAACTTAAACCTGAATCTAATGGTAAACTCGAAGTCCCCGGCAACGGCGCCAAAATTTGATATTAGATGATATTAGACGATTTTGGCTTAGAAATTGCGTACCTTTGCTTTTCCTGAGGTGAATGAAGTGTAGGATGTGGAGCTTTCTGTCGTTGTAGTATAGTGGTAAGTATTCCCACCTGTCACGCGGGTCACCCGGGTTCGTTCCCCGGCAACGGCGCCAAAATTTGATATGCTCAAATTTACCCTGAGCTACTCTCTCAAATTAAGAGATCACTGTAGTATTTAGGGCTCGAATCCACAAGGAGTTGGTTACACAATAGATTGTCAGTAAAAGTATTAAGCTAAATAAGAAATATTGTAATTAAAGAAAACAAAGCAAATAAGTAAACGAGATATAAAATCAATGGAGAAAGACGCTAGGCATAGGGAAATCTTAGGAATCGTCAGAACTGCGAATCAATCAATTATTGGGATTATAATTAAGAACCGTTCTAGAACTCAAATCACTAAGCTATAATTGACCAACTGTCGTTGCGAAAACTATCTAAATCTAAATTCCTGAATCCCAAATTTCTTTGCAAATCCTAAGAATATAAATCAGCCTTAACGTTCAGGTTCGATATGTTCACAAAATCCCTAAACCAAATTCCTTTGCGAATAAGTAATTTTGCTCACCCTAGATATATCAGATTATCAATTGCACTGTCGTGCCTAATCGATTAACCTAAGATCTAACTTCCAATTGCACTGTCGTGCCTCCTAGAATTAGCTTTGAGAACAACCTAAGGCGAAGAACTCTAGCAATTAATCCCAATAATATAATCAATTTAACAATTCATCAGAAACCCTTGAAAACCCTAAACCTAACTATGAAACTACTCAGACATATCCATGGAAATCAAAGACATGAAATAAATAGATATCATATAAATTAGAATAGAGAAAGAGGGGTTCGAAATCTTCTCTCAAAGGAGAAACAAAGTATAAGATCAGCCCCTAGGTCTAAGCTCTCTCTAAAGTAAACACAAAGAAGAAGATTCATAAAATAAAACCTAAAAACCTAATTTATAAGGCTAAACACGATCTGGGGTCTTTTGTTAACTTTCTGGAAGTTCTGGGCCACTTTGCAATTCATTAAATGTTAAATTCCGCGTCAGAGTTGGTCAGTGTCGATCGTCACCATTGCTAGTGTCGCTCGACACTCATGGTTATGAACTCGGCTTACTCTATTCGCGTGACAAACTGGATTGCTTCCACGAAAACTGGCATAACTTTTGATCGCACCGTTGGAATGATCTCAAATCACTTCCAAATGAAATATAACTCATTGATCTATCTTGTCTCAAAATATTAGCTCGATCCATCGGTGGAAAGTTCTTCAACGAATGCCAAACTTCTGAAGTCTCTGCATGACTCTGCATCTGCATATGCTCCAAAAGCTCCAGAAATGCTCTAAATCATCCAAAATATCCCAAATGTGTATAAACCTGTAAAAGACTCTTAAAAGACTCGAAGCAATATAAAAGACTCGATAAAAGACATATATCATGGCATAAAACCGGTAAAAACCATGATATATCACATCACCTCGCAATCATCTTAACCTCCTAGTATTGATTTTGGGTCGTATCCTTGACCAGGATCGCATCAGTGTGTCTTTAACAACTAAGGAGTGCCCCATGACAAGAAACCTAAGGACGACCAGAGAAGGGGCAGCCAACCTCTTGCTTGTCTAAGCACTTGAAGATCACCAAACCTTTACTCTTTCATATTTTGTTACTTTGTTCGTAAGGGAGAAGTCCTTAAATCTTTGTATTCGATTCTAAGAAGTAATCTCTGAACCTTTATTTTTTATTTATGCAATCTATGAATTACTTTAACCTTGCTTTGATAAATCTTTTAAGCATGCTTGAGTAATTTACTTGTTGGGTTTAAAGGGTTAATCAAAGGGATATGATCGTCGATGAGGATCAAGTCCCTGAATGCTCTCCAATAGGTTGTGATGGTCGGAGGGATGAGATTAGTGATGCGGAAGTGATGAAATGATGTGAAACGGTGAGTATGGTCTGATGGATTTTATGGATCGATGCGAAACTTCTAAAGGTGATGATGAACCTTTAGACTTTCAGACTTGTTCGGTACGTGAGTAAGGACTCTGGACGTGATGAACAAGAGGTGAATCGAAGTGATACTTCTTAAGAGTTGTAGCAGACTCTAAGACTACCGGCTTGCTCAGTGTGAAGGAATGAAGACCCGACACTTTGAGCAAGAAATGATCAAACAAGTATGAAGAGTTTTAAAATAAAAGTTTGATAAGAGTACAATGGAGTCTCAGCCTCAATATAAAGAGAAGGAGGCGAGATTAGAAAGAGAAGACGAAATAAAGAGTGTGTGTTTACGAGACATGCCTCGGTAAACAACACTCGGACCATGCAACATTAAAAGACAATTTGAATTCAAAATAAGATAGAAAGATAAGAGATAGGTGAGGCCCATAATGTCTTCTAAATGGGCCTAGATGAATCAGTCTCATCAAGTGACAAAGGTGAGACATGAAACCCACAAACCTCGTTAAAACCTTCTCTCGGAAAAACCGAAGAGTAAGGGAAAAAGAGTGTTAGTGTGTTTCATGGTCACTTGCCAAGCTCCTTGTGCATGAACCTTGACCAGAGAAGTCTTGGTATCATCTTTATAGCTCAAGTGATCCTCTTAATATTCCCGGATCAAATGTTGCTGTTGAGCTAATCCTCGGCTACAAGCTGCTTCGGTTCAAGCTGCTCCTTCATTGTGCTTGGCATGATCACATCATCCTCTCCCACTTGAAAAGGATTTGACCTCAAATCCGAATAATCTGCAATAAAAGGAAGAAGATAATAAGTAGCTTGGAATAAGGAAATTTCTTTATACTTACCTCTGAGAAAGGTGTTGTCGCCATTGATCCTTTTGATGATTGTGAATAGGCCTTTAATCTTTGGTGCTGGGTTGAACCTCCCTTCAGCCTGAACTCGTTCTTTTCCCCAATAATTTCTCACGGATTCTCCAATTTCAAAGATCATTCGAAAATAAGCAAGGGGTTTCTTGTCCTTCATGAAAACATCTCCAATTCCAGTCCTTGCAAAGAAATTAAATGAGATAACATTTACGTCCGGTGGCTCCTCTTTTGTACCTGAAAATTTATCAACACTTTTGGCAAAGAGCAAGGATGTTATCACAGTCATGGACTCACAATAAACAAGTAAACATATCTCAGCTTGAGTCAAAACATTATCCTTATCATGTTTCTCTTTTACTTGTGTTTTACGACAATGATTTGATTCCAAATATTCCTTGAATAAATCTAAATTTTTCTCAATGATTTCTGGAGATAACAAATTCATACTCACAGACCTTAAATCATGAGAAACAAATCGAGTTAAAGAGATACTTACCTGAATAAGATCCTTGGAGTGTTCGGTGCTCGAAATTATCTTGGTAAATGAAAGCGGTCTTGGATCCAGGGACTCTTCTTTGATCAGAAAATTGTTGGTGAGAAAACCGTTGAATCTTGCGGTTACCTTACACAATGAGAGCTCTCCTGGTCGCCATTGATAAGTTTGGAATAAACAAAATGATGAAAAATTAATTTTAGACTCTACTGGAAACATGTGAAGTGAAAGGGTCCAAATCTCGTGGGGTAAGTGTCTTGAACGTCCTAGATAGTCTCCAGGTCTCCAAATGTGGTTATGAGATGCATCACAGATGGGTGGTAGTCTTATGGGGTCATCCACTGGAAACACATTCTTATGATTCTGCAAAAGACACATCATCTCACTCGGCAGCACCGGTGCAAGGTTAGATACACAAGAGAATTTATCTAAAGAGACAAATATTTTATGATCCAAATATTCAGCATCATTAACCTTACTAACCATAGCAAAAAGATTAGCTTTACCTTGCTCTTGATTCCCTTTGAGTTTGATTTTGTCAAGGTAAAACTCATGAGCCGATAATGGTACAAGAGTAGTCTTCTTTTCTTGAAAATGTTTTGAACTCACCATTGTACAATCTGCACCAAGAGAGAGCAAGTTAGTTTTCATTCGTTTTTGAGAGTCTAGATAATTACCTCGAGTTTTTATTTGTGGTGAGGCAACTGGTGGTTTCTCCTTGATCACAATGATGTGTTCAGTTCTTCTTACTCTCTCTGATGGATCCATTGTTAAGCTCCGTGTGGATGTGATTCCGCTTAAGCCATTGCACACATCTAAGGTACATGTATCTTTCTTGGTACTTAAGGGAAAAATCAAGTGCATTATACTTGAAATTTCAACATTCAAAACAGGTTGTTTGAAGCTACGAGTGAAAATAAAATTATTCCAATATCGAATAAACTCGCAAGCTAAACTTACCTGAATACCTTGTAAGATGTTACCAAACATTTCAGCTTGGCAAGCTTGTGAATGGGTTGACACCGCATGATGATTCTTCTCTTTTGTGCTTTCCTCAGCTTTTTCACAAATGTTATGCTTCTCACTTTCAGAATTCATAGAATTCAAATTTGCTATTCCTTTTCCAAACTGAATTCTGCTCGGACCAGATTCTTCAAAAGGCTCCTTTGGATCTTCTGTTGTGTCTTTAGGAACCTGCAAGAGAGAAAAATTATCACTCGGAGATGGCAGCTCCGGTGCAGCGTTAGTTAGACTCTTAGAAGTCTCTTTAGAACCAATCGCAATAACTTTTTCCTTTTGGTGAAGAGAGTTAGGAGATTCACTTACAAAATGTCTTACTCTTTGTTTTAGAATGAGCAGATCTTGTTGAATTTCATGTGGTTTCATTGCAACCAAACAATGCTTTCTTCCTTTGTACTTAAACGAATATTGGTTTTTGGAACCAGAATACTCATGAATCGCTTGATGTTTGTTCTGCCACGGTTTTCCAAGGAGAATGTGACATGATTTCATTGGTTGAACATCACACAAAACCTCGTCTTCATATTTTCCAATGCGTATAGAAATCGTCACTTGATGGCTCACTCTTATGTTGTAATTATCATCGAGCCATGGGTTCTGCTTCACCTTTAATCCAAGCTTCTGGACCATATACTCACTTGCCACGTTGTTGCAAGTCCTTTCATCGATCTTGATGCTGCATACTTTGCCTTGAACCTGACATCTAGTGTAGAACAGATCCTTTCCTTCGTGAGTAGTCATTGCTGTACTGGATTCTTCTTAATGATCGGCCATTTCTGCCTGCAAAAGCAACACAAAACAAACCCAGTAACAAGTTCCTTTGAAAGAAATCGCAATCAAATGAGCAAAACATGAAAATGATTCTTCAGATGCTGAAGAACCCTAATCGCGACTGTTCTTTGAAATTGATCTCTACAAATTATCAAAACACATTCAAAAATTCCAGAGACAATTTTAACAAATATAAGACTCAATCTACGTTTCAATGCAACAGATTTCACGATTTTATGGTTAACCAATGATTTTAAACAATTCTAGCAAGTTAACACGAAAATAACTTTTCAAATTCCGAGCACCTCTAGTTGCGACTGTTCGACGAAATCAACCTCGAACAATTATCAAAACATATTCAAAAATTAGAGAATCAATTTTACCAAATACTAGACTCATTTTAGAAACAGATTCAACAGATCTCATGATTTTATCAGTCAAAATGAATTTATGAAAATTCTAGCAATACACAGACATAATCGATTCAATGATCTCTAGAATATCAAAGGGTAAAACATTTTGAATCGACACAACCTGGGTTGGAGCGAGCTCTGATACCACTTGATATGATCCTAGATGAGGATCAAGTCCCTGAATGCTCTCCAATAGGTTGTGATGGTCAGAGGGATGAGATTAGTGATGCGGAAGTGATGAAATGATGTGAAACGGCGATTATGGTCTGATGGGTTTTATGGATCGATGCGAAACTTCTAAAGGTGATGATGAACCTTTAGACTTTCAGACTTGTTCGGTATATGAGTAAGGACTCTGGACATGATGAACAAGAGGTGAATCGAAGTGATACTTCTTAAGAGTTGTGACAGACTCTAAGACTATCGGCTTGCTCGGTGTGAAGGAATGAAGACCCGACACTTTGAGCAAGAAATGATCAAACAAGTATGAAGAGTTTTAGAATAAAAGTTTGATAAGAGTACAATGGAGTCTCAGCCTCAATATAAAGAGAAGGAGGCGAGATTAGAAAGAGAAGACGAAATAAAGAGTGTGTTCCTGAGACATGCCTCGGTAAACAACACTCGGACCATGCAACATTAAAAGACAGTTTGAATTCAAAATAAGATAGAAAGATAAGAGATAGGTGAGGCCCATAATGTCTTCTAAATGGGCCTAGATGGATCAGTCTCAGCAAGTGACAAAGGTGAGACATGACACCCACAAACCTCATTAAAAACCTTCTCTCGGAAAGGTTTTATGGTTTATAATTGAACATGATTTTAATGTTATGATATATGTGTTGTTGCCTGCGAGAGTTAAGTAACAAGATATATTGTTCTTTGCCAGTTTTCTTTTTGAATTATTTGTTAATCGATCTTTTGTATTTCATAGTCTGAGACTTAGGAGTAGACCTGCATTTACATGAATTTATCTTGAATGATCAATGAGATAAAAACTCAGTCATTTAAAAACTCGATATCATATATAAACGTGATAGTAAAAATGGGTAAAAATACGATGTTATCAACTCCCTCAGACTTAGACTTTGCTAGTTGATATACAAGTTTTTTTCACAAACAACAATGAAAATGCTAAGTGTGACCTACTATGCAATTATAGTATAGTGGTGGGAATACTAAGTCAATCCAATCAGAAGACTATACTATGCAATGAGGATGTGATCAATTAATTCAAGTCAAACCAAGCAGTTTGAATGGTGAATGTCTAATAACCTAAATGATGAAAAAATAAAATAGATAAAAGACCCACTTGAGTTGTCAGTTCGAGTGGGGTGATCGAGCTACAAGGGAAACCAGAGCAAGGAAACAACTCGACCTAGATGATCGAGGAAAGAGATCGAGTGGTGCAGGAAAACGACAAATCAGAGAAAAGTACTTGACCTGAACGGTCGAGCGTGAATGGTGTAGCTAAAACTGAGAATAACTTAAAGAAGTTAACACTCGACCTAGATGATAGAGGCAAAGAGATCGAGTGGTATCAGCTGCAATAAGCAAAACAGAAGAGAACAAAACAAACAAAACAAGCAAGAACAGAGTAACAATCAAATGGGAAATATGGTCCTAAGGATATGATTCATGGATCTGTTATTCTCCTTGGTCTCTCCTAGATGTCTAACCAAACTTCACAGAAGCGATCTCTAGACAATGAACATCAAATTAAGGTGGCTCCACTCCCCTGATAAACACCAACATGCCTATACCACTTCCTAATCTTAATATCCAATCAAAGATACAAAGAAACATAGAGCAGATATCAATGAAACATAATACATGGAAGTATCAAAATACAGCCCAAACCTCTTAAGCCATGGGTTAAAGCTATAGATCTCTGGTATTAGTTGGTTCAAGCATTTCATCAACACCTCCCAATGGGAAATTCCTAAGATCAAAATTATCAATCCCTTGGCTAACTAAGCATTAAGAAAACCCTAATCCATAAGAGATCTATGAAATTTCGAGCTTAAACGTCTAAAGAGACCAAGAATCGTACAAAGATATACCCAATCCTTAAGATTCCTAATCATTACTCAGAACTCATCATCAAGAACACAAACCCGGAAAATGCTAAAAATGACATATCAGATAGATAATGACAAGATGAGCAAGTTTGTAGAAGGAAATAGTCGCAAATATTAAATAGATAAAAAGTAATCAGAGTTACACGAGAGAAAACTAAGAGGCATCAATTAGGTTAAAAAGAGGCCATCCTTGATAATAAAGAACAAGCTTATTTATACTACAAGGTATGGAAGCCCTACAAACACTAATAGACAAAAGCTTAAATCAGGTATGGGAAGGAAAAATCCACTCGACCTTCGTGGTCGAGTGGTCCTGGTCGAGCACCCGAGTGTTCTTGGTCAAGCTATGCTAGTCGAGCAGTTGGTCCAAAGGTAGGTTCTCCCCTCGAGTTCACCCATTCGAGCAATCTAGGTCGAGAAGAGTTGACCTCTATCCCAAGGTGTCTCCACTCGAGTCTTCTTGGTCAAGCTATGCTAGTCGAGTGGTGTGATCTTGACTGGTCTTCCAAGGTATGTGCACTCGAGCTCTTCTACTCGAGTGTTCTTGGTCGAGTGGTTTTTTAGACGTCCAACTCGAGCTCCATGGTCGAGTGCATGATCAGGTGGGCTTCAAACATTGCAATTGGTCTCCAAATCTCCATAAATACCTATTATCAGCTCCAATATGCGCAATGTATGCAATGCTCATGCAAAATGTCCTAGTACTCTAAAGTGATGAATATGATGCAAAGTGGTATAAACAATGGATAAAACTGCAATAAAATGATTGCATATAATGGCTAAAAACGTGTAAAATACAGTGACAGATGCGCCAAGGTCGCAAAGGGAGTTTCTAAAAACAGTTTGCTTTAGTGTGCATGGTAGAGTGAAGGATCATGGGTCTTCAAGCTTCTCTTGCACCACAATCTCTTGCTCAGTGATAGCTTTTCATTCATGCTGCTTCTTAGCTAGTTCTTCATTGTTCTTGATTCTTTTCAGGAGTCTTTCTTTCAGAAAAGTGTCAGATGGATCTACCAGCTTGATGGCTTCCTTCAGAAGCATCTTTGCTTCTACCTCTTGTAGTTCGTACCCAGCCACCATCACTTTCTTGAATCTTCCTGGGTAAGGAATATTCTTTAGGACTTGAAGATCCGCACGTTTCTTTTCTTTAGCAGACATAGCCGACACTCGAGCAAGTGATGGAGTGTCTTGCTCGAGTGTATCATCAAGTAGAGGTTTTTTAATAGATCTTGATTCTGCTCGAGCCTATGATCGAGTGGTTGGTTAGAATGGTTGTTTGAGTTCTAGTTTATTTATAGAATCCTCCCCAGCTTGAGTATCATTGTCCATAGTGAATGTTGCATTCCTTTTCTTGAAATGTAAATGGATTGCTGGTGTTTGAGTCCATGGGGTTTTGAATTGCTTTTCCCGGTAATTGCCCTGTAGACTTGCTAGATGAAGAAGCAATGAGGCCTTCGAGATGTTTGAGTCTAGAGTTGAGAGTGTCAAACTTGGAGTTGAGATCATCATAGGAACAATCAATCTGGTTCTTGAGATCAGCCATCCTCTTTGTCTGCTCGATTGCGCCTTTAGCTTGTCCATGAAGAATTTGTTGAAGCATGTTCTTCAAGTCGATGTCTAGAACAGGCTGGGATTGATGTGGTGCAAAAGCAGGTTAAGGATTAAGAGCAGGCACTTGTGGTTTGTAAGATCCTTGTGGAGGCTGTTTGGGAGCAAATCCTTGGTTCTGGCCAAACGAGTTAAACTGCTTGTTTTGTTGCTAAGGGTATACCTGATCCTAGGGGTTCGCAAAGTTGGGGTTCTTGTAGGAGAGATTTGGGTTCTTGTTGTAGTTGAAGAAGCCTTTGGTGTAGTTACCTTGATTCTGTATGTAGTTGGCTTCTGCAATCTGCTCAGTCTCCCCATCTTGGATTTGATATAGCTTTTCTTCATCAACGAAGTGTATTGTTTTAATTTCTATAAGCAGAAACTTGTCCAACTTGTCATTCAAAGATTTTATCTCTTTTTTGTATATGTCTTCACCATCAAATGATCCTCTGTTGCTTCTATTAAAGTCCTTATTGTAATTTCCATCTGATGTAGCAAGATTCTCAACAAGCTCCCATCCAGAATTGACATCTTTGTTAAGGAAGTTACCGTTGCTAGCAGTGTCAAGAAGCATTTGAATCTTAGGTAAGACGCGTCGATAGAGAGTGTTGAGAAGAGACTCGTTGCTGAAACTGTGGTGAGGGCATTGACTAGTGTAAAGCTTGGAACGCTCCCAAGCCTCTGAAAGTGTCTCCCCGGTTTTCTGAGTAAAATCGGATATCTATTTCTGATCCTAGCAGTGCGAGAGTTAGAAAAGAACTTGGCTAAGAGGACCTTCTTACAATCATTCCAAGAAGTGATTGTACCATGTGGTAGTGTCTTCTCCCACTGATGGGCCTTGTCACCTAGAGAGAAAGGAAAAATATGTAGTTTGAAGTTATCCTCGCTTACCCCATTTATTTTTGTGAGGCCACAGACGCGATCGAACTCATCGAGGTGATCTAAAGGATCTTCCATAGGCAAACCGTGGAATTTGATGACTTGCACCATAGAAATGAAACCACTCTTGATCTCAAAGGTGTTGTTCTGCACAGCTGGGGTACTATTCCTTGTCTCTGTGTGTGCGTATTTGGAGCATCTCCAGCTCCTATGGTGCGAGGTCTGACTTGCGCTTCTGCCATCACTGGTGGTGGTGTAGCTACAACTTTTTCATGTTGTTGCCTTGGGTTAAGTTGGTTGATATGGTCTAGATACTAAATCAGGTTGTGGCTTCCCTTAGACCTGGTGTGCATCCAGATGAAGAGGAGTTCTAGTCGTCAACTCGATCGTTGTAGTCGAGTGGTACCTGTTACAGACAAAGAACATAAGGAAAATAGTAAGTAATTGAGAAAGAACTTGATCTGGAGAAACTTGAAATCCAAACTGTAACACAGTGGTTTCCAAATGGCAACGGCACCAACAATGAAAAACTTGATATACATGTTTTTTCACAAACAACAATGAAAATGCTTAATGTGACTTGGTATGCAATTATAGTATAGTGGTGGGAATACTAAGTCAATCCAATGAGGAAGACTGTGCTATGCAATGAGGATCTGATCAATTAAGTTAAGTCAAGCCAAGCAGGTTGATTGGTGAATGTCTAACAACCTAAATGATGAAAAAGAAAATAGATGAAAGACCCACTCGAGTTGTCAGTTCGAGTAGGGTGATTGAGCTACAAGGGAAAACAGAGCAAGGAAACCACTCGGCCTAGATGATCGAGTAAGGAGATCGAGTGGTGCAGGAAAATAAACATAAAAGTAAGGTGGCTCCAGTCTCCTGATAAACACAAATATGCCTATACCACTTCCTAATCTTAATATCCAATCAAAGATACAAAGAAACTTAGAGCAGATATCAATGAAACATAATACATGGAAGCATTAAGAACCAATTCATTAATGTCAAAATACAGCTCAAACCTCTTAAGCCATGGGTAAAGCTATAGATCTCTGGTATTAGTTGGTTCAAACATTTCATCAATACCTCCTAATGGGAAATGCTTGAGATCAAAATTATCAATCCCTTGGCTAACTAAGCATTAAGAAAACCCTAATCCATAAGAGATATATGCAATTTCAAGCTTAAACATCTAAGGAGACTGAGAATCCTACACAAATCTACCCCATCCTTAAGATTCCTAATCACTACTCAGAAGTCATCATGAAGAACACAAACCCAGAAAATGCTAAAAATGACATATTAGATATATAATGACGAGATGAGCAAGTTTGTAGAAGGAAATAGTTGCAAATATTAAATAGATAAAAAGTAATCAGAGCTACAAGTCAAGAAAATGAAGAAGAAGAGAGAAAACTAAGAGGCATGAATTAGATTAAAAAGAGGCCGTCCTTGATAATAAAGAACAAGGCTATTTATACTACAAGGACTGGAAGCCCTACAAACACTAAAAGACAAAAGCTTTAATCAGGGCTGGGAAGGAAAAATCCACTACACCACTATGGTCGAGTGGTCTTGGTCGAGCAGTTGGTCCAAAGGTAGGTTCTCCCCTCGAGTTCACCCACTCAAGCAATCTAGGTCGAGTAAAGTTGACATGCATCCCACGCTATCTCCACTCGAGTCTTCTTGGTCGAGCTATGCTGGTCAAGTGGTGTGATCTTGACTGGTCTTCAAAGGTACATGCACTCGAGCTCGTCTACTCGAGTATTCTTGGTCGAGTGGTTTTTTCAGACATCCAACTCGAGCTCAATGGACGAGTGCATGATCAGTTGGGCTTCAAACATTGTAATTGGTCTGCAAAGCTCCATAAGTACCTATTATCAGCTTCAATATGCGCAATGTATGCAATGCTCATGCAAAATTTCCTAAGTACTCTAAAGTGATGAATATAATGCAAAGTGGTATAAACAATGGATGAAACTGCAATAAAATGATTATATATGATGGCTAAAAACGTGTAAAATACAGTGACATCACTTGTCCTCAAGCAAACAAGAAAGTAAAGCATGGAAAAGAAGTTTTGAAAATCACGGGAACTCACTTGCTCTTTATGGAATGTCATCTTCGCACTCTTCCTCGCTTAGTCTTTAAAACATTCTTTAGTACTTGCTGATAGAAAGCATCAATAATCCTTATTCCAAAATCCAAAGGACCTTCGGTGTCTCCAATGTCATCTCTTTACATTGATTAATTAAAAATAAAAAGCGTTGGTCTTACCAAGGTAATGTCGATCCAAGGATGTCGACTCTTTGTCACCAAGAATTTCTTCATATACTCCCTTTTCTATCCCTTTTCTCACTTCCAAGGAAATTATGTTTCCCTACTTTTCTAGGGTATCATTGTATTTTTTTTAATCTATCCCTTGCTCTTTTCTTTAGACAGGCTTCCATGAGAATCCGAAAGATGCACGGGTCTAAGCACTAAATCCCTTGGCTCACTTTTTTTTACCTATATCCTTCTCTTCTTTTTCTTTGGACAAGTATTCGCGAGGCTCCAAAAGATGCACCGGTTTGCGCATAAAATCCCTCAGTCACATTAACTGTATTTGTTTCTTTCATTTCTTTTTTCGAGTTTCGAAGGGAAGAGAGAGGGGAAGCATACTTGTGAAGAATTGCAGTATCTTGTGAGGCTTGCAAAAGTCTTCTCAGATGAATACCAAAACCCTGGGCGAGAAATTAAAAGTCAGGTTAGGTTTTGATAAGATTTAGAGACAATGTTGGATTAACCTATTTTCTAATGGCAAGGGACTTAGGGTAATGTTGAGTCAACCCATAGTCTTTCTGAACTTCACTTATGCGGCTAAGCTTTGAATCATAAGAGTGTTAATCCAACTCAGATAATGCATCAAAACAAGATCATAATTCCCTAACTTGTTTTACTCAATAAATTAAAAAATTGACTAGATTAAAAAATAGCCTAAAATCAGTAAAAGCAGTAAAATCATCGATGTAAAAAGTGGAAAAGGTCTCAAGTCAACAAAATAGAAAGTAGCATTAGTAAAGGATGGAACATCCTTCCCCGGACTTAAATAACACTGTCTTCGGTGGGAAAATAGGAAAGAGATGAGGATGGAAATCATAAAGAAAGAGTTGAGTTTAAGAACATTGTCACCTTGAATTAGATTGTTGGCGACTAACCGAATGAACTCAGTTTAGTTCATTGAATTCTTGTTGATAAATCTCTAATTGCATCCTTCCAGAGACAAAGACCTAAAAACCATCAATCATTTTGATAAATAAAGAAAAATAAAAGCACACTTAAAGATAGAATGGCCACGGTTGATGGTGGTGGTAGTTGATGGTGGTGGTGATGTCTACTTGATGTTGGAGTGGCCACAGTTGAGATCTATGTCGTGGTGACAATTGGTGAAAAATGGATTGATGAGACTTGGGAATGCAACATTGGAACAGCTTGATGGGTGGTGGCAGATTAAGGCACCAGTCACAGGCCCTTGTGACCGGGGTGTGGCTCCTTGGTGGCACTTGTCATGGGCTGTGTGATCGGTGTTAGAGTGCTCAGCCCTTTGTCGCGGTCTTAGTCTCATCTTCAGTTCTTTTTGAGCAAGTTTGATGTTACAGTATTTGTTCACAACATTAAGGCCTTGAACAAGTACCTCTTTGGTGACTTTTGAATCCTGGAAAGATCCATAAAAGTCTTGACATCTTGGCTTGTTTGAGGTACGGTCGCGATTTCGCAGGGAGCTTCATCGCAAATCTTCAAATCTAGCCCGATCATGGTTGTTTTTCTCTCGATCATTGTCTCCAGAATATGCATATTACTTGTGAATAAAAAGCCCCAAATCATTTCTACAAAGATAGGCCTCCATGATACGGTGGTTTGTATTCTACACCTCGATGTTGATAGTTCTCAAACTACTCCATCAATTGACTTCATTTTTCTGGTCATTGTCTTCAGAAATGTGACATTACTAGTGAATATTGAATTGTGGGTCAGGTCGGTCGCAGAACGGTGCGATCTTTAAACCTGTTAATCTCGAAATCCAAACATCTTTTTGAAAATTTCTTCGATCATTACACCAAAAATATCTGACTTATCATCGAATCCTTACTCATTGATCATTTGATCGAGTAAATTCAAGAACTCTCAAGTAAACTTAAACAACATGGTCGTGGCGTTGGTGTGGTTAGTCGTGGTTCTTCTTCTCGGTCTGGATGTGGTTGATGATGTTGGGGAAGTATCTTTGGCTTTGGGGATATGGGTAGACAATTTGGGAACACTCCATAAGATCAAAGAACGGTTGAACAACAAAAGTTTGAAATTTTGCACGGACCTCGGTCACAAGCCTCGTGATAGGGGTTGGCTCTTCCTAGGACCTTGGCCCTTAAATCTCTAATTGCATCCTTAAAAGATAGAATGGTGGTGGTGTTCCATGGTGAGATGGTGGTGATGATGTCTCATTGATGCCGTATCGGCCACGGTCCAGATCTTTGTGGTGTTGACAATTGTAGGTTGCAAACTTCGTAGATACAATTGAAATATTTCTGATCATTACTCTTGGAATGTCTTCATATCATTAAATATCCAATTATAGATTATTTTAACGAGTCGATCACAATTGTCTCACATCTTTCTGAATCCTATGATCGCAAAACAGTCTCGGCATTTTCATAAGACGCAGTCGTGGTTTGAAGTACGTTGGTCGTGGGACGATGGTCATGGTTTGTGGGATGAGCTGCGGTATTGATGCGATTGTGGTTAGGAATCATGCCCCAATTTTGACACCGTGAAGTTATGGACAATAATCTCAATCTAGGCTCGACACAAAAGCAAAGAAAGAGGTGAAATGGATTGATAGACGCCACAAAAGGTTGCGGAAGACCCTTTAATAAGTCTTAAGAGATCGAGCTTCGACACACGAAAAAGGATCAACGATCTTTACTTAAAAAGTTTAAGAATAAAAAGAAAGATGAAGATTGTAATGAGTCTCAGTCTCAATATAAAGAGAACGATGCGAGATAGAGAGAAGAGAAGAATTAAAGAGTAGCTAATTTACGAGACATTTCTCGAAAATCAACACTCGGACCATGCATTCAACACACACAGAGTTTTCAAATACAAAATGAGATAAAAGAAAAGAGATAAATATGATATGGGCCACTCCTAAAGATGATAATGGGCATCAATGGATCAGGCTCAGCAAATGGCATAGAAGTACATGAGATCCACAAACGTCATTAAAAACAATTCTCTGGAAAACCACTTGGAAAAAGCTGAAGAGAAGAATTAAAGAGTAGCTGATTTACGAGACAGGCCTCGAAAATCAACACTTGGACCATGCATTCAATAAACACAGAGTTTTCAAATACAAAATGAGATAAAAGAAAAGAGATAAATATGATATGGGCCACGCTTAAAGATGATAATGGGCATCAATGGATCAGGCTTAGCAAATGGCATAGAAGTACATGAGATCCACAAACGTCATTAAAAACAATTCTCTGGAAAACCACTTGGGAAAAGCTGAAGAGAAGGGAAAACGAGTGTAAGTAGATCCTATGGCCATTTAATAGGCATCTTTGGCATGTATGTTTGACCAAAGAAATCTTGATACAACCTTGTAGTGCAAGTGATCCTCTTGAGTCATTGCTTGGAGGAGCAAGACTCTGGAAGCTTGGTGATATTTCATTGTTCGAGAGCAACTCTTGGGTCCAATAAGCGCTTTCCATGCTCTTTTAGCTCTGTGCTCGTCCATTGCTTCATTTCCCATCCATGCTCCATGCTCCAGTTCCTTAGAGCTCTCCAGAATCGCATCATCCTCCCCCAGTTGAAAAGGATTTGTCCTCAAATATGTTTGACCTGCCACCAACAACACTAAGTTAGAAACATCAAAGAATGACATCATGGGATGCTTACCTCGGAGACACGCGTCCATACTCGTTCACCAACCTCAAAGGTCATTCTGAAGTAAGGAAGGGGTTTCTTATTCTGCATGAAAACATCTCTAATTCTTATCCTCATAAAGCAATTGGATGAGATAATTTTTGAGTCCGGTGGCTCCTCTTTTATTCCTGCAAAGTTGTCAACACTTTTGGCAAAGAGAAAGTGTATGATCAAAGTCATAGAGTAACAATAAACAGGAAAACATGTATCAGATTGCATCAAATCATTAGTCTTATCAAGTTCTTCTTTTTCTTAGATCTTAAGACAGGATTTTGATTCCGAATATTCCTTGAATAAACCTAACTTTTACTCAATGATTTCTGGAGATAATATATTCATACTCACAGCCTTTGAATTATGAGAAACAATTTGAGATAAAGAGATACTTACCTGAATAAGATTGATATGATCCTAGGTGAGGAACAACGTCCCTGAATGACTCCAAGGGTTGTGATGAGTAGGATGATCGAGTATGAGTGCGGAAGTGATGAAAATGGCGAGAGAGTGATGATGCAGATTGAATGAGTGATGTTCCAAAGGAGATGAATGGCCTTTGAACACTCAGGCTTGCTCCACGAGTGGGTGAAGACCGAACTCGGCAAGAGCAAGGGATGGATCGATGTGAAACATCAATGGACTATGAAGCGGTCCAAAGATTTCAAAAACTTGTCAAGGTGTGGATGATGATCCTTTACACCATAGAACAAGGCGATCAAACAAGGAAAAGAGTTCTGAAAATAAGATGTTTGATAGTCTTACAATGAGAGAAATAAAGAACTTAAATAGAAAAGACAAGTCTACATGCAGACTGTCTAGGAAATAACAATAATAACTCTAACTTGAAAATTGACCCCTTGCACTTCCATTTTCGTCACTTCTCTTGGGGAGCAAATTTACAACTTGTTTTGGGCTCTTTTTAGATTTGTAATGGGCTGAAAATAGGTTGTACTTGATATATATTCCCTTGGGCCAATTTCTGAAGGTGATGGCATGGGCTGGATCATCAAATGGGTAATTTGAATGTGAATCATTTGCCTCATTAAAAATCTTGTCAAGAAAACCCAGTGGGACAAAACTTGACAAGGGAAAAAGAGTACAAATGAGACACATGCCCATTTGATGATCATATATCAAAACCAGTGAGGCTAAGATAACATCTTTTCCATACTCTTTCTTTGTAACAAGCTCATTTACTCGTTTCAAACTGCTCTTCGGCTTCGAGCTGCTCCTCTGCTTCAAACTCCTCCTCGGCTACAAGCTCTTTATCACATTCCAAGTTCCTTGTGCTGGCCATGCTCACATCATCCTCTCCCACTTGAAAAGGATTTGACCTCAAATCTGATCGCCTGCAATGAAACGAACTAAGTTAGAAACTTTGAAATAGGGACATATATTATACTTACCTTGCAGCTCAAGTTCATAAGCTTTGTTATTGATTTGTTTAGTTATGTTGAATAGACTCTCGCTCATTGGCATGCGATTGGACTTCCTTTCAACTCGTTCTCCAACTTCAAAGATCATTCTGAAATAAGCAATAGGTTTCTTCCCCACAAAGATATCCGGTGGTTCCTCTTTTGTACTTGCAAACTTGTCAACACTTTTGGCAAAGATAAAGTGTATTATTGCAGTCTCGGGGACACAATAAACAGATAAACAAGTTTCAGCTATGATTAAAGCATTATCCATTTCATATTCCTCTTTTACTAGTATCTTAAAACAAGAGTTCGGTTCCAAACATGCTATGAATAATCTTATCCTTTTCTCAACGTTTTCTGGGTGTATTGAACTCATAATCACACCTCTTGAATCATAAGAGAAAAATCGAGTCAAAGAGTTACTTACCTGGATAAGATTCTCGATGTGTTCGGTGATCATTATCATCAAAGTGAATGGTATTCGATCCGGGGGTTTATCTTTGAACATTGAAGATTCTTTGGCTACTTTTCCATGATCCTGGTTTGTTAATTTGAGCTGTAAGAACGTAGGATCTCCTACATCAAAAGGAAACAGTTTAGGCACAAAGAAAAATATTGAACAGATAATCATGTAGTTGTTGTCAAAATAGAGTTTTGGAATGAATCATCCTTGGGTGATTGAAGTTGTTTTCCTCAGGTACTTCCAGCTCCAAATTCCAAATTGATAAGTATTTTGCTGGCATATATCTGGTGGATCCTTCTTGATTTGAATGAAATGAGTGAGTTCTTCTCTCGCTCCACGAAGGGATTGAGGTTGATGCAAGTCTGGTGGCTTTTCTTTGATTGTCAATTCTCTCAAGTACTTATGATTCTCCATGGCTCCTGTTCCTTTTTCGACACTAAGGGGACAGAACAAATGCATTATACCTGAAGTAGAAAATTCTAAAACATGATTGTTCACAGTTGGTTTATAAAGCACATTGAACAAATTTGAATCACACAACTCGTTTTTAATCGCATGTTTTAATTCAGAAAACGTTTTAACCAATGCATTTTCAGTTTTCGTTCTAAACAGCTCAAATGCATCACTACACAAAGAAACTTTCAAAGAAGAGGCAAATTCACAAAATTCTTCAAACATAAAACTCTTTCACATTTTCCAAACCAAAATGTTTTTCATCTTGAGCAGAAACCATAACAAACAAATTAGGTTCTGTCCTAACCAAATCAATTTCCTTACCATGCTTTCTTGGATAGTCAAAAGGAAATGGCATAAGGACATGTTTTGGTACAAGGCTGGTTGGCTGCTCCGATTCATTAATCAGTGGTAAACTCCTTTGCATTGTTTTTGGTGATTCTTCTTCTAAGATCTGTGAAAAACAAACAATACTACTCAGATACACCGGTTCTAAACTGGTTAGTTTTTCAAGCACATAATCAGATTGGGTAGAAGAAAGAATACACTTAGCTTCCAAAGACTTTTTGAAATAGGGAAATTGCTCCACTGTTTTGCTTTCAGTTTGCTCTTTCAAGAGGGTGTTGCTGACTTCTGTACTTCTTTTATTGGCTAGAGAACACGTCATGAGCTCTGAGTTTGATGGCATGTCTTTTCACACATCTATGGTTCATGTATCTTCCTTGGCACTTAAGGATAAAATCAAGTGTATTATACTAGAAACTTCAACATTCAAAACAGGTTGCTTGAAACTACGAGTGAAGGTGGAAATATTCCAGTAGTGAATAAACTCGCAATCTAAACTTACTTGAGTACCACGCAAGATGTTTGGTAACATTTCAGCTTTGAAGATGGTGATATTTGAAACATAGTGAGCTCGACAAGCTTGTGAAGTGGTTGACATCAACTGTGGATTCTTCTCCTTTGTGCTTCCTTCAGCTTTGTCATTCTCATGCTCTATAGTATGGCATTGCTTCGGTTCACATGGTTGAATCTCCATATTCTCTTTCATCTTGTTCTCAGCATTTTCTTGCAGCACAATTTCTTTTCTTTGCGATTCCTCTTGTTCTTTCCTTTGTTGATGCTTTTGACGAAGTCCTTTATAATGATCATTCAACACTTGCTCCATTTGAGTTGTAAACATTTCTATCCACGGCTTTTTGTTGTCCTTGGTTGCTTTGCCATGTTCTGTAGTAGTGTGGCTTTTTTTCCTGCTCCTGGGTACATACTTTTCCCATAGCAGCTCCTTTAAACTTTCCCAAGAAGTGATAGTTGGCTCCTTGTAGAATCTGCGGTCTTCTCATTCTTGCTGCCACCACTTATAAGGGCTTCCTATTAGTTGTTCAATTGCAAAACCTAGCTTCTCTCTTTTCAAGACCTTGTTGTAGCAAAACCAGTTGTCCATGTTTCTTTCCCACTCTAGATAGTTTTCTTTTCCTGAAAAAGAATAGAGTTCAATTTTAGAAACATAATCATGATAAGAATTAAACTGAACAGATGGTTTAAGAGTGTAGGAAGTTTGATATGGTCTGCTCCATGTTGAACTCTTTGTAATGTCTGGCGGCTTGGGATCAAGCTCTTTTTCTTTCCTTTTTTGGTCATTGATGGATCTTTCTAGCTCAACTCTCAGCTCTGCTCTCATGGTTGCCATACTTTCGTCCATTATGGCTCTAAGGGAATCAAGGAGTGGTTTGTTGGAGTTTGAGGATTCCTCTTCATCATTAGTGGTTTCCACCATGGTACCTTTTCAAATCCAAACAAAAAAAACAAGTAAAGATGCCCAAAGAAACACAACAAAGAAAACTCAGAAACTTTTCTAGAATCCTAAACGACTGTTTGACTTGATCGAACAGAATAAATTATCAAATCACGTTCAAAAATACCAGAGTCAATTTTAACGAATACTAGACTCAATATAGGTTTCAATGCAACAGATTTCACGATTTTAGGATTAACCAATGATTTTAAAAAATTCTAGCAAGTTAACACGAAAATAACTTTTCAAATTCCGAGAACCTCTAGTTGCGACTGTTCGACGAAATCAACCTCGAAAAATTATCAAAACATGTTCAAAAATTCTAGAATCAATTTTTCTAGAAACTAGACACTTTCTAGGTTCAGACACAACAAATTTTTATCACATGCCAATATTTTATGAAAATTCATGCAAAACGTGTGACAGACAGTGATTCCGGATTCGACACTAGCAGTTGAACAGTCACAAAAAAATATCAAAACATGCCGAACAATTCCAGAAACAATTTTATCAATTACTAGACTCAAACTAAGTTCAGATTCGATTGATTTCACGATTTTATCTGACACCAAACAATTATGAAAATTCTAGCAATCAAGGCGATCAAACAAGGAAAAGAGTTCTGAAAATAAGTCTACATGCAGACTGTCTAGGAAATAACAATAATAACTCTAACTTGAAAATTGACCCTTGCACTTCCATTTTCGTCACTTCTCTTTAGGGGTGGGCACAATTACCCGTTACCCGTCCGCCCCGCTCGACCCGCCCCGTACCCGCCCCGTAAAAGTGGGTACCCGCCCCGTGCAAGTCAAGTAACAAGGCGGGATTTTCAACTACTTGCAAGTAGCGGGGCAAGTGATATGATCCTAGGTGAGGATCAAGTCCCTGAATGCTTCTCCAAGAGGTTGTGAGGATTGGTGACAAGGTGAGTGATGCGGAAGAGATGAAAGGTGAAGAACTAGGAAGGGATCCGATGAGTTTGGGGGGTTGATGCGAAACTTCCAAAGGAGATGGAGATCCTCTGGACTTTCAGGCTTGCTCTGGACGTGGGTGAAGACCCTAGACGAGGTGAACAAGGGGTGGATCGAGATGAAACTTCCTAGGAGTGTGAAAGATCCTAAGACTTTCGACTTGGTTGGTGTGAAGGATGAAGATCCGAACACTTTAAGCAAGGATGAACAAACAAGTTTCAGATAGTTTAAGAAGTTGAAAAGATGTTTGATAATTAGAAAATGAACCCTTACATGAGTTTAAATCAACAAGAGAGTAAAGGAGAAATCTCGAAAATTACAAACATTAAAGACCAAGATTGACAAGAAAATAACTCTTCATGTTCTTCAAGATTTCGGCTGAACTCTTGTTGGACTTGGGCTGTGCTTCACTTGGATAGTAGATAGAAATAGGCTTAAGCTTTATCAAGAGGCTGATGAGTGAGTGATATGGCTTACCTCATTAAAAACCTTATTTGGAAAACCCATTGGGACAAAACCAAATGAAGGGAAAAAGAGTATAAGTCATATCACCTCTCTTGATAAATGTTTAGGTGTCTTGTATCACAACCAATGTGGCTGGATTAGCACACACCAAACTGCCCGAGATGGTGTTGAGGAGATGTTGCAAAGTGGTCTTGAGCTTCTTTTGTTTAGACCGAGTGATAGGACCCGGAGAAATGCATAAATCTTCAGCTCCTTGTAGCTCCGGTTCAAGCTGCTGCCTTTGCTCCTCTTTGGCGTCTCCATGTTGCATAGGTTCCTCTTCCTTGCTGGCCATAATCATATCATCCTTTCCCTCTTGAAAAGGATTTGACCTCAAATCTGTTTCATCTGCAAAATAAGGAACCAAATCAGTAATATTAAAACTCGAACTCACGTTGTACTTACCTTGGAGATCAAGCTGGTAGGCGTTGTCGTTGATCTTCTTGATGATTTCGAATGGACCATCAATCCTGGGCATAAGCTTGGATTTTCTCTCGTTAGGGAACCGTTCTTTTCTCAAATGAACCAACACCAAGTCCCCTTCTTTAAACTCCATAAACTTTCGGCCCTTGTTTGCATGCTTAGCATACAACTTGGTCTTGTGCTCTATGTTGTTCCGAGCCTTCTCATGGATCTGTTTCACAAGCTCAGCCTTTTTCTTACCATCAAGACTTATCCTTTCATTCACGGGTAAAGGCATTAGATCCAGAGGTGAGATGGGATTGAAGCCATAAACAATTTCAAAAGGTGAATACTTAGATGCGGAATGTCTAGCATGATTATAAGCAAATTCAACATGAGGCAGACATTCTTCCCAAGTCCTAAGGTTCTTTTTAATTATAGCACGCAACAAAGTGGATAAGGTTCTATTGACTACTTCAGTTTGGCCATCGGATTGTGGGTGACATGTGGTGGAGAAACAAAGCTTGGTTCCTAGCTTAGACCAAAGGGTTTTCCAAAAATAACTAAGAAATTTGGTATCCCTATCCGAAACAATAGTTCTAGGCATTCCATGCAACCTAACGACTTCTCTAAAGAACAACCCAGCTACATTTACGGCATCGTCGGTTTTATGGCAAGGTATGAAGTGAGCCATTTTAGAGAACCTATCAACTACCACAAATACCGAATCCTTTCCAGTCTTAGTCCTAGGCAATTCTACTACAAAATCCATGGATAAGTCGTGCCAAGGATGCAAGGGAATAGGAAGGGGTATACAAACCGTGACTCTGAATTGTCGATTTAGCTTGCTTACCGTTATACATCTTTGACAAGCTTTTTCGACATCACTTTGCATGTTGCCAAAAGAAGTGCTCACGCAGCACCCTTGCAGTCTTCGCCACGCCAAAATGTCCCATACGTCCACCTGCATGAGCTTCTTGAACAAACAAATCTACGCAAGGAGGAGTTAGGCACACATAGGCGATTTTAAGTAAAATAAGAATCCATCACTCGAAAATATTTCCCAACGCCAAATTTTTCACATGCAGCATAGGTTTCTTTGAAGTCATCATCACTAGCATATAGTTCTTTGATTTGTTCAAACCCTAGTAACTTAACCTCAAGAGAATTCAAGAGAACGTACCTCCGAGAAAGAGCATCGGCTACTACATTCTCCTTACCTTTCTTGTGCTTAATGACGTACGGAAATGTCTCGATGAATTCAACCCACTTGGCGTGTCTTTTGTTCAGCTTTTGTTGTCCCTTGAGATGCTTGAGAGACTCATGATCTGTGTGGATAACAAACTCCTTGGGCCAAAGATAGTGTTGCCAAGTTTGCAAAGCCCTAACAAGCGCATAGAGCTCCTTGTCGTAAGTCGGGTAATTGAGTGTGGCGCCTCCAAGCTTTTCACTAAAGTAAGCTATGGGCTTCATCTCCTGCATAAGAACAGCACCAATACCAATTCTTGAGGCATCACATTCAATTTCAAAATTTTTATCGAAATTAGGAAGAGATAAAACCGGGGCATGTGTTAGCTTCTCTTTCAAAGTTTGAAATGCATTTTCTTGAGCTTGCTCCCATTTGAATCCAACAGTCTTCTTGATAACCTCCGTGAGTGGGGCGGCTAAAGTGCTGAAGTCTTTAACAAATCTTCTGTAAAAACCGGC
Organism: Cardamine occulta; assembly: GCA_028015245.1. NCBI lineage: Eukaryota > Viridiplantae > Streptophyta > Magnoliopsida > Brassicales > Brassicaceae > Cardamine > Cardamine occulta. The sequence goes on from CM051390.1 coordinate 9,970,422, forward strand.
TAACCCATGGAAGCTTCTTACTTCACTAACGGTCTTTGGACTCGGCCAATCTTTGATAGCTCGTATCTTCTCTTCATCGACCTTGATACCATCTGTACTCACAACAAAGCCTAAAAAGACAAGGTTATCCATTCCAAAAGTACATTTGATAAGATTAGCGTACAAGGTTTCCTTCCTAAGCACTTCTAAAACCTTTCTAAGATGCTCCACATGTTCATCTAAGCTGCGGCTATAGATTAAGATGTCATCAGAATAAACTACCACAAAATGACCTATGTAGGATCTAAGAACGCGGCACATTAGCCTCATGAACGTTCTAGGTGCGTTTGTCAACCCGAAACGCATGCCAAACCAGTCGTACAACCCATGCCTAGTTTTAAATGCAGTTTTCCATTCATCCCCTTCTTGCATCCTAATCTGATGGTATCCGCTCTTAAGATCTACTTTAGAAAAAATGCAAGAACCATGCAATTCATCAAGCATATCATCTAATCTAGGTATGGGATTGCGATACTTTACAGTGATATTGTTGATAGTATGGCAGTCGACACACATCCTCCAGCTACCATCTTTCTTCGGAACAAAGCAATGCGGCACATGGACTCATGCTTTCGCGGATATGTCCTTTCTCCATGAGCTCGGTGACTTGTCGTTGAAGCTCCTTAGTTTCTGTAGGGTTGGTTCGGTAGGCTGGTTTATTGGGAAGAGATGCTCCGGGTAGGAAATCGATTTGGTGTTCGATGCCACGGATTGGCGGCAAACCTTGGGGAGGTTCTTCCGGAAAAATATCTTTGTATTCCTGTAAAAGATATTGAATTTTGCTAGGAATTTCCTGCACCGTTTGGTTAATATTAAAACATTCTTTAAACACAAAAAGGAGGGAAGAGGGTAACTCCTTGTCGAGGTGTGATCATAAGGTTGGCGGTTCTTTGAGCTTGGCTTTGGAAGTGGGCTTACTTTTCTTCAAGGCCATTTGATCTAGATGAACTTCTTGAGGAGTTAAAGGTACAAGGATGTTCTTTCTGCCCTTAAACTCGAACGAATATCTATTAGTAAATCCATCGTGCATGACTCTTCGATCAGATTGCCAAGGTCTTCCAAGCAAGATATGTCCAGCATCCATTGGTAAAATATCACATAGGACCTCATCTTCATATTTCCCTATAGACAAAGGAACTATGACCTGGTTTTTGACTTCCAATTCTCCCTCATCATTAAGCCATTGCAGCTTATACGGCTTAGCTCTCTTAGTGATCGTAAGTCCGAGCTTATCAACCATGGACTGGCTCGCGACATTGGTACAGCTACCTCCATCAATCACTAGGCTGCAGACTTTCTTTTGAACTAGGCAACGAGTGTGGAAGAGGTTTTCTCTTTGCTCATTTTTCTCGGCCTGAATGTGTAGGCTAAGGGTTCTTCTAGTGAACAAGATTTGTCCGAACTCCGGCAATCTAAGTGGTTCCTTTAAAGGTTCAGTTTCCGAGTGATCTTCCTCTGAATCTATCTCGCCGTTGTTCCTAATAACTATGGTTCTCTGATTGGAGCATGAACGGGAGTAGTGGCCGAAACCTTTGCACTTAAAACACTGAATTTCTCTAGCCTTGGTGCTTGATCCTTGATCAATTCCTTTGAGCGGGGGCTCGTCTATCTTAGGCTTGGCAAGCGGTTTGTAATCCTTAGGCTTGTAGTCTTTGCTGAACTTGGTAGAGTTGTATCCGGGCCTAGAGCTCTTCCTCTTGAGTTGTTTTTCAAACATGATAGCTTTGTGGAGAAGCTCTTCTAGCTCGACGTAATGGTGTACCTCCAGCCTCTCAATGATGTATTTGTCAAGACCTCCCATGAATCTGGCCATAGTAGCTTCATTGTCTTCTTGAATATCGGCTCGGAGTAACAAGGTTTCCATTTCCTTGAAATAGTCTTCAACGGACCTACTGCCTTGAGACAAGTTGCGAAGCTTAAGGTGAAGCTCCCTGTGGTAGTGACTTGGTACAAACCTTTTCCTCATAATGATCTTTAGTTGAGTCCAAGTTTCAACCGGTATATCTCCAGCTCTTCTTCTAGTCGTTACCAACTGATCCCACCAGCTTAGAGCATAATCCTTGAATGCGGTTGGGGCGATTCTGACCTTAATCTCTTGAGTAAACTCCGGCAATCAAAGATAATCTCTACCCTTTTTTCCCACTCAAGATATTCTTCAGGTTTACTGGTTCCATGAAAAGACGGAATTTCTATCTTCACACCGGATAGTGGATCTCGAGTAGCGGTTTGGTGATTTCTATCGGTTTGATCTTCTCTTGGCTGTCTTCTTCGAGGACGATTTGATCTAGAAGTTTGACTGTAGTAATGCTCAGCATCAGATGATCGTGGGTGCCTCCTAAGTTGTTCTTCCATAACAGGTTGTTGATGTTCTCGGAATCGGTTGTTGATGGACCTCTCTAAATCTGCTTTCATATTGGCCATACTCTCAACCATCATTGCTTTGAAGGACTCCATAAGTTGTTTGTTGGAGTTAGAAGACTCTTGCTCATCATGGCTAGTCCCCGCCATGGTACCTGTTCAGAATCCAACAAATAAACTAGTGAAATGTTCAAACACCACAAGAACAACAAAACTTATTTGACAAGTAACCCTAATCGACAGTTTGACTTGATCAATCAGAATAAAATGTCAAATTACGTTCAAAAATTCCAGAAATAATTTTAACAAATACTAGACTTAATCATGGTTTCAATGCAACAAGTTTCACGATTTTAGGATTAACCAATGATTTTAAACAATTCTAGCAAGTTACACAAAAATAACTGTTCAGATTCTGATAACCTCTAAATGTGACTGTTCGACTAAATCAGGTTCGGAAAATTATCAAAACATGCTCAAAAATTCTAGAATCAATTTTAACAAATACTAGACTCTTTTTTGAAGCAGTTTCAACAGATCTCACGATTTTATCAGACAAGACGAATTTATGAAAATTCCAACAGTCAACAGATAATACAGATCGGGATATGAAAAGGTATATCAGATCCGAAGAGATACAACCTGGCGTGGAGTCAGCTCTGATACCACTTGATATGATCCTAGGTGAGGATCAAGTCCCTGAATGCTTCTCCAAGAGGTTGTGAGGATTGGTGACAAGGTGAGTGATGCGGAAGAGATGAAAGGTGAAGAACTAGGAAGGGATCCGATGAGTTTGGGGGGTTGATCTGAAACTTCCAAAGGAGATGGAGATCCTTTGGACTTTCAGGCTTGCTCTGGACGTGGGTGAAGACCCTAGACGAGGTGAACAAGGGGTGGATCGAGATGAAACTTCCTAGGAGTGTGAAAGATCCTAAGACTTTCGACTTGCTTGGTGTGAAGGATGAAGATCCGAACACTTTAAGCAAGGATGAACAAACAAGTTTCAGATAGTTTAAGAAGTTGAAAAGATGTTTGATAATTAGAAAATGAAGCCTTACATGAGTTTAAATCAACAAGAGAGTAAAGGAGAAATCTTGAAAATTACAAACATTGAAGACCAAAGTTGACAAGAAAATAACTCTTCATGTTCTTCAAGATTTCGGCTGAACTCTTGTTGGACTTGGGCTGTGCTTCACTTGGATAGTAGATAGAAATGGGCTTAAGCTTTATCAAGAGGCTGATGAGTGAGTGATATGGCTTACCTCATTAAAAACCTTATTTGGAAAACCCATTGGGACAAAACCAAATGAAGGGAAAAAGAGTATAAGTCATATCACCTCTCTTGATAAATGTTTAGGTGGCTTGTATCACAACCAATGTGGCTGGACTAGCACACACCAAACTGCCCGAGATGGTGTTGAGGAGATGTTGCAAAGTGGTCTTGAGCTTCTTTTGTTTAGACCGAGTGATAGGACCCGGAGAAATGCATAAATCTTCAGCTCCTTGTAGCTCCGGTTCAAGCTGCTGCCTTTGCTCCTCTTTGGCGTCTCCATGTTGCATAGGTTCCTCTTCCTTGCTGGCCATAATCATATCAGCAAGTATCAAAGCGGATTTTTTTTTCCGTTACTTGCCCCGTTACCCGCCCCGTAACCGTTACCCGCCCCGTTACCCATTACCCGCCATAATTACTCGCAATTACCAGCCCCTATACCCGCTACCCGCCACAATTACTCGCAATTACCTGCCTCTATATCCGCTACCCACCACAATTATTCGCAATTACCCACCCCTATACCCGCTACCCGCCACAATTACTCGCAATTACCCGTCTCTATACCCGCTACACGCCACTATTACCCGTAATTACCCGTTACCCGCCCCGTTACTCGCAAAAAAAATGGGTCAAGTAACGGGGCAAGTAACTTGCAAGTAGTGGAATTTTTAACGGGTACCCGTTTTTGCGGGTACCCGTTTGAAGCGGGGCAAGTATCAAGGCGGATTTTGAACTACCCATGCAAGGCGGGTCAAGTAGCAAGGCGGGCAAATTTTGCGGGTACCCGCCTTGTGCCCACCCCTACTTCTCTTGGGGAGCAAATTTACAACTTGTTTTGGGCTCTTCTTAGATTTGTAATGGGCTGAAAATAGGTTGTACTTGATATATATTCCCTTGGGCCAATTTCTGAAAGTGATGGCATGGGCTGGATCATCAAATGGGTAATTTGAATGTGAATCATTTGCCTCATTAAAAATCTTGTCAAGAAAACCCAGTGAGACAAAACTTGACAAGGGAAAAAGAGTACAAATGAGACACATGCTCATTTGATGATCATATATCAAAAGCAGTGAGGCTAAGATAACATCTTTTCTATACTCTTTCTCTTTAACAAGCTCATTTACTCGTTCAAACTGCTCCTCGGCTTCGAGCTGCTCCTCTGCTTCAAACTCCTCCTCGGCTACAAGCTCTTTATCGCATTCCAAGTTCCTTGTGCTGGCCATGCTCACATCAAAGATCCTTGGTATGTTCGGTGCTCGAAGTTATCATGATAAAAGAACATGGTGTTGGATCTGGTTTGGTACACGTGATAGCTGGATTTGTTTGCTCATGAGATGGTTTGGTTAGGATGGGCGTATCATATCCTCTCCCTTGAAAAGTTCTTGACCTCAAAATTGTACAATCTGCACCATGAGAAAGCAAATTAGCTTTCATTCTGTTTTTAGAGTCTAGATAATTACCTCGGGTTTTTATTGGTGGTGAGGCATCTGGTGGTTTCTCTTTGATCAGCATGATGTGTTCAGTTCTTACTACTTGAGTTTTGTGAGCTCAGTTTTGATCCTAATGAAGTAATATTTAGCTCGTGTTCTTCAGGGCAAGATGCAGCAAAATATCCTTTCTTACAATAGTTATAACAAGTGACTTCCTTGGATTTTGAAAGATTAAAGGACTTACATTGCTTTGGTTCACTGCTTGATTCAAGTGATGGATTTCCACTTTGCTCGTGAACTGTGACTTGTGCAGTGGCCTTCTTTGGTTGAGATATTGAGTTAGCCTCCATTTTCTCACTTAGAACGTGCTTGTACACTTCCTTTGGGGCCTACTTATCCCTCAGTAGTTCCTTAAGCTCTCTCCACGAGGTGATAGTTGAATTCTTGTAATACCAACGATAATAAACTTCTTGCAACAACCATTTATAAGCATCTCCAACGAGTTGGCCAGTTGTAACATCGAACCTCTTCTCTTTAAGAATGTGGTTGTACTGAAACCAATCTTCCATGTTTAGTTCCCACTCTAAGTAGTTTCCTTTTCCTGAAATTTTATAGAGTTGAAGCTCATTAGTATGTTGAAAATCAGATTCAAATTTCAACTTCGATTTGGGAGTGAGAGAGGTTTTCAAATTCAAAATGTGATAAAAGAAAAGAGATAAATATGATGTGGGCCACGCCTAAAGATGATGATGGGCATCAATGGATCAGGCTTAGAAAATGGCATAGGAGTACATGAGATCCACATACCTCATTAAAAACCTTTCTCCGGAAAACCACTTGGGAAAAACCGAAGAGAAGGGAAAAAGAGTGTGAGTAGACCCCATGGCCATTTACTAGGAATCTTGGGCGTGTATCTTTGACCATAGAAGTCTTGATACAATGTTGTTGTGCAAGTGATCCTCTTGAGTCATTGCTTGGAGGAGCAAGACTCTGGAAGCTTGGTGATATTTCATTGTTCGAGAGCAACTCATGGGTCCGATAAGTGCTTTCCATGCTCCTTTAGCTCTGTGCTCGTCCATTGCTTCATTTCCCATCCATGCTCCATGCTCCAGGTCCTTAGAGATCTCAAGAATCGCATCAGGTATAATCCGCATAAGGGATGTGATCGTCAAAGCTGCGAATCTTGCATTCCAAGCTTCCTTTTCTAAAATTTCTTCGATCATTACTCCCAAAATATCCAATTTATCATTGAGTCCTTGATCATAGATACATTGATCGGGAAAATTTGATTTGTGGCAAATCTTTTTTGATTTTGTAGTCTATGGTGTTGAATCCACCATCCACATTTTTGTTACCTAGGTTTCTTCTTCCATGTCTGCGAGATATGGCTTAAGACATTGTCTATTGACAGTGAAATCACCTCGATCACGGTTATGAAGTAACACAGCACCATCACGGTTATGAAGTAAAACTCAAAATCGTGATGTGACCGAGTTCTTGTTTGTACGGAAGGAGTTTCAAACTTGATCATATTTTGTTCTTATTTTTATCATATGTTTTATTTTTCTGTTTTACTTTGATATTTTTCTTTCTATTTTCAGGTACTTTTAAGCTCAAACGGAAAATCAAAACCGTGAACCAGGAGAGCTTGATGATCCACCACCAAGGAGGGACGATCAAGTAGTTGCTGGAGTCGTCAACAACCATGTGCACGTCCTAGCTGAGGATGGAACTCACGATCAGGGTTATTTAAACCCACTGGCTCAGACAATTGTTGAATTTGATGCTCTTGACAACTATATTCAAGACTGTTCACAAATTCACCACCAACACCGCATGGGAAAGATATCAAGATCAGCCCTCATATCATTGCTTTGGTGAAGCACAATCAATACTATGGTACTCTTATTGAGAACCAGATAGACCATATGAGACTTTCGAGGAGCTATGTGGTGCTACCAGAGCAGATGAGGAATCTACAAATTCCCTGAAGTGAAAGCTTTTCTCATTTTCCCTTGTGCACAAAGCAAATAAGTGGTTAAGATATCTGCCTCCAGTAGCAATAACGACTTGGAAAAATTGTAAAGTAGCTTTCTGAAACATGTATTTTACTAGTTTGAGAACAAGGTTTCAATTGCCTATTACCCTAAACATGTCATTGTAGTGCAATAGGTATCAATCCAAATGGGTGCGTTGTTAACAATCAAGATGCGATCGAATTTTGTTAAGTCAGGTCAAATCAGAAGGGTGTTTGTCACTAACAACCTAAACGGAATGAAAAATGCAGGAAATAAAATACTGGCTATGGACTCGGTCAGATTTGGCCGAGCGGTAGTGAAATTACAGAAAATAACAGGAAATAATATGGAGAAGAAAGGTCCTGACAGTGGGGTAATTGATCATGCCGTCCTCCATAGTCTACCGTAGGTGTCTAACATGACTTCAAAGAAGCTAATCCCTAGACGTTGATCATCAAAGCTATGGCGATCCCACTGTCGTGGTGACCCCTAACAATCCTAAACATATCCTAAGACCCAATACCTTCCCCCTGAGAACATATCTCAATTGTATTGGCGGAGCATAGAAAAGGACAGCAATAAGACCCAAATTAACAATGTCAAAATATAACCTAACCTAGTGTCCTAGCGAAAAGCTATAGATCTCTAGCATTAGGGGATCAGGGATCTCTACATGCCACTATCGAGCGAGAGAAACCTCAGATCTAGCCCCTAGATTTTGCCAAACGAGCTAGCCTTAAGAACATCTAATCCAGAAGGGATAAAATCAAATTTAAAGCTTAGACATCTATAGGGACTAAGGACTCGAGCAGATCTACCCTATTTCGGAACCCTAGTTTCACTTCTTAAACATGCAAATGGAAAACGTAGAAATCAAAGTAAAAGACATGTTTATAAAAAATGATGATAAATAACTTAAGAAAACAAATTCAATAAAAAGGTTGAAAACAGCAGAAAAGTAAAAAAAGGCTAAGAAAAACCGAGATTCAGATTCAAAGATAAAAGTTGTTCTACTTTTGCTTCTGCGGCTCGGGTTTATATAAGACCCTTACATATTAAACCTAATTCTAGAAAAGGAAACTAAGTCAGTCAGTTGCAAGACTCGATCAGAATGACCGAGTGCTCTTGGTCGAGTCGTGTTGTCTTTGGCTTTTGTCCCATACTTGGTCAGGAGGTCGAGTTCTCTTCGTCGAGTGCATTGACTCGGTCGGTCAAGTCGAGTCCCTTGTCCGAGTGATGAAGTCTTCTGTCCGTGCATTACACTCGGTTTGGGTGTATCGAGTGCTTGATCGAGTGGTGAAGTCCTTTGTAGTCCTTTGTAGCGGACTCGATCAGTTGCCTGAGTTCATCCCATCGAGTTTGTCCACACCATTCTTTCTTTGCTCCAGCAAGTATCTGTTTTCCCTGAAACTAACTCCAAAATGCAATATGTATGCAATGCCCATCCAAAAACTACTAAGTATGAAAAATGGACAATAAGGACTCTAAATGATATAAACAACGGGGAAAATTAATGCTAAAATGGACTTAGATATAGGCTTAAAACGGGTAAAATATGGAAACATCACTTTTCTCAACAAATTCTACACTAAGTGTAATGACCCGCATCCTAACATAAGGACTGGACCACTTTAGATTGTACCATTTATCAGGAGGATCAAGCCGAGATTAATCCAAGATGAAAAGCCAAGAGTCAAAGAACCGGAGAGAAAACTTGGTGACCAAGCTGGATAGAAAACTTGGTGACCAAGTTTTCCATTGAAGATTTCCCGAGAAGAAAAGTGGCAAGCCTTACTGGACAAGCCAAAACAATTTGTAGAGTATAGAGCAAGACAATGTAGAGAAGCTTGTGGAGTACAATAATATGAAGAAGCTTGCGGAGCAAGACACTGTGGAGAAGCTTGTTGAGTACAACAATGCGAAGTAGCTTGCTGCATAGAATGATGAAGTAGCTTGCTGCACACGATGGCAATGTAGCACATGGGGAAATTAGTGTAGTATGGCGGAAGACAATGGGGAAGCTTCCGACTTACCCACTAAGTCTTCTCAAACTTGGTGAGCAAGCTTCCGACAAATGGCATTCATGCAAGGAGGCATCCTCCACAAGCTACAAGCCCTCCATTCCCTATAAAACAAGGATATGGGGTTAAAGATTTCATTCATTCCAAAACTGAAGAGATTTCTAGAGAGAGAAGAAGATCCGAAGGAGGTTTAGCCATGAGTTCTTGCCATGTTCTTGAGGTGTTCTTGCCGTGTTCTTGAGGTGTTCTTGCGGAGTTCTTGAAGTGTTCCAGTTGAGTCCTAGCCGTGTTCTTGTCGAGTTCCAAGCTTCATCAATGAAGTTCTTCATCAAGGATCTAGTTCAGATTGATTCTTTCCATCCACGCCATTCAGCGAGATCACCAAAACTGTGAGTAGTTCGAAGCATGTGAAATAGCACATGAGGTTATATTATGCGTATTACCGTGGCGCATGATATCGCTTGATTTATTTTTAGTTATTTAGTTTTTTTATTTCTTAGTTTTAAGGGGGAAGTTTTGGGGTTTTTATTTTTGAGGGTGACCGGTTGATAATTAATTCTTTGTGAATTAATTATTCATTTGGTTTTAGAATGTCTAGAGTTTAGGTTTGGGTAGATTAGGATTAGGCGGCCGGGTGTGGAACCTCTTGTGATCTTCAGATTTCTTGAGAGGAAGTTGAAGCATGCCAAAGATATGGTGATAATCGATTTGAGGTTATCACGTATAGCTGCCGGGTATGCAAACCCATGGAACGGGAGTGTGTCCATGGGAACTACATACTGCGATGTACGGAGGCGCAACCAGTGAGTGATCACGTATTTATGCTGACACCGACTGTAGTGCCTAGGTTAATATGAGTATATCTGGCTGAAAGGTGGTCGAGGGGGTGGTGTTAGATGTATACCAATTTCTTTGTGATTTCGGACAACGTATTGGAGTGTGGAGTTTAGAGTGGAGTTAAGATTAGAGTTTAGAGTAAAGGTTGTTTTGAGGTTAGAGTAGAGTTTAGAGTGTGGTGGTTGAGTCGAGTCTTCCGAGAATAGCTCGGGAAATTCTTGTGTGTAGTTTAGTGTCTAGTCTTCCAAGATTTAGCTCTGAAGATTCTTGCATGTAGATTGTTTGTTTAGCTTCCACTTGCGTGTTTGATTGTTGAGTGACTAACTTTTGATTGTAGATACCCCCGATACCACTAAGTAAACCTGGATTTACTTATCATTCTATTATTTTTGTTCAACAAACCTTAGGAAGCCGTAGTTGTGCGTGTGGAATGTTAGGCCCTGGAATTAGATTTGCTGCCTCTTTGCAAAGGATGTATGTTTTATGTTTTGGTTGTGTTGTTGTTATTTTGGCCTTAGGCCCTGGCTAGTATTTGTTTAAGTATGTTGAAGACATATTTTATTTCTCATTTTCAATGAAGTATTTTCAAAGTAAATTAAAAACCGAAGTCATGGCTGTGAGAGATCTAGTCCGGGTCCTCCCAACGCCTAGGAAGCATATATGGGTTGCAAAGCCTTGTCTATGTACCGAAGCGGGTATGATGGCTTGGATACCTTAATCCGGATATAGGTGGGTTCTTGAACTCGGGTTAGGTATCCTTGCTCGTCAGCGTAGTTGGTCTCTATAACGCTCCGTGGCTTGTCCGGCCATAGAGCAGGCCGGGGGCGCTACACAAAGTCTCGCACTAACCTCTTTAAGAACAAGATACGATAATTTAGACAAGGAGCTACAGAGTCCTTCTTTGACGCATGGGAGCAATTCAAAGACTATGAGAGGGTCGACATTCATCATGGCTATAGTGAAGGGTATATGATGAACATTTTCTACAGAGGAGTTGAAAAATATTTTCTCAGTGGAAGGATAAGGTTCAAGGTGATCAGGATGTTTCAATTCCTAATTCATTAGATATGTGATTATAATGAAAAAAGGTATCAATCCAATCAGGTGAATGTGCTAAACAGATAAGATGCAATCATTACTATCTAAGTCAAGCCAATTAGGAAATTGTTTTTAAACTAACTACATAAGTGAACATAAAAGCAAATGCAATAAAAGGTAACTACATACCAAGCCAACTTGAGGTGTCAAACTCAAGCAAGCAATCGAGCTAAGAAAAGAAAACATAAATAAACAAATCACTCAATCAGAGTGATCGAGTGCAAGATGAACAGGCTGAAATCACAAAATTAAGCAATTAAACAAACGATTCAAGCAATAGGGAGAGAGAAAGGATCATAGGGATGGACTTATTGACTAATGGATGTTCTCAATCAATATGGGTATCTAACAAACTCAGCCAAAAGGGCTACCTCATTGACAATGAATTCCTAAACAGACCAGTTCACTCTCATGGTAAAGGTCCTCAAATCTACCTGATGACATACCCAATTTTGCCAGACCCACACAGATAAACAGACATTAAGCATCAATTCATTAAAGCCAACAAGCATTCCTCACAACTAATTCCTTAGGATAGAACACACATTTATTTAATCTAATTCTTTAGGCTAGTGTATACATGTTTTTGGAAAAAGTTGAATCCAACAATTTCATCAACACTCTGAAGTAGAAATTGCTTGATATCATGTTTCAATTAATCAGAGAAGAACAAACATTAAGAACACTCACCCAGAAGGAATTTAAATCAATACTAATCTTAAATACCAAGACTAATTAAGAACAAGCACTAATCTAATCCATCCCTAATAACCCTAATGATACTACTCAAAATAAAAAATCATTAAAAAATGTTCCAGCCGAGAAAACTCTGAAACTGACATATTAGATAGATCATATAAAGATGAGAAGGTTTGTTGAAGAAATAAATTGCAAATACTGATTATATAAAAAATTATGTGAACTACAAAAGTCCAAAATGAAGAACTAGGGGAAGAAGATTAGGAGGCAGAGAATTAGGTTTAGGAGATGATAAGTCAGATCCCTTATCATTAGGTCTTACAAGGGTATTTAGGCAAGAGTAAAAAATCACAAAAAGACAAAATAGATAATCGGGGAAAAAATGAGGATGCACTCGACCAATATGGTTGAGTGGTTGGTCGCATGGTCAGCCGACTCTGTAAACTCCATGTAGTCTTCAGAAACAGTGGAATCCAAGCTAGGACATCTTCAGCTCGAGCCCTCAGATCAAGTGCACAGATAGAAGCAGGTGCAAGCATCCCATAATGGCTCCAAAGCTCCACAAGTATCTGAATCAACCCCAAAATGCAAGATGTATGCAATGCTTATGCAAAATACTCTAAGACTCCAAAGTGGGTGATAAGTACATGTAATTGTATAAATAAGGGATGAATGCATACTAAAATGATGATAAACATATGCTAAAAACATGTAAAACACAGAGATATCAACTCCCCCAAACTTATCCTTTGGTTGTCCTCAAGCAAATATGCAAGAATAAGCTGGAGAGGAGGTTTGAAAATGGGGAATCAAGACCAAAGCAAGCTTATAAAGCACATAACTTCAATCTCCTAGTTAACAGTTCTAGAATGCAATATGGGTGAGTTCTACTTAAAACTTTTAGCCATTCTTATCAAAACAGACCTTCATTCTTAACCTACACAAGCATTCAAAGCAAACAGTCCCTTTAACATTCATTATATGTAACCAGTGAATCATGCTATGCACTACAAGTGAACTCATTTGGTTTGAGGGACAGGTTTTAAGAGACAAAAATGGTCTCTTCTTCCTCTGGTTTAAGCGCATGGTAACTGGGATCTCTCTTTAGAATGGATTGAAGTATAGGAGAATGCTAAAGGTAAAAGCCAATTGATGTTTACAAGAATAGACTCCCATCTACCAATGGATACACAACTGACTTCTCCTAAATCTAGACACATAAAATAATCCTAGTTCTTAAACTTTCTTTTCTTTTCTATCAATGCAATCATTCTTTTCTCAACCCTGGATCAATTCTTATCTTCCCTAGTCCTAATCTAGTTCAAAAAGTGTGAACCAGAACCTACATGGGAAACCAATTTTGTCGGCCTAAACCTAACACTTTTTCTTAAGTTCAATCCGAAATAAGTCCTTAAAACTGAGAAATAGTTTATGGTTTGAAAGGAGGATAGGTTTGGTGTTTTAGGGGTCTGCTCCAGAGATGGAAGCAGCTACTTGGATTAACAAGAGTGGTAAAAGGAGAAAGAGAATCCAAGTATGTCTTTGGTATCAATGAGTTCAAATGCAGTAAATAGACACAATAAATGAAGTCTATATTAGGTTCTAATAGATAGGCACTATTTGACAAATCACAGCAAGCTTCAATCAAGACAAGAAAGCTAAATCAAGATTCCAATAATGGTTCTATCTTAGTTTTCAAACTCAAATGCAAGCATTAAACAACTAGGAACGAGGAGACAGAACTTATATGATGAATTAGCAAGCTTATGAGGTCAATGATCATCATCATTCCCTATGCAAATGCACAGTCCTAAACGAGATGCTACTAGACTCAATCCTAAAATGCAAACGATACTATATGAACACTCTGTTTTTGAAGAATAATTTTTTGAAATTCTTCAAAATTTTATAGTTTTTATATGCAATATATGATGACTCAAGGATGCAAATTTTGAAATAAGAAAATACAAAATATGTCAAATACATCTCTCAGACCCTCTCCTAAACATAAATTACACAGTCCATTATGTAATAAAAATTCAGAGAAAGATTTGAGAGATTGAAACGAAAGTAAAACTAAATAAAAAATCACACAATGCAATGATATAAACAATGGTGGGACTTGGAGTTGGTACCTTATGGTGGTGCAGTGAAGAAGGCATCAGTCATTGCATCCATTCTTTCCCTTGTATAGCTTGGCTTGGCATGGTGACCGAGCTCTCTAGTTGGTTCCCCTCAACTATGGTGCTCGACTTGATCCCTCGATCGAGTGGCTGGGTCGTGTTGGGGACTTCCGATAACAGATGATCTACTGGGTACTCAGGACATCTCTTCCTCTGTCTTTGTTCAACTGAGGACCTCCTCGCAGGTGGACTGTAGCTATATCTTCTTGAAGGCATCCTCAGAGAGTTGCTTCTTCTCAGAAATTCAAAGCTATCACTTGGTTTCTTTGGTGATGACTTACTCTTCTTCTTCTCCTGCAAAGCTTTGAGTTGCCCTGAGATGTCTTTGAGTGTGTTTACCAGGGTCTTGATAGTCTTATCTTGCCATTTGTTACATTTCTGGAGCAAGCCCACGTTCTTGTTTGCTTATTTTAGGGTCTTACTCTCCTCTTCAAAGTAGTACATCTCAGGCTCATTGTTGCTTTGTAGCCATTCTCTAAGAGCATGGTTATTGGAAGAACCCCCTATGGGGTTCTTACCAAAATTTTATTATAAATTTTGTGCAATTTGAGGTGGAAGGGTTCTTAGAATTAAGAAACTCACTCTAAAAACTCTTATTTAAGAACTAGTTCTTAAGAAGGGGTTCTTAAAACACATTTACCAATGAAATTTATATTTTTTTAATGCTAAGAACCCTTCCTAAGAACCCCTCTAGAACCCCCAATAATCATGCCCTAAGGGTTTCATCATCAGAACATGTGGCTGCAGTTGCCTTGCACCATACTACTATCAATGATTAGAGAGTTGTTGAGGTACTCCATGTCTATTCATTAAGGGTCGACTATCTTGGGTCGTATATCAACTCCACATGCCTTTAGGATTGGTGTCATTATTCCTCTCACAGCTAGCTCTCCTTGTAGCTCATAAGAGTTTAACCAGAAGAATCGAGTTCCCAGTGTCAGATCTATCACCTTGCATCCGGATCCTGTTGATACCAGATCCGCACCAACCATCAAGTCTCTCCAATCATGACACGTGTCAACCACTTTAGCAAGTCAAACTAAAGGCTAGGTCAGTTCGGAGAAAGAAGGGACGGACAAACCGTACAAGAACTGGGGTCCGACCAGTACTGAAGCCTCGCGGAAGAAAGGAGCGAGCGAAGCCAGAAGTGTCCACGAAGCGAGGTGAATCTGCGAGCTAAAGGAAGAAATCGTTCAAATGCGAGATGTTACGACATAAAAAGCCAAATCAAAACTGACGAATTAAAGGAGAATCATTGGATTTATTAGTATTTATTCTTACCATTTATTCCTTAATTCATGTATAAATATAGACCTCCATGGTCATTTATGGGGGTCAATCTTTTTGCTATTCGAGATCAATATATACAATTTTACACTTTTTCCTTTAGCATGTCTATTTTTTATTTCTAGTTCATTCTTACTAACAAATTCTATTTTTAATTTAATTATTATTCAATATATTATTGGGTGTGGAATCCAGCATCCACATTTTGGCGCCGTCTGTGGGGACAATCAGACATTCAAGCTACAAATCTACCATTTCATAACAGTTCTCCTCATCAAATTCATCATGGCTGGTGGTAACGGTGGAGACCAAACCGGTGTCAATAATGAGCCTGCCACTATCGCTACCATCCAGGAGTCCCTCTTAGGAATCACTCAAAACATGACCAATCTGTATACAAAACTTGGTACCATCGAGAGGGTGATGACCTCTCTGAAAAATTGTCAAGTAAATTTGACTAACAATCAAGCAACTCTCTTTTCTCATTTAGAGTGCCCGTGTCTTTATAGGGCCAGAAGGAGTTCCAACCCTCAAACTCCAGCAAATACTCTACAAAGTGCCAACCTTCAGACGCCAATCAATCACACAGCAGCACTTTGAAATAGGGTTAGCAACCTTTGAAATAAAAACTTCATGTTTACCATCGTTTGCTCCTTTCCCTTGACTCGAGTTCATTCTCTCAAGGGTTTGCACATCGACTCTCGTAGCCAGGCTCGAGTCATAATCCTTCGTATTGTGAGACAATCGCATCTCACGTGGCCAATTATTGATCCACCATTTCATCGTACATTCGTCATGTGTATTAGGTCCGAATTCTCGTTCCGCAAAATGTTCCACCGTCTATCCAGTCGTGTTCTTGGCTCGAGTCATCGCCAGATCTGATTCTCTATCCTTTCTTCTTCCGATTAGCCTCACTTGTCTGGTACGAGTGTCACAACCTCGGAGTCATATCCGGGTTGCGTCACATCCTGTCCAAAGTTCTGGGAATTTCCCAACCTGCTGCGCTGGCAGTTTTACGGAATGGTTTATGGCATGAATCACGATTCCATTTGGAGCTTACAGTCAATAAGCCAACTACCATTCCAGATGCTCTGTTCCAAGCAAACAGCTGGATCAAGGCAGAGGAAGAAAAGGAAACATTCGAAAAGATGTACCGAACCGTGAATCCTAGAGTTGCTTCCTGCTACTAAAAATCTGGATCAAAAGTTGGTAAAGACACCAGAGGTGATGAGGACATCGAACCAACAAACCAAATCATCCAAGCGCCACTTGTGCCAAGTTGTCCCGTGACTAGAACCAGGAGCAGAGACATGGAAAAGAAGTTCAACATGATCATGGACCAGCTGGGAAGCAAAGGTTTCTTCAGAATGGATACGAGGCCGCTAGGCCCATCCGAGAGCTCTTATTGGGCTGACTCTTTCATACCGTTTCCATATATGTTCCAGGGCGATCCAGAAGGCAATCCACATATCGATTTGAAGCTCTATGAGTCTAGTTTCCAGAACTCCAAAGATCATTCCAAGAATCCACACCAATTGGACCAGAATAACCCAACACTGAAGGTATGTCGGCTGGACCCTTTTCGAGCCGATATTACTAAGTGGCCACTCATCAAGCCCAAGTTCGTGGCCCACTTATCCATGGTCGCTTTCAACTCATCAGAGATGACTTAGGCCCAAGGAGGTCATTAGTTGGGTTTGTGGATCGTTTGTGTGCTCTTTTCCGACTCTTCGTTTTTGTCCCAATGGGTTTTGCGAAGATGGGTTTTTAACGAGGCCAAACCTTTTGCAATGTCATTGGCCCATCTAATGACTCTCTGCAAGCCCACCAGACTGAGCTCAAGGCCTCTCTTACTTATCAGTTTATTTTCGGACTTATTTTACAAGGCTCATTTGTTTTAGGGTTTTATTTCTTTGTTTCTTTATCTTATGTTTCTTCTAAATACTTGGAGGCTTTGTCCTGAATGTCTACGCTTTCTTTGACTAATTCAGTTGGTTTCAAAAAACCACCAGACCGAACAGCTAAGTCCGAGCTGTTGAGAAACCCTTGAAGTATCGTGATGAGGACATCGAAGCAAGACCCATAGAAGCTGCCAAAGGAGTCAACATACCGGTCATGAGGCAAGCCCCAAGGACAAGGTCTGGAACACGAAGCTTAAGAGAGGAATTCAACAAATCAATGGAGAGTCTATTAACACTCATAGAGCATGAGGAACTGAAAGGAAGCTTGCTCACCAAGGAGATCATTCAAGAAACCCAGCTAGTGCCTAAAGGAGATCCTATCGCCACCAAGTTCCAAGACATCGAAGAGAGCTTAGGAGGTGACTATGCCAAGCTAAGGAGTCACCATGAAGTCAACAAGGACCACGAGAATCTTTGCTTGCAGCCCAAGAAACAGAACATCTTCTTTTTGCCGGTTTTACAAGGTTGCTCTGAAACCTCCGTATTCATCATCTCGGCCAGAGAAGAACCTAAGAACATTGCTGGAGAGTTATGTTGGCATCCAGGAGATGTGTCTTTGCCACCTCACTAGGCTGAAGGCACACAAAGACGTGCTAAGGAATTGTACTCTTTTTCCTTATCTCGGTTTTATCTCATTGGGTTTTCTGGGAAAGGTTTTAACGAGGCAACACCCTTAGTGCGCATTCCCGAGCTTGTTACCACTTCACTATATTATTCACAAGCTCAAGAATGCCTTAGTATTCTCAGCCATTGCCGAAAATCTCTTCAGACCAAGACTTTCCTTTTTAGTATTTTTACTCTATTTCACACATCTTGCTGTTTCATTAAAACTGCTAGTTATTTTTTTAATTTCAGTTGTGTTGTCTGACCTAAGGGTTATGTTATAAAACCCTATATCCGAAATTACATTGAAAGTACCCTAGAATTTTTAATAACAAATCGCTTTCTTCTTCTTAGAAGCAGCCGACCACTTTTCTTCACTTGTGTGCGAAGCCTTGTGAATTTGAGTGTCTTAGACTTATCACAGATCATTCCATAGGTTTGTGTGGCGTCTCTCACCTTCCCCAGTTTGTGTATCACATCTCATCCTCACCGAGTCACCCTAGAGAGAGTTGTACGGCCAACTAGAGACTCTCCATCACGCAAGCTTGTAGACATCAGATCTGGTGCCTACATCATATAGATAGGCTTTCACACTTATTGTGGTTCACATCTATCCATCCTCACTCCATCCTATCCCGCTGAAGACAAGGAGAGACCTTAGTCCAATTGTCCCAGCAAACCGGTCCAGATCTCTTCCCTTGCGGATCAAGTCTCCACCGGATCTATCTTCCACCTTCCGACCTTGTATCATTTTTGGTATCAGAGCTTCAAAAGCTCCTATATCTGAGGTGTACTCGTTCCTTTCTCTTTGTTTTAATTTTTGGAACCTGCTTAGTTCTTGTTTAGGTTGTTAGATCGAGTCCTTTGTCTAGCTTTGCTTGTTTGCATCTTGAGTTGTCGAGTCTAGGATTGAATTTTTAGGGTTGTTAGAAGTGTTTTTTTCGTAGCTGCTAGGGTTCTTTGGTCTCGAGTCAAAAAAAAAAGAGAAAAGGAAAATTAGAATTTTAGTTCATTACTGGTTTTTTTTTGCCCATTTTTTTCAATTGTTTTGTCCGAATTTTAGAAAATTAGAAAAATTCCAAAAAAATATTTTTTTTCTTTTGATTTCGTTAGTTTAGTCTCTTGAGAAGATTTAGCAAGTTAAATTTCAAATTTTGGAGTCCATTTAATATTGTTTTCGAATTTTTCTATTTCTGTCGATTTTTTTGTGTTTCTGCTGAAAGTCCATTGATACTCTTTTAAACTTGTTGTGCAAGGAACAATGGAGAATACAGAGGCTCACCAAGACCCCAACACCCTCCTCATGCAAGCTATCACAGCCATGCAACAATAGCTCCAAAGAGTAGTACAGCGGCTCGACCACATGGTGCAACCTCCAGTTAATCCTCGACAAGCGCCACCTCTACGAGCTAATGGCCACGGCGATGATCTCGAGCCCAACCCGCAGGAAGAGCAACCTCTTGTGAGAAGGAGAGGTCCACGGCAAGATGATTTTGGAGATGCAGAAGGTGACTTACCACGACACAATCACTCTCAAGACATGAAGCTCAAGGCACCTACTTTTGCTGGCCAAGTTGATCCCGAAGCATTCTTGGAATGGGAGCAACGCATGGAGCACATTTTCGCATACTACGACTACAACGAACAAAAGAGGCTAGCTCTTTTAGTAGCTCAACTTACTGACCATGCTCTCTCATGGTGGGATCGTGAAGTTTCTGACAAAAGAAGGACACAAGCCCCGCAGGTCCGTACTTGGCGAGAAATGAGACAACTCATGAAGAAGAAACAACTCACCGAGACCTTCAGAAAAAATTTCGAAAATTAGAACAAGGGACTAGGAGTGTAGAGGAATATTTTGAGGATTTTGAAGACTTAAGGAATCGCTTGGAGTTGGATGATGACAATGAGACACTTAGATTAAGCGAGCGAATCAGTCAGAAAGTGGAGCAATTTCTGTATCATGATTTGAAAGACATCTTACACCATGCAATCCAAGCTGAACAACACATCAAGAAGAAGTCCTATGCTACTGGAAAGAATCGGTGTAATCAAGCATGGGATCATTACCGAACCAAACACCAGACCCCAACAACTTTCCCACCTAAGGCTATGGACAAAGGCAAGGCAGTCGCTATTGACACTAGGTTTAACTCCAAGGCGTCCGAGCCTAACCAAGGTAAGATTTCTAACCCTAGTGTTTCTAGAACTCATGATATAACATGTTTCAAGTGCAAGGGCAGAGGACACATGGCGAGAGAGTGCCCAAACCCCCGAGTGATGATCATGCTAGAGTCGGGTGAGTACGAGTCCCAAGATGAGGCTGATACAGAAATGATCGACACCTCTTCTGAAGAAGTGGATTGTTAAGCTGAATATGGTGAGTCGTGGGTCAAAAGACGAGTCTTGAACCTCACGGTTCATCTGGACGAGACATGCCAAAGAGACAACATCTTTCATACATGATGTTCCATCCGAGGCAAGGTATGTAATTTAGTAATTGATGGAGGGTCGTGTACCAATGTAGCTAGTGACTACATGATCACTAAACTCGGCCTAGATAGGACTAGACACCCTCACCCTTGTAAGTTAAGATGGTTGAATGATAAAGCTGAATTACACGTAACGGATCAAGTACTTGTACCATTCAATGTGGGCAAGTATTCGGATGAGGTTATGTGTGATGTTGTTCCAATGCAAGCTGGCCATCTTTTTCTTGGTAGACCTTGGTAGTTTGATAAGGACGCTATTCACCATGGCAGAAGTAACATGTACACCTTTATTCATGATAAAAAGAAATTTAACTTGCCACCACTCACGCCAACTCAAGTACATGAATTGCAAGTTAAAATGTTAGAAGAAAAGGGTACTTCTATTAAGAAGAATTTGATAATTAAACTGAGTTATGTTTCTAAGGCAATTACTTGTAAAGAACCCGTATTACTAATGATCTTTAAAGAGACTTTGAGTGCAGAATCTAGTGCGATGGAGCAACAACTTCCTCCCGAAGTTACTCAGCTATTGGACCAATTTTCTGATGTTTTTCCTGAAGAGTTACCCCCTGGTCTACCGCACATAAGAGGAATAGAGCACCAGATCGATTTTGTTCCCGGAGCCCCGTTACTCAACCAAGCTGCATACCGCGTGAACCCGGAGGAAGCCAAGGAATTGGAGAAGCAAGTGCAAGAACTTATGGAGAAAGGATATGTTCATGAGATTCTAAGTCCCTGTGCCGTCCCAGTTGATGTGATCATGCCAAGCACAATGAAGGAGCAGCTTGTAGCCGAGGAAGCTAAGAAGAAATGGATTAGCTCAACAACAATGTTTGATCCGGGAATATTAAGAGGATCACTTGAGCTATAAAGATGATACCAAGACTTCTCTGGTCAAGGTTCATGCACAAGGAGCTTGGCAAGTGACCATGAAACACACTAACACTCTTTTTCCCTTACTCTTCGGTTTTTCCCAAGTGGTTTTCCGAGAGAAGGTTTTTAATGAGGTTTGTGGGTTTCATGTCTCACCTTTGTCACTTGCTGAGACTGATCCATCTAGGCCCATTTAGAAGACATTATGGGCCTCACCTATCTCTTATCTTTCTATCTTATTTTGAATTCAAACTGTCTTTTAATGTTGCATGGTCCGAGTGTTGTTTACCGAGGCATGTCTCGTAAACACACACTCTTTATTTCGTCTTCTCTTTCTAATCTCGCCTCCTTCTCTTTATATTGAGGCTAAGACTCCATTGTACTCTTATCAAACTTTTATTCTAAAACTCTTCATACTTGTTTGATCATTTCTTGCTCAAAGTGTCGGGTCTTCATTCCTTCACACCGAGCAAGCCGATAGTCTTAGAGTCTATCACAACTCTTAAGAAGTATCACTTCGATTCACCTCTTGTTCATCACGTCCAGAGTCCTTACTCATGTACCAAACAAGTCTGAAAGTCTAAAGGTTCATCATCACCTTTAAAAGTTTCACATCGATCCATAAAACCCATCAGACCATACTCGCCGTTTCACATCATTTCATCACTTCCGCATCACTAATCTTATCCCTCCGACCATCACAACCTATTGGAGAGTATTCAGGGACTTGATCCTCATCTAGGATCATATCAAGTGGTATCAGAGCTCGCTCCAACCCAGGTTGTGTCGATTCAAAACCTTTTACCCTTTCATATTCTGCAGATCATCTGAATCGATTTGTCTGTTGATTGCTAGAATTTTCATAATTGTTTGGTGTCAGATAAAATCGTGAAATCAGTTGAATCTGAACCTAGTTTGAGTCTAATAATTGATAAAATTATTTTTGGAATTTTTCGGCACGTTTTGATATTTTTTGTGACTGTTCAACTGCTAGTATCGAATCCGGAATGACTGTCTGTCACACGTTTTGCTTGAATTTTCATAAAATATTGGCGAGTGATAAAAATTCGAAATTTGTTTTGTCTGAACCTAGAAAGAGTCTAGTTTCTAGAAAAATTGATTCTCGAATTTTTAATATGTTTTGATAATTTTTCGAGGTTGATTTCGTCAAACAGTCGCAACTAGAGGTTCTCGGAATTTGAAAAGTTATTGTGGTGTTAACTTGCTAGAATTGTTTAAAATCATTGGTTAACCCTAAAATCGTGAAATCTGTTGCATTGAAACCTATATTGAGTCTAGTATTTGTTAAAATTGACTCTGGAAATGTTGAACGTGATTTGATATTTTATTCTGTTTGATCATGTCAAACTGTCGATTAGGGTTTCTTGCCAAGTTTTTCGTTGTTGTGTTTGAGCATTTTACTTGTTTACTTGTTGGGATTTGAACAGGTACCATGGTGGGAACCAGCCATGATGAACAAGAGTCTTCCAACTCCAACAAGCAACTTATGGACTCCTTCAAAGCTATGATGGTTGAGAGTATGGCCACTATGAAAGCCGAACTAGAAAGATCCATCAATGATGCTGAACAAGGACGATTTGAGGCTATGCTGGCTAAGAGGGCTCATAAGTTGTGTGAAAGATTAACAACCAGGAACCGAGGATTTGAAGAAGTAAATCCACAATGGCATGGTCGTCTAAAAGAAAAACCAAGCAGAGAGCCATGGAGAGACAAGCCGAGACAACAAAGAGAAGAAGCAGCCTATGACTACTGTAGACCTGATAATAAATCATCTCATGACAGTCAAAGAAAGCCTAGAAGTGTGAAGGAAGGCAGAGGAGAACACAGCTACAAATTTGGAGATACGTCACTAGATGTTGTAGCCAAGATCGAAGCCAACCTTGCAAAAACTAAACCGAAGGTCCCGATCATCAAATCAACTGAGGGAGGACATTTTCTTCGACCAACCAGGCATAAAGAAGATTCTGGTTAAGCTAGAATTCCATTTGATGGATCCCAGTTTCAAGTTACTAAAGACATGCCATTTGAAAGTCAAGGAATGACTAAACCGGCAACACAAAAACAAAATCCGGAAGAGACTAAGATAAGTGTTGATTTATTCCACACCCGTTGTCTAGTGAAGGAAAGGGTTTGCAATCTAATAATCGATGGGGGTAGCTGCACCAATGTTGCGAGTGAGTCCATGGTTGAAATACTTGGACTAGCGGTCATTAAGAGAGCTAAGCCTTATAAGCTGCAATGGCTTAATTATGAGGGAGAGCTGGAAGTCAAGAACCAGGTCCTTGTGCCTCTGTCCATAGGGAAATACGAAGATGAAGTATTGTGCGATGTTCTACCTATGGAAACAAGTCATATTCTCCTTGGAAGACCGTGGCAAATAGACAGAAGAGTACAGCATGAAGGCTTCAGAAACCGTTATTTGTTTGAACATCAAGGAAGAAAGATTGTGTTAGTTCCGATGACACCTCAGGCAGTTTATGAAGATCATATTCAGTTGAAGACCAAAGCTGATACCAAAGCCAATAAAGATTTTCAAGATGTCATCAACACCATCTTGAACAAAGAAGAACCACCAGGATCACCACAAGAAGTTAAACTCCAAGAATCACTTAGAGAAGCAACAACACGTGTGTTAAAAGGGTTCACTCAAGTTGAAGCAGTTCTGTTCTACGATCAATTACCTACTGCGGTGTCAACCCATTCACAAGCTTGCCGAGCTGAAATGTTTGGTAACATCATACAAGGTACTCAGGTAAGTTTAGCTTGCGAGTTTATTCGATATTGGAATAATTTTATTTTCACTCGTAGCTTCAAACAACCTGTTTTGAATGTTGAAATTTCAAGTATAATGCACTTGATTTTTCCCTTAAGTACCAAGAAAGATACAGGTACCTTAGATGTGTGCAATGGCTTAAGCGGAATCACATCCACACGGAGCTTAACAATGGATCCATCAGAGAGAGTAACAAGAACTGAACACATCATTGTGATCAAGGAGAAACCACCAGTTGCCTCACCACAAATAAAAACCCGAGGTAATTATCTAGACTCTCAAAAACGAATGAAAGCTAACTTGCTCTCTCTTGGTGCAGATTGTACAATGGTGAGTTCAAAACATTTTCAAGAAAAGAAGACTACTCTTGTACCATTACCGGCTCATGAGTTTTACCTTGACAAAATCAAACTCAAAGTGAATCAAGAGCAAGGTAAAGCTAATCTTTTTGCTATGGTTAGTAAGGTTAATGATGCTGAATATTTGGATCATAAAATATTTGTCTCTTTAGATAAATTCTCTTGTGTATCTAACCTTGCACCGGTGCTGCCGAGTGAGATGATGTGTCTTTTGCAGAATCATAAGAACGTGTTTCCAGTGGATAACCCCATAAGACTACCACCCATCTGTGATGCATATCATAACCACATTTGGAGACCAGGAGACTATCTAGGACGTTCAAGACACTTACCCCACGAGATTTAGACCCCTTCACTTCACATGTTTCCCGTAGAGTCTAAAATTATTTTTTAATCATTTTGTCCATTCCAAACTTATCAATGGCGACCAGGAGAGCTCTCATTGTGTAAGGTAACCGCAAGATTCAACGGTTTTCTCACCAACAATTTTCTGATCAAAGAAGAGTCCCCGGATCCAAGACCGCTTTCATTTACCAATATAATTTCGAGCACCGAACACTCCAAGGATCTTATTCAGGTAAGTATCACTTTAACTCGATTTGTTTCTCATGATTTAAGGTCTATGAGTATGAGTTTGTTATCTCCAGAAATCATTGAGAAAAATTTAGATTTATTCAAGGAATATTTGGAATCAAATCATTGTCGTAAAACACAAGTAAAAGAGAAACATGATAAGGATAATGTTTTGACTCAAGCTGAGATATGTTTACTTGTTTATTGTGCTAGGTTTGCCCAAGATCATACACAAGGATTCCATCTTTGTTATTGTGGATCGGTTTTCCAAGATGGCAAACTTCATTCCATGCGCAAAAACGAACAATGCTACACAAACAGCAGACCTCTTTTTCAAGGAGATAGTCCGACTTCATGGAGTACCTAGGACGATCGTCTCAGATCGTGACACCAAGTTCTTGAGCCACTTTTGAAGAACTTTCTAGAAGAAACTAGGAACCAACCTGCTCTTCTCCACGACCTGCCATCCCCAAACTGATGGCCAAACCGAAGTGGTCAACTAGACACTCGGAACACTACTTCACGCGACAATAGGGAGAAATCTTAAAACTTGGCTTGAAGCCTTACCTTTTGTTGAATTTTCTTATAATCGATCTGTCCATAGTGCTACTCACATATCTCCTTTTCAGGTGGCATACGGATCCAATCCCCAGAAACCACTGGATCTTACGTCTCTACCACAAACCGAGTTCTTAAACCTAGATGGAGCAAAAAAGACCGAGGAAGTGAATAAGCTTCATCAAGCGGTCAAGGATCAATTAGAAAGAACAAACACCCAGCGTGTGAAGAATGCCAACAAGGGCCGGAAGCAGATGACCTTTGAAGTGGGAGAATGGGTGTGGTTACATATGAGACCGGAGAGGTTTCCCGAACAGCGCAAGTCGAAGCTATCACCCCGCGGAGACGGCCCCTATAAGATCTTACAAAAGATCAATGACAATGCCTACATACACGAACTTCCCGGTGAGTTAAAAGTGTCAAACACATTTAATGTTACTGATTTAGCCCGTTTTGATGCAGGTCAAGGTGTTTTGGGTTCAAAACCTTTTGAAGAGGGAGGGAGTGATGAGGACATCGAACCAGCAACCCAAATCATCCAAGCGCCACTTGTGCCAAGTGGTCCTGTGATTAGAACTAGGAGCAGAGACATGGAAAAAAAGTTCAACATGTTCATGGACCAGCTGGGAAGCAAAGGTTTCTTAAGAATGGATACGAGGCCGCTAGGCCCATCCAAGAGCTCCTATTGGGCCGTCTCTTTCATACCTTTTCCACATATGTTCCAGGAAGATCCAGAAGGCGATCCACATATCGATTTGAAGCTCTGTGAGTCTAGTTTCCATAACTCCAAAGATCATTCCAAGAATCCACACAAATCGGACCAGAAAGCCCCAACACTAAAGGTATGTCTGTTGAACCCTTTTTTAGCCGATAGCACTAAGTGGCCACTCATCAATCCTATGTTCGTGGCCCACTTATCCATTGTCGTTTTCAACTCATCAGAGATGACTTAGGCTCAAGGAGGTCATTAGTTGGGTTTGTGGATCGTTTGTGTGCTCTTTTTCCACTTTTCGTTTTTGTCCCAATGGATTTTGCGAAGATGGTTTTTTAACGAGGCCAAAGCTTTTGCAATGTCATTGGCCCATCTAATGACTCTCTACAAGCCCACCAGATCGAGCTCAAGGCCTCTCTTACTCATCAGTTTAGTTTTGGACTTATGTTACAAGGCCCATTTATTTTAGGGTTTTATTTCTTTGTTTCTTTATCTTATGTTTCTTTTAAATACTTGGAGGCTTTGTCCTGAATGTCTTCGCTTTGTTTTGAATAAAATTCAGTTGGTTTTTTTTTGTTTCACAAAACCCTAGCCTCTCTTCTTGTTCGTGAGCTAAGTCCGAGCTGTTGAGAAACCCTTGAAGTATCAATAGGCTTTCACACCTATTGTGGTTCACATCGATCCATCCTCACTCCATCCTATCCCACTGAAGACAAGGAGAGACCTTAGTCCAATTGTCCCAGCAAACCGGTCCAGATCTCTTCCCTTGCGGATCAAGTCTCCATCGGATCTATCTTCCACCTTCTGAGCTTGTATCAAGACGCTTCGGAGCTTCACCATATAACAACAATATTGGGCAATCATCTCTTGGTAAAGAAAAAATTTGGTCACTTTCACCAAACATTTTGATCCATGATGAGAACGCTTATTATGACATCCACCGAGTGAATGGCCATAATACGAAAGACTGCAGTGTCCTCAAAAAACACTTGGCCGAGTTGTCGTCTTCTGGTGAGCTCACCTATTTCAAGATTGAAGATTTCATTAAGCAGTACCACAAAGATTGTGAAGATCGAGACTCAGAGCCGGTTGCAAAGAAGCCAAAAATGTCTGAGCACACTCCAATCAAACCTTCAAAAGGGAGGATTGATGTAATCATCAGGGGCATAAAGTTGTTTCTAGACACAGTTTGCGCTATCAAACAACATAAGTGAGCCGCCATAATGAAGGTCAGCAGAGACCCGAGAGTTGTCAATATCAACACACTAATTACCTTTGAAGAGTTTGACACCCAGCATCTCGCAAAACCACATGATGATACGTTGGTGATAACTCTTGATATCGTGAACTATGAAGTTTCCAAAGTCTTAATTGATACTGGAAGCTCGGTTGATCTCTTTTTCTGAAGTACTTAGCAAATGATGGGGATTAACAAGGCGAAAGTTTTTGGACCATCTGCACCGCTCATCACTTTCACAAGCAAAACATCAATGTCAGTTGGCACAATCAAACTACCTGTGCTTGCCGAATGAGTATCAAATATTGTTGAATTCACAGTGTTTGATCATCCGGCTGCGTATAATGTCATTATGGGCACCCCTTGGATTTACCAAATAAAGACAGTACCATCAACCTATCACCAATGTATGATGTTCCTGATTCCTAGCGGAGTAGGAACGATTAACGGAAATCAAGTGATGTCTAGATCTTGCTACCTTACAAGTTACATGCTAAAAGTTCAATAGCAATTAACCAGCATCATGGTACCGTAGGACTCGACATTTCCCAATAGAAAACAATCTACCAAGTTTTCGATTAATGTTTCTATTGATCTGGAACACCCCGAATGCATGGTAAAAATCAGTTCGGGACTTGAGTTAAAGCTAGGAGATGAGCTAATCGAGTTCCTGTCAAAACAAAAAAATTCCTTTGCTTTGTCCATCAAAAACATTCCAGGAATCGATCCTGCAATCATCTCTCACGAACTGCACATTGATCAAAGGTTCAAGCTACTCAAGGAAAAAAGGAGAAAGGTCGGCCCTGATCGAGCTAAAGCAATAAACGACGAGGTGGATAGACTTCTCAAAGGCGGTTCTATTTGCAAAGTCAAATACCCAGATTGGCTTGCCAATCCTGTGGTAGTGAATAAGAAAAATGAAAAGTGGACGGTCTGTGTTGATTTCACTAAAATCAACAAAGCTTCCCCAAAGGATATTTTTCTTTTACCACACATTAACCGCCTGGTCGAATCAACCGTGGGTCATGAACTCTTAAGTTTCATGGATGTTTTTTTCTGGCTACAACCAGATCCTAATGAATCCGGATCATCAAGAAAAACTTCATTCATTATGGTAAAGGAATTTATTGCTATGTAGTAATGCCTTTTGGATTGAAGAGTGCCAGAGCAACTTATCAACGTCTCATCAACAAGATGTTTGACGAATAACTAGGGAAAACCATGGAAGTATATAGTGACGACATGTTGGTTAAATCTCTCAAAAAGTCCGAACACATGCAACACCTCGACCAATGCTTCAAGATATTGAACGAGTTTGGCATGAAGCTTAACCATGCAAAGTGCACTTTTGTTGTACCGTTCAGAGAGTTTTTGGTTATATTGTAACGCAACGAGGCATTGAAGCAAATCTGAACCACATTAATGCATTCCTAACAATGCTTTCACCGTGTAACTTCAAGAAAGTACAATGCTTGACTAGAAGGATTTCAGCTCTCAAAAGATTCATATCCCGGTCAACGGACAAGTGCCTTCCTTTCTATAACCTATTAAAAGGGAACAAACAATTCACTTGGAGCGCAGAATGCGAAGAAATTTCTAAGCAACTAAAGGCATACCTCATTACTTCTTCGATCCTTTTTAAACCAGATACTTGCGAAAGACTATACCATTATATTTTGGTTTCTTAACATGCGGTAAGCGGCATAATCAAACGAGAAGATCAAGGAAAACAACGGCCTATCTACTATATAAGTAAAAGTTTGACAGGCCCAAAAACTCATTTTACGATGATGGAAAAACTTGCACTCGCAGTAGTGTTTCTGTTCAGGAGGTAAAGCCATATTTTCTCACATCAACCCCTCCGGGAACAATCCTACATGGTCATTGCCAATCAAAATTTCTTACAAAATGGGTGATAAAACTCAAACTTCTTATCAGCGAAGCAGTTTTATGCGACAAAAATATGACCTCGCACCTATTCGTGGAAATGCCTTTATCAAAACAAGTATGTTTGGTTATAATCAGGCTTGAACACTCTTTCAGATTCTCCCTGCTTCTAAACCAAGCACAAAATTTGGATTTGATGAACTTACAAATGATTAACAAGATACATCAAATTCATACAATTAGGCGTCCTCGCAGAATAAGTTAGTCCCACTCTCTATCTATTTATCATCTTCCGAACACAATGTGCAATATGATAGTTAAACTCCTCGGATTAAAGAGCAAGCCAGGCAGAAGGAGAAGCTTCCAGGATACCCATCTCACGAGTAATCTGGCGAATTCGGGCTTCCTTTTCTCTTACTTCCACTTGAAGAGACTCCCTTTTGTGTTCAATCCATGCATGTCTTGCCATAAACTAGAGACACAAAAATTCCTTTTAGATACCATTTTCATTCAAGATTTATTTTAGGAATAATAAAATTCAAGAATGGACATACCTTCACTACAAGAAATTTACCGATATTCCGACGGATTTACGATGCATTTCCGATAGACATGAAAATTGACGATTCCTTCAGAAATCCGTCTGAAATCCATCTGAAATAGACATGAAAATTGACGATTCCATCGGAAATCTATCTGAAATTGACGATTCCGTCGGAAATCCGTCTGAAATTTTCTGACGGATTTCTGACAGATTTCAGACGGATTTCTGACAGATTTCCGATGGATTTTGATGGAATTTGTTTTATCGGCTTGTCTAGTCATATGTCAGACTAAACCTTAGAACGCGACACGTGAAACCACAAAACCGTCGGAAATCCGTCGGTAATTTCTGACGGATTTCCGACGGTTTTGTGGTTTCGTGGTATTTTACGATCCATTTAACTTGAAATATGTTTGTATTATGCTATGTTACTCATTTCAATCACAATATAATACCAAAAACCTTGTTATATATCATATATACCAAAATTAGAAAAATTCATACAATCATGTTTACATGTTAGACAATGATACATATACTTTAGCAATGATTTATAAACATAACAAGTAAAATTTTCTAATTTTGGTATATTTAATATGTAACAAGGTATTTGTTAGTATTTTATCATTGAAATGAGTAACAAATCATATTACAAACATATATCAAGAGAAACGGATCGTAAACGACCACGAAACCAAAAAACCCGTCGGAAATCCGTCGGAAATTCCTGACGGATTTCCGACGGATACTATATATCAAATGTGTTAAATATGACGCATATGAGTTTAATTAAAAATTTTCATTTTCCGTCCGAAATCCGTCGAAAATTTCTAACGGATTTCCGACGGAAAATGAAAATTTGACCGTGTAAAATGCCTGCGTGAATTAAATTTGTTTAAATTTGTTTAAATTTAGGCGCGAATGTTCCAAATATTTTCGAAAAACACCGGCAAATATTAATTTTTTCGCCATTTCCGACGGAATTCCGACAGATACATCCGTCGGAATTTTATTTTTATATATCACTTCTTGTTCTCACCGAATTAATTTCTCATTTTAGAAGAAAAAAAATTAAAAGAAGAAGAAGAAGAAGAAGAAGAAGATGAAGAAGATGAAGAAGAAGAAGAAGAGAAGAAGAAGAAGAAGAAGAAGAAGAAGAAGAAGAAGAAGAAGAAGAAGAAGAAGAAGAAGAAGAAGAAGAAGAAGAAGAAAAAAAGAAGAAGAAGAAGAAGAAGAAGAAGAAGAAGAAGAAGAAGAAGAAGAAGAAGAAGAAGAAGAAGAAGAAGAAGAAGAAGAAGAAGAAGAAGAAGAAGAAAGAAGAAGAAAAAGAAGAAGAAGAAGAAGAAGAAGAAGAAGAAGAAGAAGAAGAAGAAGAAGAAGAAGAAGAAGAAGAAGAAGAAGAAGAAGAAGAAGAAGAAGAAGAAGAAGAAGAAGAAGAAGAAGAAGAAGAAGAAGAAGAAGAAGAAGAAGAAGAAGAAGAAGAAGAAGAAGAAGAAGAAGAAGAAGAAGAAGAAGAAGAAGAAGAAGAAGAAGAAGAAGAAGAAGAAGAAGAAGAAGAAGAAGAAGAAGAAGAAGAAGAAGAAGAAGAAGAAGAAGAAGAAGAAGAAGAAGAAGAAGAAGAAGAAGAAGAGGAAGAAGAAGAAGAAGAAGAAGAAGAAGAAGAAGGAGAAGAAGAAGAAGAAGAAGAAGAAGAAGAAGAAGAAGAAGAAGAAGAAGAAGAAGAAGAAGAAGAAGAAGAAGAAGAAGAAGAAGAAGAAGAAGAAGAAGAAGAAGAAGAAGAAGAAGAAGAAGAAGAAGAAGAAGAAGAAGAAGAAGAAGAAGAAGAAGAAGAAGAAGAAGAAGAAGAAGAAGAAGAAGAAGAGGAAGAAGAAGAAGAAGAAGAAGAAGAAGAGGAAGAGGAAGAAGAAGAAGAAGAAGAAGAAGAAGAAGAAGAAGAAGAAGAAGAAGAAGAAGAAGAAGAAGAAGAAGAAGAAGAAGAAGAAGAAGAAGAAGAAGAAGAAGAAGGAGAAGAAGGAGAAGAAGGAGAAGAAGGAGAAGAAGAAGAAGGAAGAAGAAGAAGAAGAAGAAGAAGAAGAAGAAGAATTTTATTTTTTAATTTTTTATATCCGTCAGAAATCCGTCGGAAATCCGTCTGAAATATGTCCATCGGAAATCCGTCAGAAATATGTCCGTCGGAAATCCGTTACAATTTGTGATGGATTTCCATCGGAATTTTTATTTCCGACGAGATAGAACAGACGGAAAAATCCGTCGGAAATCCATCGGAATTGGCCAATTCCGACGGATTTCCGACGGATTTTTCCATCTGTTCTAGCGTGTTTTCTTGTAGTGCTTCTCCATGTAGCGAATAGCGATTTCTTAATTTCGAGGAGATAGTTCCTTAATCAAACCACAAGGAACTGTTAAGGGCGAAAACTGGTCAAATGATGTTAAACCAGGCATCAGCTCAAAGTTAAAAGAACGACATGGGTTTTGATGAGGGCAAATCGCCATGTTTTTCAAAGAAACTATCAAAGCACTTCTGTTTTGTTGAGGATATTTTGCCATTAGAGAATAAATATAGCGATACTTTGTTTGTTTGCTCTATAAAAGGGTGAGGAACAAGAGTTTAAATAGACAAACTCCAAGGGATAGAGAGGAAACTCAACAGTTGGAATTTAATTAAAGGATCGAATTATGACCTTAACTGATTTTTTCAAATTCCAAGATTGATTTAAGTTTCCAAAAATACTAAACTCTTGATAGGCTGACTAAGCCGACTAAACTAAATAGTTACATTATTTTGCAAACAATTTCCTGTTTTGCTACAGCAAGATCGAAGCCTTCCCTTGCCTCGGCTTCCAGAAACTCAGCTCGCAGACGAGCCTCTTCTTCATCCCGTGCCTTTGTTTCCATTATAAGGCATTATAACGCAGTGAGAAATTGGTGTGACCTTGTCAAGACAATTCCCTTCCCAATCCATGGGATTACACTCGTAGCGACGAATCCACTTTTCGCTTTGAGCAATCAACTTTTTGAGATCTTTCCTCTTCTCGCCAAGGAGTTTACGTTTTCCACATTTTAGGTGATGACGAATAGTCAACTGAAAGACAGGGGAAATTGAAAGGTAATCAATCGCAAAATCTTTATCAAATATTATCAAGCATGCTGAGAAAGTTTACCTTGTGAAGAAAGTCTCTGGCTTTTTTGTCCTCTTTCTCGGATAAGGTCAATATGTAATCAGGCAACTTGACCTTCTGCACTTCGAATCCATCCCAAAAAGCAGGATCAGGGCTTGAGAGGTCATCAGGACCGTTATGAGCAGGGGGAAAGTTGGAGCAGTCCGCCATAGGTTCCATTGAGGGTTCTATCACAAGGAACATTCCCTCTTAGTACAAATTAATCTCTTTCTAATAACCTTCTCTCTCGATGAAAGGAATATTAGAAGAATTACACCTCTTGATGTATAATCATTACGAAGGTAATAAAGGACTAGTAATTATTACACCTTTAGTGTGTAAACATAAGTTTACTTTTCCTATAAGGCAGATTTTGATACTCGAGGAGGATATATTCACATACTCGAGGATTATTGGTCATCATTAAAGAAATGTTTTGTGTCATCATGAGCTGCGCACTAATTAATGGTTCACTGATTTAAAACCCCGATAGTTAAAGAAAATGCAGCTTCGTATTCCCTCAAGGCGAATTGAAACCTAAAACACAAGTCAAGTTTCGTAAGTCATCTTTGGCAAAATAAAGGGACAAACCCTTAAATAATATTTACACTATCATAGTAATACTGATATTTACAAGTCCCAAAGGACAAAGTCATCCAAACAAAAAGCAATTCTGATATCTATACAAAAACAACAAAACAACAAACAAACTATAAATGTGCGTCCTAGCCAAAAATCGTCCTCAGAATGAAGCACCATTAAGGTCGGCCCGAGGATTCCTGGGTCGAGTCTCCATCTTTCGACAAAGCCTGAATAATTCCAAATCTAAGTTTAGTCGCGTATTTAGAACTCATAATTGCAAAATTATTGCCGAATTGATTAAACTATACCTCCTTAGGGAGCGAAGATGGAACTCCAGTAGCCTCGGTAGAAGTTTGATCACGGGTAGCTTTGGATAAAATGGGAAGAGGATCACTGATGTGATCATGCCAAGCACAATAAAGGAGCAGCTTGAACCGGAGCAGCTCGTAGCCGAGGAAGCTAAGAAGAAAGGGATTAGCTCGTAGCTCAACAACGTTTGATCCGGGAATATTAAGAAGATCACTTCAACAAATCAAGATAACCTTGCAACATCTTCTCAACACTATCCAGGGCAGTTTAGTGTGTGCTAATCCAACCACCCTGGTTGTGATCCAAGCCACCTAGACTTTTATCAAGAGAGGTAATCGGACTTATACTCTTTTTCCCTTGTTGGGTTTTTCCCAATGGGTTTACCAACAAGGTTTTTAATGAGGTAAGGCCCGGTTACTCTACCCCAACCTCTTGATAAAACCAGGCCCAAACTCTATCTTTTAATTCTATGTTTTATTCAAACTTTGTATTTATTTTTGTTGTGTTCCGAGGAGTGGTGTTTCGAGGCATGTCTTGATGACCACCTCCTCGTCTTCTCCTTCTCCCCCCCCCTTTATATTCTGATCTAAACTCTACATCTTAATCATCAAACATTTTATTCTCAAATTCCTTCTTGTTTGATCGCCTTGTTCTCTGGTGTAAAGGATCATCATCCACACCTTGACAAGTTTGAAATCATTGGATCGCTTCATAATCCTTTGACGTTTCACATCAATCCACCTCTTGTTCCTGCCGAGTTTGGTTTTCACCCACTCCTGGAGCAAGCCTCGAGTGTTCAAAGGCTACTCATCACCTTTGGAGTATCACTCATTCAATCCGATTCACCACCTTCACTCCATTTCATCACTTCCGCACTCATATCCGTTCACTCTACTCATCACAACCATTGGAGAATACTCAGGGACTTGATCCTCATCTACGATCATATCAAGTGGTATCAGAGCTCGCTCCAACCCAGGTTGTGTCGATTCAAAACGTTTTACCCTTTCATATTCTGTAGATCATCTGAATCGATTTGTCTGTTGATTGCTAGAATTTTCATAACTGTTTGGTGTCAGATAAAATCGTGAAATCAATCGAATCTGAATCTAGTTTGAGTCTAGTAATTGATAAAACTGTTTCTGGAATTTTTCGGCACGTTTTGATATTTTTTTGTGACTGTTCAACTGCTAGTGTCGAATCCGGAATCACTGTCTGTCACACGTTTTGCTTGAATTTTCATAAAATATTTGCGTTTGATAAAAATTCGAAATTTGTTGTGTCTGAACCTAGAAAGAGTCTAGTTTCTAGAAAAAGTGATTCTAGAATTTTTGAACATGTTTTGATAATTTTTCGAGGTTGATTTCGTCGAACAGTCGCAACTAGAGGTTCTCGGAATTTGAAAAGTTATTTTCGTGTTAACTTGCTAGAATTGTTTAAAATCATTGGTTAACCCTAAAATCGTGAAATCTGTTGCATTGAAACCTAGATTGAGTCTAATATTTGTTAAAAGTTTCTCTGGAATTTTTGAACGTGCTTTGATATTTTATTCTGTTTGATCAGGTTAAACTGTCGTTTATGTTTCTTGCCAAGTTTTTTCCTTGTTGTGTTTGAGCATTTTACTTGTTGGGATTTGAACAGGTACCATGGTGGGAACCAGCCATGACGAACAAGAGTCTTCCAACTCCAACAAGCAACTTATGGACTCCTTCAAAGCTATGATGGTTGAGAGTATGGCCACTATGAAATCCGAACTAGAAAGATCCATCAATGATTCTGAACAAGAACGATTTGAGGCTATGCTGGCTAAGAGGGCTCATAAGTTGTGTGAAAGATTAACAGCCAGGAACCGACGATTTGAAGAAGTAAATCCACAATGGCATGGTCGTCTAAAAGAAAAACCAAGCAGAGAGCCATGGAGAGACAAGCCGAGACAACAAAGAGAAGAAGCAGCCTATGACTACTGTAGACCTGATGGTAAATCGTCTCATGACAGTCAAACAAAGCCTAGAAGTATGAAGGAAGGTAGAGGAGAACACAGCTACAAATTTGGAGATACGTCACTAAATGTTGTAGCCAAGACGCCAACCTTGCAAAAACTAAACCGAAGGTCCCGATCATCAAATCATCCGAGGGAGGACATTTTCTTCGACCAACCATGCATAAAGAAGATTCTGGTCAAGCTAGAATTCCATTTGATGGATCCCAGTTTCAAGTTACTAAAGACATGCCATTTGAAAGTCAAG
Source organism: Cardamine occulta (assembly GCA_028015245.1). Classification (NCBI taxonomy): domain Eukaryota; kingdom Viridiplantae; phylum Streptophyta; class Magnoliopsida; order Brassicales; family Brassicaceae; genus Cardamine; species Cardamine occulta. Next base: position 10,006,550 of record CM051390.1, read on the forward strand.
GAATGACTAAACCGGCAACACAAAAACAAAATCCGGAAGAGACTAAGATAAATGTTGATTTATTCCACACCCGTTGTCTAGTGAAGGAAAGGGTTTGCAGTCTAGTAATCGATGGGGGTAGCTGCACCAATGTTGCGAGTGAGACCATGGTTGAAAAACTTGAACTAGCGGTCATTAAGAGAGCTAAGCCTTATAAGCTGCAATGGCTTAATTATGAGGGACAGCTGGAAGTCAAGAACCAGGTCCTTGTGCCTCCGTCCATAGGGAAATACGAAGATGAAGTATTGTGCGACGTTCTACCTATGGAAACAAGTCATAGTCTCCTTGGAAGACCGTGGCAATTAGACAGAAGAGTACAGCATGAAGGCTTCAGAAACCGTTATTTGTTTGAACATCAAGGAAGAAAGATTGTGTTAGTTCCGATGACACCTCAGGCAGTTTATGAAGATAATATTCAGTTGAAGACCAAAGCTGATACCAAAGCCAATAAAGATTGTCAAGATGTCATTAACACCATCTTGAACAAAGAAGAACCACCAGGATCACCACAAGAAGTTAAACTCCAAGAATCACCTAGAGAAGCAACACGTGTGTTAAAAGGGTTCACTCAAGCTGAAGCAGTTCTGGTCTACGATCAATTACCTACTGTGGTGTCAACCCATTCACAAGCTTGCCGAGCTGAAATGTTTGGTAACATCTTACAAGGTACTCAGGTAAGTTTAGCTTGCGAGTTTATTCGATATTGGAATAATTTTATTTTCACTCGTAGCTTCAAACAACCTATTTTGAATGTTGAAATTTCAAGTACCAAGAAAGATACAGGTACCTTAGATGTGTGAACTCCAAGAATCACCTAGAGAAGCAACATGTGTGTTAAAAGGGTTCACTCAAGCTGAAGCAGTTATGGTCTACGATCAATTACCTACTGTGGTGTCAACCCATTCACAAGCTTGCCGAGCTGAAATGTTTGGTAACATCTTACAAGGTACTCAGGTAAGTTTAGCTTGCAAGTTTATTCGATATTGGAATAATTTTATTTTCACTCGTAGCTTCAAACAACCTATTTTGAATGTTGAAATTTCAAGTACCAAGAAAGATACAGGTACCTTAGGCCTTCAATCTTGATAAAACCAGGCCCAAACTCTATCTTTTAATTCTATGTTTTATTCAAACTTTGTATTTATTTTTGTTGTGTTCCGAGGAGTGGTGTTTCGAGGCATGTCTTGATGACCACCTCCTCGTCTTCTCCTTCTCCCCCCTTTATATTCTGATCTAAACTCTACATCTTAATCATCAAACATTTTATTCTTAAATTCCTTCTTGTTTGATCGCCTTGTTCTCTGGTGTAAAGGATCATCATCCACACCTTGACAAGTTTGAAATCATTGGATCGCTTCATAATCCTTTGACGTTTCACATCAATCCACCTCTTGTTCCTGCCGAGTTTGGTTTTCACCCACTCGTGGAGCAAGCCTCGAGTGTTCAAAGGCTACTCATCACCTTTGGAGTATCACTCATTCAATCCGATTCATCACCTTCACTCCATTTCATCACTTCCACACTCATATCTGTTCACTCTACTCATCACAACCATTGGAGAACATTCAGGGACGTTGATCCTCATCTAGGATCATATCAAGATCACCGTAGGACAATAAGTTAGCAAGGAGAGAACTGTACCGCTCAAAGTTCGGTTCGGAAGATGGGATAGCTCGTAGCCGGGCTTTAAATTAAAATCACCCCTTTCTAAGAAAACCAGAAGGGATTGATTGCTTTTCAGCACATAAATATCGGATTGAAGCAGCATCTTTTCCTTCAAAAAATCAAAATGCCCGTCTATCTCTTCAATTATACCACGACATTGATCTTTCGCATTATTCCAATCTGAGCAAGTCAAATGGTTCAGATGAGTATTGCAAAGTTTTAAAACATCGTTGTATTTCTGGTTTAGCTCATCAAGATCTTTTTGCTATTAACTGACTTATCGGTCATCATTAAAGAAATCTTTTGTGTCGTCATGGGCTGCGCACTAATTAATGGTTCGCTGATGCAGCTTAAATAAAATGCAGCTTCACATTCCCTAAAGTCGAGCACAGCTTTGCATTATCTAAAGTCGGGATCACTCCTCGCGTCATGATTTTATAATTGAACTGACGAATTCGAAAAATAAACAAAATCAGTCCCCTTGGGCGTTTCATAACCCGAGCTCTATTCTCGCACAAATTTACCGAGGATCACTGAACATAGTTTTCCTTTAAAAATAGTAAGGGCATGCCAATTCCAAAGCCGAGTTCATGACCGAAGATAACTGATTATAGTACTCCTTTAATAATGGTAAGGGTCTGATCAACCCATTCCCTTGAAAACAACTCATCCCAGAGTTAATGAACAAAAGTGAGACTTTGCAAACCTGACTTATTTGTTCTAAAGAGACATTTTACTTCAAAAATGAACAAAGTCTTAAATCAAAGCCCCAAGAGCCAATTGAAAGCTAAACCACAAGCCAAGTTTTGTAAGCCATCTTTGGCAAAATAAAGGGACAAATCCATAAATAATATTTAACTATCATAGTAACGCTGACATTTACAAGTACCAAAGGACAAAGTCATCTAAACAAAACAAAATTCTGATATCAATACAAAAACAACAAATAAATGTGCGTCCTAGCCAAAAATTGTCCTCGGAATGAAGCACCATTAAGGTCGGCCCGAGGATTCCTGGATCGAGTCTCCATCTTTCGACAAAGCCTGAATAATTTCAAATCTAAGTTTAGTCGTGTGTTTGGAACTCATAATTGCAAAATTATAGCCGAATTGATTAAACTATACCTCCATAGGAAGCGAAGATGGACAGCCTCGGTAGAAGTTTGACCACGAGTAGCTTCAAATGAAACGGGAGGAGGATCATCATAGGATAATAAGTCAGCAAGGAGAGAACTGTACCATTCAAAGTTCGGTTCGGAAGATGGGATATCTTGCAGCTGGGCTTCAACCTCGGTTAGTGACCTTTTTCTTATATCTTCACCTCTTAGTTCTCCTTATGTAAATCAAAATCACCCCTTTCGAAGAAAGCAAGAGGGGATTGATTGCTTTTCAGCTCATTAACATCGGATTGAAGCAGCATCTTTGCCTTCAAATAATCAAAATGCATGTCTATCTCTTCAATTATACCACGGCATCGATCTTTCGCATTATTCCAATCTGAGAAGCTCGAATGCTTCGGATGAGTCTTGCAAATTTTTAAAAGGACATCGTATTTCCGCTTTATCTCATCAAGATATTATTTCTTTTGATGAAACTCGCATAGCATTCAGTTCGTGTGTGAGCGCAGCAACTTTCTCTTGCGATAGCTTAAAAGAGTTAAGGGCGTTGTCTCGTTATTCTTCTAACTGCACGGCTCTGTCGACCTTGGCAGCATCATTTTTGATCTTCAGTTCAAGATCTAAGATTTTTTTATTAGCAGCAATAAAATCCCTTTATGAAGCTCTCTTTCTAATAACTGACTCATAAAAGCGAACTATTTCAATATGACCAGCGGCAACCTGCATATGGTTTAGAAAAACCAGCAATTATAAGGATACACACAGGATTTTGCAAATACAACATAAGGTTACAGACCTTGGCTAATTGAATAGAATTGCTAACATAAAGATCCAATGATTCCCGATCTCATTTGTGAAAGTTGGGAAATGGTTATACGCCACTAGATGTAAATGTCCTAAAAGACTCTGCAATTACCATTTTGTTCTCGTTGGTAGCTGCAAAAGAAGCCATGAAGTAAGCAGGGAAATTTTGCAAAATATATATGTCAATAATTGGCACATACTCAGAATGGGGCGGCTATCATTCTATGAATTTCTGGGAGGAGAGGACTCGTTATTTGGGGATCGTTTTCCTCTATTCCGCATGTCCAAGGTTATCAAGCTCTGCATGTGTGAATCACCTTGAGAAGTCTTTTGGGATGGAATATGGGGTGGAGGTATAGGCATTGATGTGGAACCTTTACCTTTATCAACAGTATGAGACTTTGGTATAGGTCTTTGAGAATTAGGATCAGGAATTACTGTCTTCCTCTTTTGATGTAGGTTAGCATATGGGTCCTTAATGTCCTCATCGTCAGAAACTTTAGCCAAACAATTTAAGCAATGGTGCGAATCAGGCTCGGGCCGAGGTTCACGAATTGGAAGCTCAGCAACAAAGCTAGTTCTACAAACTACATCAGTAGCATTTACAGCATGGTACTTTTCCCGAAGTCACATACAAACATGGTCAATCTTCTTTTCCAGTTTGGCCTCAATGATGTGGTTTACATTCTCAATCCGATTCTTCTACAGTACAGAAAACCTAAGAGTGTCAACTTCAACCATCTTTGGTTTGACCAGTTAGAGAGAACCACTCTGTAAAAGACTCCCCGCCGTATGAATGCGAGAAAGGGAAAAGGATTCCAAGAAAACTTCCCTCTCTAACGCAAATTTAAATAGAGTCAAAAAAAAATTCTGAAGGAGAAGGCTTTGGAGAAGGAACTGCGAGAAACTTATTAATCAAGCAAACAATTTGGGATCTAAAAAGTTAAGCCAAAGATCAGTCTATGAATTACCAAGCGCACTATACAAAGCATTTCGCCAAGATCGCTAGCAAAAGACGAATCAACCTTAACAAGGAACAAGTATTCCCTCCAATGATCTTTGTCATCAGGAACACTGAAAATCAAAATTTTGTTAGCACGAGGGTAGGTACTATATGTACCCCGGCTACTACAATGAATGCTGAAATTTTCAAAAATGTCACTTGGACTTAATAATAAACCCGCTTCTGCACCAACGGTTACCGAGCACAGTATATGACGAAGTATCCTCGGGCACATTTGCGGGAACGCCATTCCAAGACAAAAATTTCATAAGAGAAGTGCGTCGGTATTGGAAAAAACAAACCACAGCCATAAAAGTAAATCTCGTAAATGCACATATAGCCATCGCGGATCAATTCTGGAGATTCATTAGGATTCAGAAGGACGAACTCGACTTCGGCTTCCTTTTTCTGTAGAATCTTCTAATACTTTCAATAGATTCACACATCGAGCGTGATGGAGGATGAGGACCGAATCGATCTTTGTGACCGGAATAGTTACCTGGCAGGGTTTCTTGACGTTTCCCAGTAGAAGTAGTAGAAGTCATCAAAACATTCGTCATAATCTACAATTTGATGAATGAAGTAATTCAAAAGAAGAAAAAGAATTTCTTAGAGCGATCAAGTTCAACAATAATCGACTAAAAAAGATAAGAAGAAAGAGGAATCCACAAAAGAACTATGTGCTTTAAAAATAAAACCACCTCGGTAATAAGGGGAAGTGAAAAGGTTTCCTACGTATCGATAAAGATGCGTGTGAAGGTGTCAAATAGCCGAACTCCAAAAATTTAGGGATCAGAAGACAAAAAGCAAGGAAAACACATAAGTCCTCCAAGCGAAACAGCAGCTTACAAGACTTGGGGGGCTAATGTTGATATCGGATCTGCACCGAGGATCCATTCTCTCCAATCATGACACATGTCACCACTTCAACAGGTCAAAGTAAAGGCTGGGCCAGTTCGGAGCATGAAGGGACGGAAAAACCGTACAAGAGCTCGATGAGTGAACAGGGATCCGACCAGTAGTGAAGCCTCACAGAAAGAAGAAGCGAGTGAAGCCAGAAGTGTCCGCGAAGAGAGGTGAATCTGCAAGCTGAACGAGGAAATCATTCAAATACGAGATGTTGCGACAATAAAGGCAAAATCAAAACCGACAAATTAAAGGAGAATCATAGGATTTATTAGTATTTATTCTTAGCATTTAATCCTTAATTTGCAGAGATTGGTCTTAATCTATAGGTAGCCAAACAAGTTTTTTTTTGTTTACTATGCACTTTATATTTACACATCGTTTGGCTGACTTATTCTTATTATCGCAGCCCCTCAAATTCGTCCTACCCCTATTGAGGGCTTACTGACTTTTTTCAGATGAATTGTTGGGAAAGACTTGCTCTGGAATTCTTTTACCCTTGGTTACTTACACCAAGCTAGGGAATGCCTCAGAAGCGCAGAGCTTCTACGCATGATGGGTCCCCCAGCCGTTCATGATGATCCTAGTCTTAACTTTAGCGCTCGAAAAGAAGCAAAATAAGCTCGGAAGGCAGCATAGGATGAAATCAAAAGGCCCATAAAGATAAGCTTGCTCCTTTGATTGATGACATCCCATGAAGGGTTAGTTTGATTGTCGTCATTCCAACTATGCCCTCCAAGAGCCAACCTAATTTGGGAAAAAGTTCTCGTTCGGGTCCTTCCTTGGCCACTAAGGATGTTGAAGCCGCTGATGATCATAAGAAAAAAGAGACCACTTCCTCCTCGTGTTCTGATAAGTCCAAATCTCGTGGGAAGAAAGGCTCGCCTATTCCTTTCTCATCAACAGGTGCCACTGCTATAGAGGCTTCAATTTTGTAGCATGCACCTTCCCTTATACAACGTTCAAGTAGTTCAAGTTTGCCACCTCTTGATGCATCAGGTAAAATGACTCTTCCTTTTGAAGTACACCAGACCTTTAGTCTTGAGAAACAGTTTAATTTCATGCTTTGTGTGTTTTTCATGAAAGAAGAGGATTGCCAACCTATATTGGAATTTCGGCACCCGTCTGGATCTGCAAATTCCTCCAGTCAATCAACTAAACTCTTCATGTCGACGATCCTCTAAATATGTTCGGGGAAGCTGCTGCGTCTGAACATTTAAAGAGTCCTTCTACGGATAATATTTGATTGTGGATGTGTCAACGTTGTTCAGGGGTTTGTCCCTTTATGTTGCTAGACATGACTTTTGAATTTAAACTTTGTTATGTTTCCTTGTTGCCCATTGAGGCTTTGTTTTTAAGACTTTTGTTTACTTTTGAAATTAAACGTCTTTTTAGAACAAACTTGTCAGGTTTGCCAAGTCTGACTTTTGTTCATTAACTCTGGGACGAGTTCTTTTCAAAGGAATGGGTTGATGAGACTGATAAGAGGTTTTTACTCAGTTTCAATTCTTCAATACTATCATGTCATTGCAGTATATCCAAATGGGTGCGATGCTAGCAATCAGGAAGAAATCAGATAATTGGTAAATCAAGCCAAATAGGTAGAGAAGTTTACTAACAGCCTAAGTGAAACAGAAAAGCAAATGCAAGCAAAATAAACTAAACAAAGCACTCGACCAGAGATGTCGAGTAGGGTGGTTGAACTAAACAGAAAGCAGAGTAAAAGAATGCACTCGATCCTTCGAGTGGTAGAGATAGAGCTAAGAAAACGACAAAAATACAAAAAGCACTCAACCAGAAGGATCGAGTGTATGCAAACGAGTGAAAGTAAGAAAATGATAAAAATAGAGAAGTACTCGACCTTAAGAAATCGAGTATTAATAAGCAATTTCACAAAAGACAAAATAGAGCAATAACATGAAATTAAATTAATCAAAAGGAAGAAGGGATCTCAGACATGGGCTAATTGATCATCAACTACTCTTAATGAACCTGGGTAATTGAAAAACTCATCTAATAAGGCTATTCGCTTGACAACAAATTCTAAATCAGCCTAGTGCACTGTCATGATAAAAGACCTCGAGTCTAAATGGTAACATACCCAATTCTGCCAAAGCCATATAAATAAACAAGCAATGAAGACCAATTTGTTAAAGCCAACAAAACTTCCTAACAACTGATTCCATAGTATAGGATACACACCCTATTTGTCTCCTATGGGTCTAACACCTTTACCTATGAGTGAAAGAACAAGTCTAGACGGAAAGAAAAAGGCTGAATTTGTTAAACAGATCCATGAAGCAGCTCGGAATAATATAGAAAGAAAAACTGAGCAATATGTGAAGAAAGCCAACAAAGGAAGACGTGTGCTAATATTCGAAGAAAGAGATCTTGTGTGGATACATCTCCGAAAGGAATGGTTCCCTAAACAAAGAAAGTCCAAACTGAAGCCAAGAATCAATGGACCATTCTGTATCATCAAAAAGATTAGCAACAACACAGATGAACTTGATCTCCAAGGTAAGTACACCGTTAGTCCACTTTTCAACATTTCTGATTTAGTTCCTTTTGTGGCAGATCAAACGGATTTGAGGTCAAATCCTTTTCAACTGGGGGGGGATGATGCAATCCTAAGAAGCACTAAGGAGCTGGAACAGGAAGTGGAAGCATATGAAGACAAGGGAAGCCAACAAGGAGCTAAGGATGTTTTAGATGTACCATTTGGAGCTATGACATGGTCTAGAACAAGGGAATTTCAACAAGGATTCAGAGTCTTGCTACATCAAGTGAAGATTTAAGAGGATCACTTGGACCCTAGCTGTTGTATCAAGTCCACACTGGTCATGATACAAGTCCAAGAAGACTAGAGCTTTGGCCATATGATTCACTTGCACTCTTTTTCCTTCGCTTCGGTTTTGTCCCAATAAGTTTTCCAAACAAGGTTTTTAATGAGGCTTGTGGCTCATATATTCATCTATGCCAACTTCTAGTTTGATCCATCACAAGGCCTGTATCTCATCATCTTTGGCGTGGCCCATATCTATCTATTTCTTATCTTTCTATCTTTGTATTTGAATTCAAACTTGTGTGTTTATTTGCATGGTCTGAGTATGAGTTTCTGAGGCATGTCTCGAAATTCATCTCTCTTTATTGTCTTATCTCTTCTCCTTCTCGTCACCATCTCTTTACAGAAAACAGATGGTCAAAAAAAGACAACATCACATATTATTTCTTCATGGTATAAACGCTACAAATATCCTAAGGAGGAAATCAATGAGTTCAAGCTAGATTAATCACAAATTTTCAAAAAGAGAATGTATAAAATGCTCAAAGAAACTATTTTTTTTTTTTGGGAGCCAGTTATTGATCTACATGGTTAAGTCTAAGTAGACATAGAATTTAATGTTTATGGATTAGGTTTAGAAAATTGGGTCTTGTCCAAAAGGAGTGCTAGAGTGTAAATCATATTACAAATTTCTAAACCCTGATATCTTATTTCTAAACCATACTACAATAATACTATACTTATCTTGTCCTTGTACATGGATTGTCGATGGGAGGTAAATTTGAGCGCATGAAACATATGTATCAAAGATTAATGTATTGGAGAACAAAGAAAAGAGATACTACATTGGATTTAATAAAATTTTGATTATCGCTTTGTTTTATATCCAATTTTACTTTTTACAAATTCAAAAAGCAAAACAAAATACATGATAATTTTGAAAGTATTATTGATAGTTTGTGTCCATGTCCATTTAGCATTGACCAATCGAAAACTACAAATACCAATCTTAGTATGCTATAACTACATATCAATAAGAATTGATTTCACCATTAGAATAGATCATTCAAATACCAACAACATAATGTTTTGTCTTGGTGTCTGATTAAGTTTTCTACATATCCAAAAGAGCAAAGAAAAGGTATATAGTTTGTGTGAATATAGATTGTCCATTTAGATATGACCATGCAAAAACTATATCTACACATCTATCCATTAAACACAATCTATCTCGGCTGCTTCTTTTTACCAAATGGAGCAGAGTTGTTCTGCTTCTGTTTAACTGCTGTACCAATTCTAATAGAAGAACCACTTACTCAATCTTCCTTTCAACCTGAAAAAACAAAAACAAAAAACAACTAAGCCAAGAACTTTCGCAGTCAAAGGACTGAACTTTCATGGTTTTTTTATTAGATAAATTAATAAATTCTTGGTTTTCTTTTTTCTTAAGATATGATTTTATTTTTATTTTTATTTTTTTATTTAAATTATTTCTTAATTTTAATTATTGATTAAAAATTAACAATTCTTGGTTTTCCTTTTTTTAAGATATGGTTTTATTTTTGTATTTAATTTTTAATAATTATTATTGATTAAATAAATTAATAAATTATTGGTTTCCTTTTTTCCTGAAGATATAGTTTTTTTTTCTTATTTTTTAAATATATATATATATATATATTTGAGTGTATCCATAGGGAGAGGATCGTGGATACACTCAAATAATCTTTTCACAACCCTGTTACAATGTATTGGGGGAACCGTGTTCTCAGAGTGAAGTAAGATTAGTTGGTTGTATGCCAAGAGGTGTTGGTCAACCCCGTAAACTAATTTTACGGAGACTTGGTAGTGCGTCTGATTTGTCAATCGGCTCTCTTGTTTGGACTTGTTTGTTAGATCTAGATGTTTGTACATCTTTTATGCTTTTTAGCAAAGCACCAGCTGTTAACGGATTTGATGATTCTTTACCGAAGCCGTTTGCTTCGGAATAGCTTTAACTTATTAGGTGTTAAGATAACCTTTTTTTTTTTTAAGTATAATTTATGAAATATATTACAACTGATTTGTGGGGGATTATAAACATTCCTCCCCTTAATGTTACATTAACATTACATATGTACATATATTATAACTGATTATATATATATATATATATATTTTTTTTTTTTTTTTACAAATCGTCTTCGTCTATTTCGGGTTCACTTCCGGATGCTTGGGAGTTTTGTGTTGATATCGTCGGCAGAAATTGCATTGAGATTGTTTTGATTTCTTCTTCTGATTTTGCAGCTGCTAACATAGACAACATTTTTGCTTTTTGGGCTAGGAAGAGGGTCATTTCTGGTGTTTGGATTAATTTTTGTGGAGCTGGTGGATTAAGAGTTTTGGAATTTTGGGATCGGATCCATTCAGGGATATTTGAAGGATATAAATTTGAGGGGATTCTGTATTTATCCCACCATTTGACTTTAAATCTTCGTCTGATAATGGGTATCGTATCATCCGAGAATTCAAAAGTCCATAAGAAAACCCAGGGCAAATGGAATTTAGAATGAAAAAGGGCCAAGGCGGGAAATCTTTTTTCATCTTCAGATGGTATGAAACTGGATTTGAAGATTTGGAAGGATTTATTTATTTGAGGCTTGAAAATGTTTATGACGGAACCAAAGTTGTTCCACCATTGATTAAACCAGATAGGAGATTTGGATAGGTTACAAGCGGTGTCAAAAAAGATCAACCACGTGTGTTTGTGTTTGGGGGATTGAATGAGAAAAGCATTGTACCAGGCTTGGCAATAATCCCAGTAATTAAATGGGACATTGTAGCAAGAAAGATTTGAACAATCTTCTGGAAACTTTATATTATCATTGAGATCATAATCCCAATCTCTTGGGGAAATGATTTCATGAATTTTAAAAGTCGAGTAAGCAGGGGCTGAAACGACCGCACTTAAATAATTTTTTTTTTTTTTAACACGTGGCTAAAACAACGCTAACGCCCATACATTAACGTTTAAAACCACACCACAATAAAATGGAAAACATCATAATTAACGCCCATACGTTAATATTAAACATAAACCATTTAACGTTAACATAATACAACCCACAGGTTCACTGTACAGTCGTTTACAAAAACCACAAAAGTAAAGGTCCTAGGCATCCCCTCTTCACCTCCTCGATTCCACGATCACGACTTATCTGTACCTACAACCACAAAAGTGCTAGGTCAACATTTGGAAAAAAACCAAATGTTGAGTGAGATTTCTCATCTCAAACAACAGATTATACAGAACTTACAAGGATAATCAAATAACCATATTCAACAGGAAATCAATATCGACAATTATTATTTCCAATATCCTACAACATTTCACACCAAGAAAAGCTGTACCACAACTTAGTAATAACTAATTAAACACCAATCCATGGTTCTCTATCCACCACAAGCTTAACAAGCACAAGCTAAACTCATGACCAAAAACCATATAATTTTTGGAAAAATAACTCCACACCAAGTCAAGCCGAAAACTCACAATCCAAGCTCGACACAACACCAACAAGCACCAATATATGGTTATCTATCCACCACAAGCTTAACAAACACCAGCTAAGCTAATGACCAAAACCATATAATTTTTGGAAATTCAACTCCACACCAAGTCAAGCCGGAAACTCACAATCCTAGCTCGACACAACACCAACAAGCACCAATCTATGGTTCTCTATCCACCACAAGCTTAACAAACACCAGCTAAGCTTATGACCAAAACCATATAATTTTCGGAAATTCATCAATACCAAGTCAAGCCTAAGAACTCAAAATCAAAGCTTAACAAGGCACCACAACAACATTTCCAAGGTTCTCTAATCATTCCAAGCTCAAACCACACAAGGCAAGGCTCAGGCCTTCACCACAGAACCTCACGGAATTTATCAAAGCTCCACACAAGTTTATCCAAGTCCCACAGCCACACACAAGGCTTAGAGACAACCCATGGCCACAAACTCACCTCGGAAGTAGATGGATTCTAGACTTAGATGGACAACTAAAGCTTCAGAATATTTATCCTCCTTCTCTTCACCACCACGCCAAACTCTAGCTTCAGTCTCATGCTTCCCTCAAGCTCCCAAGCTTCTCCACAAGCTTTCTAGCCTTTTTCCTCTCAAGAACTAAGCTCACCGAAAAATTTTTTCTCTTCTCTTCCTTTTCCTTTCTCTTCTTTTTCTCTCAAGCTCTCAGCTCAGCTCCCCCCTCTCAAACTCCACGAGCTCCAAGAGATAAAGAAGAAGAAGAGAAGTCAAAACCAATTTGACTTTCTCTTGAGAAAAACCCTGCAACTTCCGTTTCGATATATGACACCCCCGGAACAAATCTAATTTGATCAATTTAACCCATTAATCAATTTTCTCGAGATTTATCTAATGTTCATAAACTGAAAAGAATTCCCAATTATTTAAATTAATTCAATTAATTATTTTCCGGGAATACGGGCGTTACAGGGGCCGTGTGACTTTCATCCAAAAAATTATGTTTGAAAGTAACCGAACCTGTGATTTCCAAAATTGTTTGATAAAATAAAACAGTTTTTTCAGAATTGTATGGTTTAAAAAACTGGTTTTTCCCAAAAAACTTTTCAATCGTGGAATACGGATCATTTCCAACAAAAAAGTCTTTTTCTATTGTAATTACATTTTGATAAGTTGGTTTTTCAAAATATTCTGAAGGGGGATTGTTTGAAAATTCCTTTAAAACAATTTGCGAATTGTTTAAAGGTTTTGAAATTTGTTTTGAAGCCTGGTTTTGGTTTGAAATCATTTTTAAATTGGCTTCAGGTATTTCGGAAATTGTAAGAGAAAGGGGTGGTTTTGAAGAACTACCTTTCCAAGGGGTTGGATTTTTAGAATTTTCAGCTAATCTGTTGATTTTTCCCTTAGCTTTTATATGAATAGTTTTGAAGATTTTCTAGATTTATAAAAAGGTTTGGTTTTTGAGAAAGGTTTTTATACCAAAAAGATATTCCATCTAGATTCCAGTCATAGACTGAAGAAGAATCAAAAACCAAACCTTTTTATAAAAACCTAACATGCTATAAATGTAATAAAAAGGACATACTTCAAAATATTGTCGCCTAAATAAGAAAATCCAAGAACTCGATCTTGGAGAAGAAATCACAGACAAAATATCAAATCTTTTCCTAGAATACTCTACATCATCTAGTGATTACGATTCAGAACACTCTTCTGAAGAGGCCTTTCAAGTTGATGAACTTAATGATTCATCATCTAGCTCGGATTCAGATAAGAAAAAGGTTCAAGTCCTCACAAAAGATCAAGAATTCCAACTAGAAATCTTGAATTCGATATCAGACCCCCAACTAAAACAAAAATTTCTAGAAACAATTATTTCATCCCTAAATGAAAGTCAAAAAACAGAAATTCCTACAAAACCAAACGATCTGTCAAAAACAAACTCTTCATATAACCTCACAACTATCCTCAACCAAGGAAGAAAAAATAGTTCTAAAACAACCCTCCAATCACTCCAAATTGAAATAAAAGATGTAAAAAATGAGCTCAAACATCTAAAAGAAAAACAAAAAACCGATTCCGAGTATTTTCATTCAATATTAGCCTCTAAACATGATGACTCAAGTTCGGAAGAACATGAGAACGATTGTCCAGAAAATATAGAAGATGAAATAATAGAACAAATACATTCTCTAAACAATATGCCAAATGATTTCCTCTTTGTACTGAGAGAGATCACCTCTCGAAAATATAAAATAAAAATTACACTTGTCTTTTCAAAAAACTATAAAATAGATACAATTGCACTTTTTGACACGGGTGCAGACCTAAATTGTATAAAAACAGGTCTAGTACCTAGATGCTTTCACCATAAAACAAATGAAAAACTCTCAGCAGCAAACAATTCAAAACTTAGTATAACATCAAAAACAGAAGCTTCAGTATTAAAAAATAATATTTTTTTCAAAACTGCTTTTGTTCTCACAGATGATATATACCAAAATATCATTCTCGGAACACCATTTATAAACTTAATAACACCATACAAAGTTAATGAAGATTCAATCTCCTTTAAAACACAAGATAAAAAATTGATCTTTGAATTTATGGAAACACCAAAAAAGAGAAGCCTAAACTTAATAAAAGCCTACTCAATACAAGAAAATTCAATAAATACACTAATATATAGCAAAAAATTCCACTTGGAAAATTTGCAAACGGAATTTCTTGTTAAAAAGACAAAAGAAACACTAGAAACTTCAATTACAAAAGAAAAAATTTCAAAACTAACAAAGCTTTTCGAAGAACAATTATGCTCCGACTTACCAACAGCCTTTTGGGATAGAAAACAACACATAGTTGATCTGCCCTATGAAGAAAATTTTGATGAAAACGAAATTCCTACAAAAGCTCGCCCAATACAAATGAACTCTGACCTAGAGAATCATTGCAAAAAAGAAATTTCAGAACTTTTAAACAAAAATCTAATTTCAAAGTCAAGATCTCCATGGTCTTGTGCAGCTTTCTATGTAAATAAAAACTCTGAAATAGAAAAGGGAACTCCAAGACTCGTAATAAATTATAAACCTTTAAATACAGCATTAAAATGGATTAGATATCCGATTCCAAATAAAAAAGACCTCCTTCAAAAACTTCAGTCCGCACACATATTTTCAAAATTCGATCTAAAATCAGGATTTTGGCAAATCCAAATATCCGAATATGATCGTTATAAAACAGCATTTATTGTTCCTTTTGGACAATACCAATGGAACGTTATGCCTTTCGGTTTAAAAAATGCACCTTCAGAATTCCAAAGAATAATGAATGATATACTTTCCGATTATTCAAAATTTTGTATAGTATATATTGACGACATATTTATATTTTCAAACTCGATTGACGAGCATTTCAAACATCTCAAAACTTTTTACTATCTCGCACGTAAAAATGGACTTGTGCTTTCCAAAACAAAAATGTCTTTATTCCAAACTAGAATATGATTCCTTGGTCATTACGTTTCAAAAGGAATGATAAAACCAATAGAAAGATCATTAGAATTTGCAAATAAATTCCCTGATAAAATCTTGGATAAAACCCAACTACAAAGGTTCCTAGGAAGCCTTAATTATGTACTAGATTTTTGTCCAAACTCAACAGATTAGCTAAACCACTTCATGATCGTCTAAAGAAAAATCCAACCCCTTGGACAGAAGAGCATACCAAAGTAGTCCAACAAATTAAAAAACAAGTCTTAGAAATTCCATGCCTGCATATAGCGGATCCAAAATTAGAAAAAATAGTGGAAACGGACGCCTCTGATCTAGGATACGGGGGAATTCTAAAACAAAAAGGAATAAATAATCACGAAAATATTATCCAATTTACTTCATCCCATTGGAATGAAACTCAAAAAAATTATTCGACCATCAAAAAGGAAATACTAAGTACAGTCTTATGTATACAGAAATTTCAAAGTGATCTTTTAAATCAAAATTTTTTACTAAGAATTGATTGCAAAAGTGCAAAAGATATTTTACAAAAAGATGTTAAAAACCTTGCATCAAAACAGATTTTCGCCCGATGGCAGGCTTTACTAAGTATTTTCGATTTTGATATAGAATATATTAAAGGAGAAACAAATTCTGTTCCAGATTTCCTGACTCGAGAGTTTCTCCAAAACAGGTACGATGCCCCCAAAGACGATTGACAGGGGAAAAACCCCTGCCTCAGGCCAAAACCAAGACAAAACACCAACTCCAAATATCTCCAAACCAAAGACAGAACCAGAAACACAACCCTGGATTACAATTACAAAAAGGAAACCAGAAAAAGAAGAAAAAACTCTCCAAACCCCTGAAGAAATCTTAATACAAATACGGTCCCTACAACAAGCTTTCGAGAAAAGTTTTTCAAAGCAAGAGAAAGGTAGTTCTTCAAAACCACCCCCTTCTCTTACAATTTCCGAAATACCTGAAGCCAATTTAAAAATGATTTCAAACCAAAACCAGGTTCAAAACAAATTTCAAAACCTTTAAACAATTCGAAAATTGTTTTAAAGGAATTTTCAAAAAATCCCCCTTCAGAATATTTTGAAAAACCAACTTATCAAAATGTAATTACAATAGAAAAAGACTTTTTTGTTGGAAATGATCCGTATTCCACGATTGAAAAGTTTTTTGGGAAAAACCAGTTTTTTAAACCATACAATTCTGAAAAAACCGTTTTATTTTATCAAACAATTTTGGAAATCACAGGTTCGGTTACTTTCAAACATAATTTTTTGGATGAAAGTCACACGGCCCCTGCTTACTCGACTTTTAAAATTCATGAAATCATTTCCCCAAGAGATTGGGATTATGATCTCAATGATAATATAAAGTTTCCAGAAGATTGTTCAAATCTTTCTTGCTACAATGTCCCATTTAATTACTGGGATTATTGCCAAGCCTGGTACAATGCTTTTCTCATTCAATCCCCCAAACACAAACACACGTGGTTGATCTTTTTTGACACCGCTTGTAACCTATCCAAATCTCATATCTGGTTTAATCAATGGTGGAACAACTTTGGTTCCGTCATAAACATTTTCAAGCCTCAAATAAATAAATCCTTCCAAATCTTCAAATCCAGTTTCATACCATCTGAAGATGAAAAAAGATTTCCCGCCTTGGCCCTTTTTCATTCTAAATTCCATTTGCCATGGGTTTTCTCATGGACTTTTGAATTCTCGGATGATACGATACCCATTATCAGACGAAGATTTAAAGTCAAATGGTGGGATAAATACAGAATCCCCTCAAATTTATATCCTTCAAATATCCCTGAATGGATCCGATCCCAAAATTCCAAAACTCTTAATCCACCAGCTCCACAAAAATTAATCCAAACACCAGAAATGACCCTCTTCCTAGCCCAAAAAGCAAAAATGTTGTCTATGTTATCAGCTGCAAAATCAGAAGAAGGAATCAAATCAATCTCAATGCAATTTCTGCCGACGATATCAACACAAAACTCCCAAGCATCCGGAAGTGAACCCGAAATAGACGAAGATGATTTGTAAAAAAAAAAAAAAAAAAATATAGATATATAATCAGTTATAATATATGTACATATGTAATGTTAATGTAACATTAAGGGAAGGAATGTTTATAATCCTCCACAAATCAGTTGTAATATATTTCATAAATTATACTTAAAAAAAAAAAAAGGGTTATCTTAACACCTAATAAGTTAAGGTTATTCCGAAGCAAACGGCTTCGGTAAAGAATCATCAAATCCGTTAACAGCTGGTGCTTTGCTAAAAAGCATAAAAGATGTACAAACATCTAGATCTAACAAACAAGTCCAAACAAGAGAGCCGATTGACAAATCAGACGCACTACCAAGTCTCCGTAAAATCCGCAATCAACTACAGACGATGTCGGCCACAACCCTGGTTTCAACTACAAAAGCAAAAGACAAATCCATCAAAATCCACCGAAATCAACCACAGTAGATGTCGGCCACAAAAGTAAAGAAGCATCTCGAGACTACAGTACACCGCACTTCAAAAGCATAGAGCTTTATTTAAATATTTAAATACACATGTAAACTTCTATATAAAGAAGTATCGCACCACTCTTCAAAACACAACTTACACACTCCCTCTCTCTAAAACTCTCTCACATCTTCCATCTCGAGTCAAGAACTCTTCTTCCGTTTTTAATTTGTAAGTTTATCTGTACTTGTTATAAATTTAATAAAGAAATTCCAAATTTTCCTATCAACACCTCTTGTCATACAACCAACTAATCTTACTTCACTCTGAGAACACGGTTCCCCCAATACATTGTAACGGGGTTGTGAAAAGATTATTTGAGTGTAATTTTTAATTTAAATATATATATATATTTTTTTTTAATTTTAGTTATTGATTAGATATGGTTTGATAATTGTATTTATGAATTTGACACCTAGCAAGATCTGAATTATTTATGACACGTGTCATGATCTCGTTTAGTATAATTTTGACACGTGTCGGCTTCTCATGAGTGCAATCTAAATTTATATAATAACATTATATGAAAGGGGTAAGACACTCCCCTACCTATTTTGACATTTGGTAGTTTGTACTTCTAACACATGTTCATCTCTATTTTAAACCCTTACAGTTTTAACAAATTAAATGTTAATTTCCATAATTTTGTTAACTTTCTAGTCTTTCGTCTTCCTCTCTCTTCATCCTAGTCAACACATATCGTTGAAATGAGGGCAAACTAAGCGATAAGACAATGTTTTGAGTTGCATTTAGGAAGAGATTTAGGAAGAGATCGATTTGGGGCCTTTGATTCTTTTGGGAAGAGATGACCGGATGGTAATTGAATATGTTCATTGCTAACCCATCATACTTGCATATCAGAGACTTTGTTAAGGCGATCACCGGTGAAACACCACAACCATATGATTTAAGAATCCAATGACAAAGGCAACTACTACAAGAATCTACAGAAGAAGGTTCTTGATTCAGTGACAGAAGTTAGCGTCATCGACGACATCATTGAGCAAGCCGTGAAGGTGCGCCTTTTGACCATTGTCTCTGCCTCGACCTTAGCATGATATGGTCGAGGCCATGGACTGCTGCATAAGGTTTCACCAAAATCGTCATAATGGTTGATGTACCAATCTTAATAATGTGAATCCAAATGGAAGACGACTCTTCTTACTTACCAATGGTATAAAGATTGCTTGATTTGGGTTCTGGGAAAACATTCATCTATGGCCACACTGCTGGTGAAATTATCTTGCAAGAGATCCTTTTAACATTTAAATGATTTTTTCTCCAAAGCCTATAAAGACACTTTTTAACTACAAATACTAGAAATCCATCATGAAACCACTAAAACATGAAGATTAGTTATTAGAACCATAGTAAGAACCGATAAAAATCTGAGTATATCAAAATCCACTCTCAAATATTACAGACTCATGGTCTAAGCAGACCAGACGAATCAAGAGGAGTTCCCACGTGAACTTCTAGGGATTTTGCTTGAGGATCATCCAAGTGAGTACGGTTTCAGTACCAGGTCGCAGAGGCACGTCTTTGATTCAATTGGTAATGGAAATTTTCAGTCTTACACGTTCAAGATGACGCTTTACTTTGACGGGTTTAAGTATCTATCATCTTGGTAATTTTCAGTTGAGTGTTGTTAAAATCATTATTTCATTCAATAATGTTAGAAGAATAATCATCGAAGTAAAAAATATTAGAGCTTGAACAAACTGAGACACAATGCTTGTTAAATTGTTAAGACAGATGATGAAAAAATTAATAAAATGTTTATTCATTTTGAAGATGAATCCTTGTATTTATACAAATTGTCTAGTTTTTTGTAATCTCAATTTGGAGTTTGGGGATTGTAACTAAAGAATGTGTTTATTATTCAGTGTAGGACAAAAAGTTTGGGGATTGTAACTAAAAATCCGATTCACGTGTAGTATCTTCCTATACCATCTATGAAAAAATCAAGACAAGTGATGGAGGAGTTCTTGCAGATATGATATGAAGCTCCACGTGAAAGCTTCTGAATCTAAAAGGTTGTTGTCAAGTAAAGTTTCTGAACCTAGAAGTCAGCTCTGGGGAGTTTGGACTTGCAAATTAATACACTCCACATGTAACATCCGTAAACCAATATTGGGGGTATATTTGTTGAATTCAAAAGTTAAGGGTTGATTTGATTAAATCCAGAAGTTGCAGGCGGGTTTAATGGATAATTTTAGAATTTTGGGGCCAATTGGTGTTTTTGGAAAGTTATGGGTTTAACTGATCGAATTGGAAAGTTGTGTGTGGGTTAAATTGATAAACTAAGGAGTTTTGGGGTCAGTTTGAAAATTGAGTAAAATCTGGGGACTGATCGGTGTAATACGGAAAGCGTGATACATATATATGTATTCACGCGTATATCTCCATCTTCGTGAAACCTAGCCGCCATTTTCGTCGAGAGAGGGAGCTGCGATCGCGAATCAGAGAGAGATAGGAAGAAGGAGATCGTTTCTGGCGGTGGTGGCGCGTCGCGTTCTTCCCCCGCCAAGCATCTCACGGTAAGTCTTCTTCTCTTGCGGAGGGATGAGGGTCGATCGGGGCTTGTAGGGTGGTTAGGGGGCTTATGTGGGGTTGCGTTATCATTGTTCGGTGGTGCTGCTCGAGTTCGATGGAGGTTTCGGTGATGTGCCGGGACGTTGGTTGTGGTCTGATGGTGTGGCGTCGCGAAATTGTCGAGCGTGACGTTGGCGCTGCATGTCGCCAATGGTGAAGTCGTCGGCTTGGTCAGTGGAGATCTTCACGTCGTGGTGTTGGTCCCGGCTGGAGGTACAAAGCCGCCGCGTGAGGAAGATGATCCTTCTTCCGTGGTTTGGTTGTATTGGGGGTCGGTGTCGAGATGTGTGGTGGTGACGTGAGAGTCGGTGGTGTGATCGGAGGGGAGATCGTGTGGCCTTGGGGTGAGACGGCAGAGTGGTGGCGTTGGTGAGTGGTGGACGCCGGTGACGTCGATGGTGTCGACGACGTCATTGACGACGTCTTTGTTGCAGATCCGAAGTTGACTTATTATTAAGTCACGTGAGTGTTAGTGTAACTTGTTTAAGATTTCAATTTAATAATATTTTATTATTATTAGGTTGCGGGTTCGGGATTTAAGGGTGTAGTCAGAGCGGAAAAAGTTTCCGGAAGTCGAGAAAAGTTGTGTCGGAAGGTGCTACTAGTGGCTAAGGTGAGTGCAGTACTGTGGTCGGATGATTTACGGAATTATTTCCCGAGATAATTCAGTGTTAGGATTTAATTCTGTGTTTTGTGATTTTCGCGGTGTTTTTATTGCTTAGATAAATTCTGAAAAAATTGCTAGAAATTGCCGTTATTTGTGAGATTATTTTATGTAATTTTTCTATGAATTATTGTTGAATTAATTGTTTTAGTCAATTTTGGTGTTGAAAATTGCTGTTGATTGATTTAATTCATTAGTTTGCGGTGAATTATTTTTTTACTAAATCATTGTTGTACTGTTTGTCGAGTCCGGACATTTGATTATGTCAGAAGAGTATTTTTGTAATTTTATCCGAACTGACCTAGTAGACGGGTTGATCGCTTCCGATATTTATTAAATCTTGTTGCGTCTATTAAATAATAGCACGAGTAAAGGAAAGGATAGAATTGAGCTCGTGGAACTACGGTGACGGACCAGGATGACATACCGGGATAGTTTTCATTTATTTATATTGAATTTTGTTTTAGATTAGTGCTTATTGCTGAATTGCTTACGCTAGATTGTTAGAACATTTTTTTATTATTATGATGGGTTAAATGGATTAATTTGTTAAGTTGTTAGAAATTTTATAAATACCGTTTTTGTGTGGTTTACGTTTATTGAACCGGTCCCGGTTTTGATGGTTTTCGGGACGGGTCTTTTCAATTTGGTATCAGAGCAGAGTTGATTCTAGGACTGCTAGATTTCTTGCTGCGTTGCTATGTTGTTATTGTTAGGGTGTTTGGGTATGTCATCTTCGTCGAATAACAGTTCCCGGTAAGACTTCCTTGTTATTTTTGGTTATTATGTTTAGCAGTAAATTAATAACCATGTGGTTTTGCCAGATGGTGAATTCTGGTAGAGTTCGGGGGCGTGGTGGCGGAAGCGGGCCGTGATGGCGAGCGGGCCGTGGCGGCAGAGGTGGTAGAGCTGGTAGAGCGGTGTGGGCGTGACACGAGTGTCACGGTGGAGCATGGTGCGTATGGAGTACTCCGAGGGAGAGGTCGGTCGATGCGTGACGAGCATAGTCGATCTGCGGCGGGTGGTGCTTTCGGTAGTCTTGACCCGAACCAGATAAGGGCGGTATTGGGCATGTTGGCCCAGCTTTTGGAGAGGTTACCTCTGTTGTAGCGGCTCCGGTCGAGTGGCACCAGGGGAATCTTTGCAATGGCGGTGGGAATGCTCCGGAGTCTGGAAATGGTTCTTGTGAGGTAGTGGTTCCGTCGTATCTGAGGGTGATGGAACACATGCAGAGGTTGGGCACCAAGTTTTTCAGTGGTAGTGCTAGACCGATCGAATCTGATGAGTGGAGGTCCAGGTTAGAGAGGAACTTCCAGTCGATCAGGTGCCCTGAGGAGTATAGGGTGGACTTGGCGGTGCATTATCTGGAGGGAGATGCATATGAGTGGTGGCAGGGTATCGTTGCGAGGAGGGCGGGAGTAGTCTTGCCTTGGGATGAGTTTCGGAGGGAGTTCGATCTCAAGTACTTTTCGCGGGAGGCTCGGAGCAGGTTGCAGGGAGAGTTTCTATATTTGTTGCAGGGGAGTCGTTCGGTTCGGGAGTTCGAGGCCGAGTTTAATCGGCTGAAGCGGTTTGCTGGCCGGGGTGTAGATACCGAGCATGATATGATTTGTGCCTTCCTGTGAGGTATGCGTATTAACCTTAAGAACCGTTGCATGGTCCGCAAGTTTGAGTCGGTGTCGGAATTAGTGGAGTGTGCAGCGGAGCTTGAGGAGGGTCTAAGGCAGGAGGCTAGTTTGATGGTTGTAGCGCCAGAGGTTTCACGGCGTCCTCAAAATCAGAGTACGGCTCCGAGCAAAGGTGGCAAGTCTGGGCAGCAGCAGGGGCAGAAGAGGAAGTGGGATGACACTTCCAAGGCTGTGGGTACAGGGTATCGGTGTTTCTGGTGTGGCAGTTCAGAACATCGTATCGCCAACTGTACCAAGGCTGATGAGCGGGTTTGCTTCCACTGCAAGGAACCTGGGCACGTGAGGACCAGTTGTCCAAAGCTGGGGCAGCAGGCACCGAGGATTGAGGCACCACCACAGAAGCGGGTTGCAGTAGCACCTCGGGTGTATACACTGGGTTCGGAGGCTAGAGGAGCGAGCAGCAGCAGACCGATCACTGGTTAGTGTCTAACCTTTTTCATTATTCTTTAAGTGTTAAGATTAATTTTGCTGGTTGTTGTGTTTGGTAGTCTTAGCTTAGTGTTTCTGTAGGGACCTTAAGCGTAGCGGGAGTTGAGTCTCATGTGTTATTTGACTCTGGAGCATCTCATAGTTATGTTACACCGAGCTGGGTGTCTGAGAATGGGATCCAGGAGCTGTCTAGTGACCATTCGGGAGTAGTGAGAGTTGCTGGGGGTCGGTTATTGGAGACTTGAGGTTGTGTTGAGGGCATCGACATTCTCATCGCGGGAGAGTTAATGCCAGCTGATTTGATAGTATGTCCGGTGGAGCTTTATGACGTCATTTTGGGCATGGACTGGTTGGGGAAGTTCAAGGCTCACCTCGATTGTCATAGAGGCTGAGTCTTTTTCGAGCGAGTAGGCAGAAGGTTGGTTTACCAGGGGGTTCAACCAATTTCTGGAAGCATAGTGGTTTCAGCTATTCAGGCTGAGCGGTTGATTGAGCAGGGTTGTGAGGTATACCTGGCGACCATATCAATGTCTGGTGTGGTTGGGGAGTCGGCATTGCAGGACATTGAGGTGGTTTGGGAGTTTGAGGATGTGTTCCAGCCGTTAAGAGGGTTACCGCCATCGAGGTCTGATCCTTTCACAATCGAGTTGGAGCCAGGGACCTCCCCGTTGTCTAAGACTCCGTCTGAGATGGCTCCGGTGAGATGGTGGTGAAGAAGCAGCTGGAGGATTTGTTAGAGAAAGGTTTTATCCGACCGAGTAGTTCACCGTGGGGAGCTATGGTATTGTTTGTGAAGAAGAAGGATGGGAGTTTCCGGTTGTGTATCGATTACCGGGGGCTTAACCGCGTCACTGTGAAGAATAAGTATCCGCTGCCGAGGATTGGAGAGTTGTTGGATCAGTTGGGGGGAGCTACGTGGTTCTCCAAGATTGATTTAGCGTCTGGATACCACCAGATTCCTATAGCTGAGGTGGATATTCGGAAAACGGCTTTCAGGACGAGATACAGGCACTACGAGTTTGTGGTGATGCCGTTCGGGTTGACTAATGCGCCAGCTGCGTTTATGAGGTTGATGAACAGGGTCTTCCAGGAGTATCTGGATGAGTTCGTTATTATCTTTATTGATGACATTTTGGTGTATTCCAAGAATTCTGAGGAGCACGCGAGCCACCTAAGGAAAGTTTTGGAGAAGCTACGAGAGCAGCAGCTATATGCTAAGTTGAGCAAGTGTGGTTTCTGGCATGTTGTCTCTCATGTTGTCTCTCAGAGCAGAGTGGCTGTGTCTCTCAGAGCAGAGTGGCTGTGGATCCAGAGAAGATTCGGGCCATAGAGGAGTGGCCGAGACCAAGGAATGCATCAGAGATTCAGAGCTTCCTTGGATTGGCTGGTTATTATCGGAGGTTTGTCAAAGGTTTTGCCAGCATGGCTCAACCTATAACTAAACTTACTGGGGAGGAAGTTCCTTTTGTGTGGTCACCACAGTGTGAGGAGAGCTTTTTGAAGCTCAAGGAGATGTTGGTTAGCACGCCGGTGTTAGCTTTGCCAGAGCCAGATGAGCCGTATGTTGTTTACACGGACGCGTCCAGGCTGGGACGCGGATGTGTGCTTATGCAGCAGGAGAGGGTGATTGCTTATGCTTCCCGGCAGTTAAGGAAACATGAGGGTAATTATCCTACTCACAATTTGGAGATGGCTGCGGTAGTGTTTGCGTTGAAGATCTGGAGGTCGTATCTGTATGGTGGGAAAGTTCAGGTGTTCACGGACCACAAAAGTCTGAAGTACATCTTTACTTAGCCCGAGCTGAACCTGAGGCAGAGGCGCTGGATGGAGTTAGTTACAGATTACGATCTGGAGATAGCTTACCATCCCGATAAAGCTAATCTCGTGGCTGATGCCTTGAGTCGGAGGCAAGTGATCTCGGATACAGAGAGAGATACAGAGACTCTAGTGGGCATGGTGAGTACCTTGCGGTTGTGTGGTGTATCCGAAGAGCAGAAGCCACTGGGTTTAGAAGCGGCTAATCAGGACGATATTCTGAGCAGAGTACGGGTAGCACAGGAGTTGGATGCGGAGTTGATTGCGGCTTCTAGAGCTGAGAAGTCAGAGTATGAGGTTTCCAGCAATGGGACAATATTACTGCATGGTAGGGTGTGTGTGCCAAATGATGACTTGCTTAGGCAAGAAATTCTTAGAGAAGCGTACCAGAGTCGGTTCTCGATTCATCCAGGAGCTACCAAGATGTACCGTGATCTCAAACGGTATTATCAGTGGGTAGGGATGAAGAAGGATGTTACTAGCTGGGTTGCCAGGTGTGATACCTGCCAGTTGGTGAAGGCTGAGCATTAGGTTCCGAGTGGTTTGCTGAGGAGTTTACCTATTCCTGAATGGAAGTGGGACATGATCACCATGGATTTTGTGGTGGGTTTGCCGGTTTCACGAATGAAGGATGCTATCTGGGTCATCGTTGACAGGTTGACTAAGTCGGCACATTTTCTGGCTATTAAAAAGACCGATGGAGCTGAGGTCTTGGCTAGGAGATATGTCAGTGAGATTGTGAAGCTGCATGGGGTTTTGTGAGTATAGTGTCGGATCGGGATCCAAAGTTCTCATCGCTGTTTTGGAGAGCTTTCAAAGAAGATGGGTACTAAGAGTACATATAGTCTGACTTATCATCCATGAGACGGATGGGCAGTTAGAGCACATTATCCAGACATTAGAGGATTTGTTACGGATGTGTGTGCTCGATTAGGGTGGACATTGGGTCGACCACTTGAGTTTGGCGGAGTTTGCATACAACAACAGTTACTAGGCTAGTATCGGTATGGCACCATTTGAGGCTCTCTATGGTAGGCCATGCAGGACACCGCTGTGTTGGACTCAAGTGGGGGAGAGGAGTTTGCTGGGGGCCGATTTTGTGCAAGAGACAACGGAAAAGATCCGTGTTGTTAAGCTGAACATGAAAGAAGCACAAGATAGGCAGAAAAGCTACGCTGACAAGCGTAGAAAGGAGTTGGAGTTTGATGTTAGAGATATGGTATATCTTAAGATGACCATGTTGCGAGGTCCGAACAGGTCTATTCCTGAGACTAAGCTGAGTCCTCGGTATATGGGTTCTGTGAGAGTGTTGGAGCAAATCGGACCGGTTGCATATAGGCTGGAGTTACCTGAGGCGATGCGGGCATTTCATAAGGTGTTCCACGTCTCGAAGCTGAAGAAGTGCCTGCATAGGGATGATCAGGTGATGGCTGAGATTTCATCTGATCTTCTTCCGAGTATGGTTGTAGAGGCGAGGCCTCTGGAGGTACTTGACCGTAGAGTCAGGCTGGTTAGGAGGAAGCAAGTTCCAGAGATGAAGATCTTGTGGGACTGCAATGGAGCGGTGGAGGAGACTAGGGAACCAGAAGCGAAGATGAAGCGGAAGTTTCCCAAGTGGTTCGGAAAGCTGGAGTTTTAGCTGGAGTACCAGTGTTGTTTGTTGAGCTTGCTGTTTTTTTTCTTCCTTGTCGTTTAAGCTGTTGTACTCGT
Organism: Cardamine occulta; assembly: GCA_028015245.1. Lineage (NCBI taxonomy): Eukaryota > Viridiplantae > Streptophyta > Magnoliopsida > Brassicales > Brassicaceae > Cardamine > Cardamine occulta. The sequence goes on from CM051390.1 coordinate 10,033,337, forward strand.
TCAGTTTTGCTGGAACTTATAACGATGTACGGTTTACCTTTTATTGAATAATAAGCAGAGTTTGGTTGAATATGTTGTGCTGTTAATTTGTTCATACTTAGTTCGGCTGTGAGGATCATGCCGTATTGATCCTAGTACTTGGTTTGGCTGATTAGGATTCGTCCTAATGTTGTTTGATGGGGTTCCGTGTTGTGGAATTTTATCGCTGTGTGGTGTTTACCGGTCGGGTTTCTGTGTGATTCTCGATCTTATCTCGGTAAGCCTTAGAGATCTTAGGATCTTCTTTGGACTTCTTGGATCGGGTCAAGTTGGACTCTGAGATGCTTGTCATGGTTCTTTATTGAGCTGTTCAGGGGTTCAGATGGCGTAGTTTATTCAAACCAAGTGGGGTCTTGTGGTATAGGATTCCGGGAGTATTTGAACTAAGTATAAACAATGTAGTGTTGACATACTAGTCGAAAGGCTAAGCCCAAAACGTTATGGTCATGTGACTATACTGAGTAGTTTTGCGGTTATGTTATGCTGTGGATGTCCGCTGAAATATTAGATTCGAGGACGAATCTATGTTAGTGGGGGAGAATTGTAACATCCGTAAACCAATATTGGGGGTATATTTGTTGAATTCAAAAGTTAAGGGTTGATTTGATTAAATCCAGAAGTTGCAGGCGGGTTTAATGGATAATTTTAGAAGTTTGGGGCCAATTGGTGTTTTTGGAAAGTTATGGGTTTAACTGATCGAATTGGAAAGTTGTGTGTGGGTTAAATTGATCAACTAAGGAGTTTTGGGGTCATTTTGAAAATTGAGTAAAATCTAGGGACTGATCGGTGTAATACGGAAAGCGTGATACATATATATGTATTCACGCGTATATCTCCATCTTCGTGAAACCTAGCCGCCATTTTCGTCGAGAGAGGGAGCTGCGATCGCGAATCAGAGAGAGATAGGAAGAAGGAGATCGTTTCTGGCGGTGGTGGCGCGTCGCGTTCTTCCCCCGCCAAGCATCTCACGGTAAGTCTTCTTCTCTTGCGGAGGGATGAGGGTCGATCGGGGCTTGTAGGGTGGTTAGGGGGCTTATGTGGGGTTGCGTTATCATTGTTCGGTGGTGCTGCTCGAGTTCGATGGAGGTTTCGGTGATGTGCCGGGACGTTGGTTGTGGTCTGATGGTGTGGCGTCGCGAAATTGTCGAGCGTGACGTTGGCGCTGCATGTCGCCAATGGTGAAGTCGTCGGCTTGGTCAGTGGAGATCTTCACGTCGTGGTGTTGGTCCCGGCTGGAGGTACAAAGCCGCCGCGTGAGGAAGATGATCCTTCTTCCGTGGTTTGGTTGTGTTGGGGGTCGGTGTCGAGATGTGTGGTGGTGACGTGAGAGTCGGTGGTGTGATCGGAGGGGAGATCGTGTGGCCTTGGGGTGAGACGGCAGAGTGGTGGCGTTGGTGAGTGGTGGACGCCGGTGACGTCGATGGTGTCGACGACGTCATTGACGACGTCTTTGTTGCAGATCCGAAGTTGACTTATTATTAAGTCACGTGAGTGTTAGTGTAACTTGTTTAAGATTTCAATTTAATAATATTTTATTATTATTAGGTTGCGGATTCGGGATTTAAGGGTGTAATCAGAGCGGAAAAAGTTTCCGGAAGTCGTAGAAAAGTTGTGTCAGAAGGTGCTACTAGTGGCTAAGGTGAGTGCAGTACTGTGGTCGGATGATTTACGAAATTATTTCCCGAGATAATTCAGTGTTAGGATTTAATTCTGTGTTTTGTGATTTTCGCGGTGTTTTTATTGCTTAGATAAATTCTGAAAAAATTGCTAGAAATTGCCGTTATTTGTGAGATTATTTTATGTAATTTTTCTATGAATTATTGTTGAATTAATTGTTGAGAATTAATTGTTTTAGTCAATTTTGGGTGTTGAAAATTGCCGTTGATTGATTTAATTCATTAGTTTGCGGTGAATTATTTTTTTACTAAATCATTGTTATGCTGTTTGTCGAGTCCGGACATTTGATTATGTCAGAGGGGTATTTTTGTAATTTTATCCGAACTGACCTAGTAGACGGGTTGATCGCTTCCTCAGTATTTATTAAATACTGACTGCGTCTATTCGTAATGGCTCAGGTAAGAGAAAGGATAAAGCTAGCTGAAGCTCGTGGAACTGCGGTGACGGACCAGGATGACATACCGGGATAGTTTTCATTTATTTATATTGAATTTTGTTTCAGATTAGTGCTTATTGCTGAATTGCTTACGCTAGATTGTTAGAACATTTTTTTATTATTATGATGGGTTAAATAGATTAATTGATTAAGTTGTTAGAAATTTTATAAATGCCGGTTTTTTGTGGTTTACGTTTATTGAACCGGTCCCGGTTTTAGTGGTTTTCGGGACGGGTCTTTTCACCACAACACAGTGATGTTCAATATGCTCTCCTCATGGTTCACATGATTGATTGCAATGGTTCAAGTCAGTGGCGGATGTACATGGCACAAGATAAGGGGGGGGGTGGGGAGGGGATTTTCACATAAACGTTTAATATTTTTTTATAAGTCTTTTTTGTTATCTGCAATTCCAGTTCTATTTTTAAGCAATTTTCATTATGCGTCCCCTCCCCTACCCCTAAACTTATTTTCTAAATCCTCCTCTGGTTCAAGTTGTGAGCACTAAATTTTCTAAAATTAACAAAATGTTTTCAATATTTTAGGTTTAGTGCCCCATATTAAATTGAGCTCTGGGTTCGCCACTGGTTTTGAGAGGCTAAACAAAAATGTAACCGTTTGAACATTTCAAATGGAAAAATGGATTCTTGTTATGACCATTCAAGTTTCTTAGAATCCTCCATTATGTGATTTTTTTTTAGGATCGAAAGAACTTTAATTATAAAACTAAAATTTGGATAGAAAGTAGAAACTGATGAAAATTAGAAGTGAGCCCAAAAAATAAAGAAAAGATTAAAATTTTCAGATTCATTGATTTTTTAATATTTTACATTAAACTTTTGAAGCAGGTATTATTCAACTCACCGGAGAAGATGAAAAGATGAATACAGTATGATTGTATGAAAGAAGAAATAACTAAAGAGGTTAACTAAAATTTTAAGCAAGCAACATTTCAACATCTCCAGTGTAAGCGGGAGATAACTCTTGAATTTATATATAGGATTTGAGTTTGTTTGATAACTGAAAAGTATAAGAGACTTTTAGTGTAAGCATCTGAAAACAAAATTTGGATCGATTAATTTGTCAAGATTTTGTAACTTGATACTAATTTGTTATACTAGGAAAATTTGAAACACTAATTATGAATAGTTGGTTTCTTAGCTTATCCTATGTGTAATAAATATATATATTTTAAACTTAATATAGTGCATTTACAAACAATTCAATTGTGAGACCTTACAAGTTGCAAATGTATTTCTCTGGATCTTAAATGTAGAAACTGAATTATGTTTCTTTTTCACGGCGTTGAAAGTCTATTAGTTCTGATGTAGCTTGTCCAACAAAATTACAATCGTCATAATAATCATCTTATCTATACTCAGTATAGTTAGTACTCTCATCTTCCTTCAATTGTGGTTGAAAATAAACGTTACGCTCTCACGAGTTATGACCATTTGCTTTTATTTTTTATTATTTTATTGTGTACTAGGATTGTTGTCTGAGGGAATCTTTATTAATGAGAATGATAGAAACCCCACTGGTCCATAAAATTTCTTCCTTTCTCAAATATTTGCTTTATCTTATTTTTCTTGGAATTTCTGAAATATCGACACCTTAAAAGCCGATGCTGCATGTGAGCCACCTCTCATCTCACACACTCAGAAGCTAAACAAAAAGTTAAAATTCAAAGGAAGATGGATGAACATAAAACACCTCTTTTGTCAAAGGAGTCATCATCATCATCTTTGGTGATTTCTTCTTTGAAATGGATTTTAAAAGTTGTAATGTCTGTGATTTTTGTTTCTTGGGTTGTTTTTATAATGATGTACCCTGGAAACCTCGGTGATCGATTCGTCTTGAACTGGAGAGCTGTCTCATCCAAGACTCTCTTTGGCACCACAGGTTTTGATTACACATCACTTGTGCTTTGTTTTCTCCGAAATATATCTTTTGAAATTTCGTACTCCAATTATCGAAATTGCAGGAAGCCTTTTCTTAATTTTCAGCGGGCCGATTCTTGTTATCTCCGTCTTAGCTTCTCTCTACATGATCATCTCCGGAGAAGAGGTGGTCTTCACTAAGTACGTAATAGGTTCATTAATTTAGTGATTATATTTTTATTGAGTTTATTGTGAAATATAGCATATAATAATATACAGTAAAGCCTCTATAGTTAAACGTCATAGTCGACTATGATATTTTATTAATTTATGAAAGATGTCAATTTATACAAGTATTAGTCGAATCAAAACATCAATTCCAGACAGAAAAAAACTTATTGATTTATCGAAATGTGAATTTATTTAGTATTAATTTATGGAGATTTATCTCTAATCTATTATGCATTATTTTGGTTTCTAACAATATTTTTCCCATGAATATATATGTTGGTTTGGTGATTGTGAAGGAAGAAGATATCGAAATTCCCAAGGTTTAGGCTATGGACATTTCCAATTCTTGTGGATGGACCATTTGGAGTTGTTTCTGCAGCTGAGTTTCTTGGAATTATAATCTTCTCTGTTTTCTTCCTGTGGGCTATCTATGCTTTTACCCTAAGGAATCTTGATCTTCTTAAATACTTTCATGACTTTTCTCATAGTCAAAGGTTCTTAAACTCATTTCCTATCTTAATTTCTTTATATTTTTGTTTTGTTTTTTCTCACGCCAGTTACTTGTTTTTTTCAGTTTGTTACTGTTGGAGATAACGGGTCTGCGTTTCGGGATGATTGGATTGTTATGTATGGTGTTTTTGTTTCTTCCAATCTCTAGAGGCTCCATTCTCCTCCGTCTTATAGATATCCCTTTTGAACATGCTACAAGATATCATGTTTGGCTTGGTCATACCACCATGGCCTTCTTCTCCTTACATGGCCTTTGTTATGTTGTTGCATGGACCATTGAAGGTCGGCTTCTAGAGCTTGTAAGATTCCTTAAACGTTTCATTTAATATAACTATTGTCTTGATACCAATCAGTTTTGGAGTTTCATCTTCAACTACTTATATACTCCTTTCAGATATTTGAATGGAAAGCCATTGGAATTGCGGTCTTACCGGGAGTTATCAGTCTAGTGGCTGGTTTACTAATGTGGGTCACGTCGCTTCACACCGTGAGAAAGCTTTACTTTGAGCTCTTCTTCTACACCCATCAACTATACGTAGTCTTTGTCGTCTTCTTAGCACTTCACGTTGGTGACTACTTGTTTAGCATAGTTGCTGGAGGAATCTTTCTTTTCATTCTAGACCGTTTCTTGAGGTTCTGCCAATCAAGAAGGACTGTTGATGTAATCTCTGCTAAGAGTTTACCTTGTGGAACACTCGAACTTGTACTTTCAAAACCACCAAGTAACAACTCTGTTTATTCTCTGTTCTCTATCTCTAATCTAAACCATTTTACTAACTTTGTTCCTTTCCAATTCCGTTAACACCAGATATGCGATACAATGCATTGAGCTTTATCTTTCTTCAAGTGAGGGAACTATCATGGCTACAATGGCATCCTTTTAGTGTTTCATCAAGTCCTTTAGATGGGAACCATCATGTTGCGGTTCTTATAAAGGTTCTTGGTGGATGGACTGCAAAGCTTAAAGACCAATTGTCGAAGCTTTATGAGTCTGAGAACCAAAGTCAGCTCCTTTCTCCTCACCCATATCCCAAAATCACAACTTCTGTGGAGGGACCTTATGGCCATGAATCTCCATACCACTTAGCGTAATGCATTTTGTCTATTTCAATTATTTTCAGTACAATAAGCTTTAGCTTTTGACTCAAGAAAGGTTTGTTTTCGAGTGCAGGTACGAGAACTTGGTTTTAGTAGCAGGAGGAATCGGGATTACGCCATTTTTCGCCATCTTAAGCGATATCCTATACCGTAAAAGAGATGGCAAAGCTTGTTTACCAAGTAAGGTTTTAGTTATATGGGCAATTAAAAACTCAGACGAGCTCTCTCTTCTCTCTGCAATCGACATACCTTCCATTTGCCCTTTCTTTTCTAAGAAACTAAACCTCGAGCTTAACATCTATGTCACGCGACAATCCGAGCCTCTCTTGGTTAGTCTTACATAAGATTTTTTGAGACTTACAATAGGCTTTAAATTAGTGTTTTGAACTCTTCTTTGTTTTATGGTTAAATAGGAAGATGGGATGGTTCACAAGATGGTGAATCCTTGTATCAAACCACGGACCAACGGCTGTCCCATGTCGGTTCTAGTTGGTACAGGGGACAACATATGGTCAGGACTTTATCTAATTTCATCCACCATTGGGTTTGTTTTAATGATCACATTGTTGGATATCTTTTATATCAACAAATACAACATAACGACATGGTGGTACAAGGGACTTCTACTACTTGTTTGTATGGTTGCAAGTGTGTTGATTTTTGGAGGCCTTGTGGTTATTTTTTGGCATTTTTGGGGTCACAAAACTGGTGAAGTGGAAGCAAATGGCAACGATAAGGTAGATTGGAGTGGAGACGAAACTCATCATCCTTCTGCAGAGCTTAAGGGATTGGACATAGAAGAAGATGTCCAGAGTTTCACCAGTATTCGCTATGGCACTAGACCGCACTTTAAAGGTACGGTATATAAATTTGGGGTACCAAATCCCCGATTCTCGGTTCAGATTTTTTTTTTGTAATATCACTCGGTTTGTTTTGACACGGTTTCGGTTTTATCAGAAAAGCGTTTCAAAGAAATTCAGGTTTTTATCGGATTATTTCATTTTCGGTTTTATTCGATTTAGACTATGGTTTGTTCGGATATAGGAAAATGAAACCAAAGCTGCTTGTTTTTCCTTTGGTTTGGTTATAGTTTTTCGTTTTTGTATACAGTTTTGGTTCGATTCGGTTTAGTTAAACCCGAGTGGACACTCATAGACTAAACTCAAAATTCTAAATCTTTCAATCATTCTGCTTTATTAAATTTCTATTTGCAGAGATATATGAGCCGTTGAATGGGAAATGGGGAAGTGTGGATGTTGGAGACTTGGAGTTGTAGTCGGTTTGGTTTTACACGGTTTCGGTTTTATCAGAAAAGATTTTCAAACAAAATTCAGATTTTTATCGGTTTTTTTTATTAAGGTTTTCGGTTATGGTTTTCGCTTATAGTAATAATCAAACCAAAGCTGCTTATTTTTTTTTTTCTTTGGTTAGATTCTAAAGTCAAAAAGTATATATTTTTTTCTTTGAATGGTTCTGTAATACATACATATATTAATTTTGTAATTGCAGAAATATTTGAGTCATTGAATGGGAAATGGGGAAGTGTGGATGTTGGAGTTATAGTATGTGGTCCAGCGAGTCTTCAAACGAGCGTTGCCAAAGAGATACGGTCACATAGCATCTGGCGATCACCGAATCATCCTCTTTTCCATTTTAATAGCCACAGTTTCGATCTCTAACCATGCTTTTAAGGACCAAGACAGTTATGGTGGAAATTTGAAGAAACTTTTAGGCATATATATTACGTAATAGCAGTTTAAATGTAGTAAGGAAATAGCTATGCTTAATATGTGTGTTTATCTTTCAATGTTCATGTATAAGTTATCAATTGTATGGACATCTTCTATGGGATCTTTACTTCTTGCTATCTGCTTGTATATGATGCATAATTGCATATATATATATAACAATTATTATATTTTGCCAACATATATAAATTTATTTATATAGAAGTTATTTTTTATCTATTAGAAGCATCTCCAAAAGTGACATCAAATCCTCAATTATGCTCTCCAAAAGCAATTTAAAACCTTAAATTTTGAGGGTTTGAATAATGGAACCTTAAATTTGAGATTTTAGTATTCATGTTTTTTTTTTGTTTTTTTTACATTTTAGTCCTAAGGGGATCTCCAAAAAAAGACTTCATCTCTAGGTGGGAGAGTATTTATCTCCAAATGTAAAACCTCAAATTTAATTTTTTTGTATTTTGCACTATATGCCTTAATATTTGTAAGAATTCATTAAAATTCTTAAAATTTTTTAAAATAGCTATAAAACATAAAAATATTAAAAGCAATATTTAATAATTAAATAGTATATTATAATATAAAATTACATTAAAAAAAAATTAACTGTCTGGTAAATGTTTGCAGACTTCTGCCAAGTTTGGAGACTAAAAATAAATTTCCAGACAATGTTTGTTTTTGCTTTACTTTAATTTGTATTAAATTTGTTTAATGTAATATTGTTGTTGGGTGAAATTTTCTTATAACGTTATGTAATATTTCTTCTATATTAAGATTTTAATTTTCAGTTTAAGGTGCTTATTTAATAATTAATAAAAAGTTTTAGGGACTAAAATAATAAACAAGAGAATTAGTAAGATTAATAGTAAAATAGATAGTTAGAAGGACTGAAATGTAAGAAAAAACATGAAACTTCAAATTCGAGGTTTTAAAGTTGTTTTGGAAAGTATAAAACCTCAAAAATGAGGATTTTGATGGGTTTTTTTGGAGATTGTAAAACTATTTATCTTACAGTTAATTTATTTTCTGCGTAGAATTACGGCGAACGGTTCTAATTATGCATCACTAGAAATCTCCTGTAAACTTGCCTCCATTAATCTCTAAATTTGTTAATAAATCATAATATTTAGGACTGGAACCCATACATCCTGATATAGAAGCATTAATTAACCTATGGTTGGGCAAACGGGCTTCCACATCAAAATTTAGAAAGGATTTTTATGGTAAATATATAATTTTCAAATATTTAGTGAATTTTACTAAAGGTTTCTTCTTGTAAATCTAATTTTCTATATCATGAATAGAGAGCCCACCAAAACGATGACGTGGAAAACACCACAGGCTAAATAAACTATTGATCCCACCGACAGTTTAGTCGTCGAATTAGGGGAGGTGTCTTTGTCATCCCACCCAACATAAGCCAATTGCTTCACTAGTAAACAAAGTATATGAAATTTCTATAGACCGACAAAATAATATATTTTTAAATTGATCATATTTTTAGGATTTTCATAGATTTTAAGAAATTTTTTGAAATAAAATTTTAAGATTGTTTTTCTTAAAAAATAATTGTGATAAATTAAGTAAAGTCATAATAGAAAATATAAAACTATTTATGTATAGAAAATAGAGAAATTGAATTTTTTGAAACAATTAATTTGAAACTGAGGGAATATGACTATTTACCAGTTGGCGAGAAAGCTTAATCATAGTTGGCGAAAAATCTGAAATAAGTGTTAGCTGTAACGTAACATGTAGAAATAACCAAACAAATAACAAAATAATTGAAGTGTGACTTAAAAAGGAAAAATAATTCGAAACAAATCACAGATCACCCATTATTGACTACCCTTAGCTCACATTTCTTCACTTCCACACACTCTCTCTCCCTTTTTTCCAGATCTGATTTTGAAAATTTGATTCAGTGTTCATCTAAGAACTGAGATCATGTACGGCCGAGATCCATGGGGCGGTCCTTTAGAGATCAACACAGCAGATTCCGCCACCGACGATGATCGTAGCCGGAATCTAAACGATCTAGACCGTGCAGCTCTCTCTCGGCCACTAGATGAGACTCAACAGAGTTGGTTACTTGGTCCAACGGAGCAGAAGAAGAAGAAATATGTTGATCTCGGTTGTATAATCGTTAGCCGTAAGATCTTCGTTTGGACTGTCGGTACTATCGTCGCCGCCGCGTTACTCGCCGGATTTATCACCTTAATCGTTAAAACCGTGCCACGTCACCATCCTAAAACTCCTCCGCCGGATAATTACACTATCGCTCTTCATAAAGCTCTTAAGTTCTTCAATGCTCAAAAATGTAAGCATAGAATCTAGTTTCTTTCCTTTTTGAGAATGTATTTGTTTTTGAGTTTTTTTAGATTTTATGCTGTTTGCTAGATCTGATCTGATGATGAAATTTAGAGATAGATTTGTAAAAAGTTTGATTTTATGGTTTTTTATTGTGTAGCTGGGAGGAAATTGCCAAGCATAATAACTGAGTTTGATGAAATTTAGAGATTCATTTATACAAAATTTAATTTTGTGGTTTTTGATTGTGTAGCTGGGAAATTGCCAAGGCATAATAATGTATCATGGAGAGGTAACTCTGGGTTACAAGATGGGAAAGGTGAAACAGGAAGCTTCTATAAAGATTTGGTTGGAGGTTATTATGATGCTGGTGATGCTATAAAGTTCAATTTCCCAATGGCTTATGCTATGACTATGTTGAGTTGGAGTGTAATTGAATATAGTGAGAAATACGAAGCTGCGGGCGAGCTTGTTCATGTTAAGGAATTAATCAAATGGGGAACTGATTATTTTCTCAAGACTTTTAATAGTACTGCTGATTCAATTGATGATCTTGTGTCACAGGTTAGTACAAACTAGTTTCTTATCTTTGAGATGAAGAAGTCTTGTTTTTGTTGGCTCATTACGTTTTTTTTATTATTGTAGGTTGGATCTGGAAATACTGATGAAGGAAGTACAGATCCTAATGATCATTACTGTTGGATGAGGCCTGAGGATATGGATTATAAAAGACCTGTGACTACTTGTAATGGTGGATGTTCTGATCTCGCTGCAGAGATGGCAGCTGCTTTGGCTTCAGCGTCTATTGTGTTTAAAGACAATAAAGAATATTCTAAGAAGCTTGTTCATGGTGCTAAGACGGTGTATCAGTTTGGAAGGACTCGGAGAGGGAGATATAGTGCAGGGAAGGCGGAATCTAGCAAGTTTTATAATTCAAGTATGTATTGGGATGAGTTTATTTGGGGTGGTGCTTGGTTGTATTATGCTACAGGAAATGTAACTTATCTCGATCTGATTACTAAACCAACTATGGCTAAGCATGCTGGTGCTTTCTGGGGTGGTCCTTATTATGGTGTGTTTAGTTGGGACAATAAGCTTGCTGGTGCTCAGGTTAGTCTACATTACAAACTAAACTGTGATTAATGTTCCTCTTAGCGAAACTAGTCTCGACTCTTTTGAATTTTATGTGGTTTTTAGTTGTTGTTGAGCCGGTTGAGGTTGTTTTTGAGTCCTGGATATCCATATGAAGAAATTCTACGGACCTTCCACAATCAGACCAGTATAGTCATGTGCTCATACTTACCTGTTTTCAACAAATTTAACCGAACCAATGGTGAGTTATCTTATCTGCCATTTTTAATAATGAAAGTCTGTTCTTGTTTGGGAAATCTAAAATGTTAATTTTGGTATATGTGCAGGAGGTTTGATTGAGTTGAATCATGGAGATCCACAGCCTCTGCAGTATGCTGCAAATGCAGCTTTCTTAGCGACATTATACGGTGATTATCTTGATGCTGCTGATACTCCTGGATGGTACTGTGGACCGAATTTCTATTCGACTAATGTCCTACGTGACTTTGCGAGAACCCAGGTAATGCATCTTTTGTTTTACTCTTTACACAAAATGGTAATGAATTTAACTTAACTCGAGCTAGCTTCGTTTTGGCAGATTGATTACATACTTGGTAAAAACCCTCGGAAAATGAGTTATCTTGTGGGTTTTGGGACAAAATACCCGAAACATGTGCATCACAGAGGAGCATCGATTCCGAAGAACAAAGTCAAATATAACTGCAAAGGAGGATGGAAATGGAGAGACAGCAAGAAACCAAACCCGAACATTATTGAAGGAGCAATGGTTGCTGGTCCTGATAAGCACGACGGGTTCCGCGATGTCCGTACTAACTACAACTACACTGAACCAACTCTTGCGGGAAATGCTGGTCTAGTCGCAGCTCTCGTGGCATTATCAGGTGAAGAAGAAGCCACTGGTAAGATAGATAAAAACACTATTTTCTCAGCTGTTCCTCCGTTGTTCCCGACTCCGCCACCACCACCTGCACCATGGAGACCTTAAGCTATAGACCTGAGTGATTCTTCTCGCTGCTGCCAAAAAAAAAAGTGAATGAGGTAAGGATTTGGGTATGAGAATCGGAAGATTTAGAAGGTAAAACACAAGTCAACCATAATCAAACTACTAAGGATTTCATTTGGCTTTACTATATACAAACAAACCCTGGATGGGTTAGCTTACCACGCTCCATGAGCATTGTTTTTTTTTTTTTGGGTTGCTGTTTTGTTCTTGTGAGATATAATATATATCTGTGTTTTTTACTCTGTATATGTTTGATACCAACTTGTATTCTTTAAAAAAAAAATTGAATGAACGTCGTAAACTTTGATCTATGTTAAATATATTGCGTCGTCTGTGAGATCAACTTGGAATTATAAGGACCACAAACAAGTTTTAATCGTTAGTGGGAAAAAGAAAGCTGGTCCAAGTTTATTTGGAGCAGAAAATGTGATGAGAAAGAAAAAATTGCGACCATTACGTGATCTATGGCCTATTTCATTATTCGGATTCAAGACTGTACAAATACAATGCATGTTGTTAATTAGTAAATGAAAATTAAGAACCCCATAGGCAATTAAATAAATGGCAAAAATATTTTTTTGGTTAACGTGTTCTCTAGAGACTCACTAACCGTATCGAATCTTGTGAAACATGAACCATGTGACTTCAAGAAAGGAGAACGATAAATTTATAAATACGTACTCAATTCTACAAAAAAAATATAAAACAATTGGTAGGAATCAATTCTACAAAAACTAAGATTAATTACACGTCTGTTATGGATAACTAGATTTATAATAATCCATTACATATTGATAAGTTTATTTGTATTTATCCATGTGAATTAGTTGTGATTATCCATTAGGTTTTAAAGATAATACTAATTGTCATTATCCATATGTTGTATGTTTGCTTGGAGACCAAGCTATTGTTATAGTATATATATGCCCATTGTAAAATGTTGATAAGAAGAAGTAGAAGTGAAATCATTTCACGTTTGTTACTCCCTCTCTCTCATACGTTGAAGTTTTGTTAACTTCTTCCATCTTACATTTTGTTCTTATTACGTCTATGTATATAATAGATATACAAAATAATATTTTATTTTATAATTTACAACAACGTCAAAGATTTGACAAACGACTTAATAAACCTTTCTCGTTAACTTTAGCAAAAGACAAAAAAAACAAACTTTCTCCTTGCGCTGAAATAAACAATTTTTTACTTGAGGATCAGATCTTAAGTTCCTCTGAAGATACCACACCGGTTTCCTAAGTGATTTTGACCTAAGAAGCAATCACATAATGAGGATAATTAAAATCTTCCACGAAGATTAGTTATCTAATTTATAATTGATCCAGTGCTGAAAACTGAAAGTTAACACCGTTATCCTGAGATTACAAAATTACTACTTCACAATTCAGTTGATGGTGTTATGATGTATCTATTTCGATGGTTGGTTTTACACTTTATCATGATTCTAGCATCCGTTTTTTTCTTTTCTTCTTTTCGTTAATTAACATAGAAAAGGTGATGCAGAAAAAATAGTGCAGTGGAGAAAGGACACACAAATGACATTCTATATACATCATGAAATTTTATTTACAGAGATCATGAGCCACAAAGGGGAGATTGTGTTCAAAATGGCTTCGTCATCAATCATACAAGCTTCGATATTACGTGACACGAAGCCCAGAAGGCCTTTGATGCAACCCTGAGGATCACCGGGTTCTGATAGATCCTGCCGTCAAGTGAAAAGAATTGCATAAATTAGTGATAACGATTAATAAAGGGCTAGCCAGAGAAGCAAGCTTAACATCAATTTTGGCAATGTCGAAGATCGTTGGTGTACCCTATAACAGTAGCGCTCCAGGATGCTACATTGTAAGCAACCTTACTTCCATCCCAGGCTTTTCGAAGTTTTCCTTTTCTCTTCTTCACTGAGAACATCTTGCTAAGTGCTACATTACAATTCAAACACTAATGTCATGATTCTACTACTCTAATATGCCACAGTTGATAAACTTCACACATTAATCAAACTCAAAGAAATGAACTTGGCGAATTAACTGGTCCGATTGCGTAACAAGCTTCCTAGTTGAGTTTTAAGATTGGAACCGGTAAAACTCTACTTGTTACTGAATTGTCTAACAAGTATATAACCAAAGACTAATAATCTACGGATGAATTTTAGAGCATCCCCTACTCTCTCCTATACCCTCTCAAGATCCAAGAAACCAATCCCAAAAACAATAAATGCCCTTCAATGGCGCTAAACTGTCTGGCTAACTGAGTGTTACCAGCTCTGCAGCGGCTACTTCTCATTGACATATAGATAATTTGAAGGTTGACAACGAACGGGGAGTTTAGAATACCTTTTTGAAGCTGCTCGGGAGTCAAGTCCTGCACAATGACGACAACTCAAATAAACTTCACCCAAAGGGCAGATATAAAATAGGAAGCAGAGCTTTTCGATACCCTTGTTTGCTTAAGTGACGATAAATATGTAGCCATAAAACATGCAATGCCTTCTGCTATATCTTCTTCCTTAACAAGAACATAATCTTCTTCACTTTGAACCATACTTTCATCATCCCAAAGATCATCTTCACTAACTACATCCCATGAGCTACCATCTTCTAAAACACCAGAAATTACAATTATATATACAACAAAAGGGAGTAGTATTACAAAATATATTCCAGTCCTCACCGATAATATGTTGCGGCGCTGAGACCTGAGCTGACTCAATCTTTTCAAGAAAGTCATCACATTCAACTCTGGATTTAATGAGATCATATAACTGAAAAAAATCAAGAAGAAGATAAGTTCAATTACATAACATCATTGAACATTACAAATTCACCACATCTAATATACTTTTAGGTAGAATCAACTAAAAGTTCCAAAATTGAAACCATTTAAAAGGCGATAAGAGAACATAAACATCATTGAACATAACAAACACATGATTGAACCATAAAAAAATTGAACATTTTACAAATTAACCACATCACACATTTTTGATAGAATCAACTAAAAGTTCAAAAATTGAAGCCATTTAAAATGTGAGCAGAGAGAGAAAGAAAGATTCATACTTGATCAGCTTCAGAATCTTGTCGATCGGAAGAAGAAACTTGTCCATTTCTTTCGTTGGTTTGGGCATCATCTTCGTCGTCTTCGGAACTGACTTCGGGTAGATTTAGTAACTCTAAGGCTCTTTGGCAATCATCGAGTAAAGCTTGTAACGTTTTCCGTTTGACACGAATATTATCTTTGTTGATTTGTTTCCCTTTGATTTCGCTATCGATGTCCATTGTTTTTGTCTCTTGCTAGGGTTTGTGAGTTACCCCAACCTCAGAGAGATTGCAATCGAAGCTTTTGCGACATGGAATCTGATCAGGGACTCGCCGAAGCACGAAGATCTATTGCAAATCTAAGATGAAGACGACGACGACTCGTTGTTGTCGTGCAAATTTTCTTCCCTTTTTGTTTGTTTTCTTTTTCCGGCAAACTAATTTGTTTTGTTTTCTCAAGCTTTTTTTATTTAAATGGGAATTTCGTTTTATGTGTGAGTTGCTAAGTTGTAACATTACAGTGAACTATTTGCATTAATAAGTTTTTGACATTTTTTTTTCCACTATTTTAAAAAAAAAACAACGAAGGGATATACTCCATGTCCAATATAATATCTGGATAAAACAGAACCAGAACAGAGATAAAACACAACAAACCAGCCTAGAACAATTGAGGAGGCCCTTAGAAAACAATAACGACGGCAAAACTTCAACTCACTCACTGTTGTAAGTCTTTTCTGATAAAATCATCGATCTCAGCCAGGATGGAGCACTCCGGGCGATATAAGACTGAGTGCGTTGATCCTTTGTAACACTCCTAGCTATATTCAAAGCAGGGGTATTACAAATCTCAGCGGCAAACATAACTCTCCAAGCAGTAAATTGCTGTAGATTGGCTTGAATATTTTGGACCAACGTGTCATCACCTCTGAAAAAATTTGCAGAGCCGAAAATATCAACAATCATTCTTGAAGAGACCTCAAAATGACATGGTTGAATCTTAAAGAGCTCATATTTTCAGTAGCCCACTCAACAGTTCTGCCTCTAACCGAGAGTTCACCTTGGAATAGGATCGTCTATCATGTAAGACTATATTACCCCGATGATCTCTAGCTTTCCAGGCTACTCCACAGTTCTTATTCGCTACAGCCCAAGAGCAGCCAATGTTACATTTGATAAAGGGATGTGTCGGCTGTCTCCATTTATGGTACTGAGGATCTATTCTCTGACTTAGATCATTAGTCTTGTGCACTGGACCATTAGCTATGAACCATTCATCAGCTTCATCTTGGGCAAGTTCCACCAAGCTATCTATGGACTGTCTTAGTATGTTAGCATTTAGAACATGTTTGATATGTGATGTGTGTTAGGTTTTACTTCGAACAAACACAATGAAAATGTTGCAAGTGCATAGCTTATTCGTGCGTAGTATTTAGGGATCGAATCCCATAAAGAATCAAGTTGCTTGAACGCTTTTATTGGGGTTTACGGTGAACGAAAAATAGCAAGTAAATAACGAAGTAAATCCTCAATAAAACAAAATGTTGGGCGTTAGGGATCTCGGAGGGGATTCATCTAGAGAGTTTCATTTAAAGATTCAAAGAATAGAGATCACTCACTAAGCCTATTTTGTAAGCTAAATTACCTATATCTAAACTACTCTGCAAATCAACTAGTTAGCAGGTAATGACGCAGCTCGATATGAATATTAAATTATTAAGTTCGATTGGTTCACTAAACACCATGAGTACCCAAACAATTGGCAGGCCATGAGGAAAAGCTCGTTCAAGTCTATGTCAGGTTATAAAGCTTAGTGTTTATGACTGGTCTACTTCTTAGGAACTGATTCAGTTCGTGACACTTTCAGATGCATTAACAGCGTGACCAAAGAATTTTGCTTAGAACTCTACCCTAAAAATCACCACTCAAATTAGAAAATCATAGAATTTCACCCTTAAACCCAACTAATAAACTACTCAGACATAACTAAAGCAAACTAGATCATGAGTGGTGAAAATATATGAATAATACTCCATCCATTCCATTTTATAAGAGTTTTAGGCATTTTTTTTGTTCCATTTTATTAGAAATTTTACAAATTTCTATGCAAAATTTAAGTTTTGATTGGTTGAGTTGATTTAAAGTAAAACATTAAATACTACTTTTGTAAAGAAAAGTAGATTTTTTAATATGCACGTTTTTAGCTAAAACTTCTTATAAAATAGAACGGAGGGAGTAAACAAACTAATAAAGCCAAAAAGGTTTTCAGAGGTACTTCTCTAAAAAGTTACAGAAGAGATCTTCTTTTAAGATGTAGAAAACTGTTGAAAGTGATGAGAGATGATGATGAACTATGTGTTTGAATCTTCAAAGGGTTCTCCACGAGATTCCTTATGTTTGAGACGTGCTTGGCTGCTTAGATATTTAGAGGTGGGGGTTTTACCTTATAGGTCTTAAGAATGAGTATTTATAGGTTTGAGGCATGTAAATTTGGTTTAGGGTTTCCTTAGGTCAAAATAATTGAAATGATGTCATTTTGGATGAAGGGGACTTCAATAATCATCGGCCGCTCCATTGGGGCTTGGTGGCACGGAGGAATAATCATGGCTTATGGGCGTGGTGGTGGCTTCTGGTTCGGGCTCGGTATGACATCTCTTTAGTGCTTTTATCGTAACTTCTGATTGGCTAAATTCTTGGATTAATTCCAGTTGGAAGCTAAATTTGACTCTTCTATCTTTACAATGATATAAAGAATATTAAATTTGGTCGAGAGAGAGGCCTTCAAAGGTGGCCTTCAATCTGAAGCTCTGAAACTGTCTTAAAACGTGTTTTGTTCCCTTTTTGATTTTTTTTGGAAACCACTTCTTCAAAGTAAAAATACTAAGAAGTTGGCTTAAAGAACTTAAATATTAAGAAACACTTGTTAAATCAACATAAAAACATCGCTAAAATAGGTAAAAATACGGTGTTATCAATATGTTTACTTAAATGACTTAACTTCAACTCTCGTTGCTTAAGGATACTTACCTTATTAATTGTTGATTCCACCAACCTAACTATCGCTTTCGGTCTCATAGGTTAGCCTAGAGATCTTATACAAGGTAGCTAATCATGCATAAGCATTCAAATCACAAAAGATGAAGAACTCTAATGATAATTCCCTAAACTAAAAACCTCAACCTAAACGATCATTGAATCCCCTTGAACAGCCCCTGAATCCAACAAGTGGATTACTAATACATAGATGAAATCATAATAAACTAATTCAATGATTGCATAAATATTAAAATAACTATAATGGGGTTCGGAAAGCACTTTTGAAAGAGTAAGAGATTTCGTCTCCCAAAGCTACGAAAATAAAAAGCTAAAGACGTAAAAGTAACAAAGTGGAATTGTTTAGGGTTATCTAAATAATAAGAGATTTAGATTAGGGTTAATGAAATTAAGCTGCCCAAAAGCTGGAAATACGAACTTGGTAGCTTGAAGAAGCTTATGGACATATAAAATGCTATGCTATGATGTATCTCCAAATAGGGACATATATTGTATCATAAAACTCCACATATCTACAAGAAGGACACAATTAGAATCTGGGAAACATAATTAAAAGTTGCTGCTGGAGCAGGGGGAATGTTGGACCCTTACTCTTGGGGAGCTAGACGTCTTTATGTCAGTCACTGTTGGTACCGGTTTTAGCACCCTACCATAAACCCGACCCAAACCGATATCCACTCATTTGAAGCCCAAATCAACTTTGGCCCATCAAGAGAAACTAGCCGACTTGCACAGGAAGTAGCCGACTTGGAAGAAAAGGGAAAACCTAATCGTAAAAGGAAAAGAACAATTAAATAAAGAAAAGCCCGAATATGGCCCAAAACCGACTTAAACCGTCGTAGGATCACTATATTAAAGAGCTTCCAAAACGTTGAAGGGCATCCACAATCGCAAAGAAGACCTAAACCTTATATTGAATAGTTTTTGTCTCCTCTTTGCTCAAAACTCTCGTTACTTGTTCATCACGAAATCAATAAAGATCATCTATTTACTCTAATCTTATCTTTAAAACCCTAGTTCTTATTACTCCAATTCTTGGTTCAACAATTGGCGCCGCTTGTGGGGACTCTTACAAAAAGTTCTTGTTCAAAGATGGTTGGAATAGATGGCATCATCCGATCTGAAGATCAAATTGTACCTCAGAATCGAATCTCATCAACCCACTCACCGTGGATCCACTCACTGCCAACGGAGAAACCCGTCCTCAAGGGGATAACGAGGTCACTCTCCAGGAAGACAACGAAGTCCTTCCTCCTAGAAACAACGGAGTCCTTCCTCCTGGAAACATCGGAGTCACCCCACCAATCATTCTGCCACCGAACAATGGGCCCACTCTGGTTAACCAACCTCCTCCTCCACCGTAACACTTCTTTGTCAACAGAGCCATGAAAGAAAGCGCAACCCGTGCAGCTTACAACCCTCAACCTCCAGCAATCCTTGATGGGTCGTGTACGCTGACCTCCGACATGCATGCTCGGAACATCTTCCCCGCACTTAACCAGGTCGCCACACCTACACAATTCACCCCTCAACTACTTTACGAAGAACTCGCCAATACCAGAGAACAAGAAATTGAGCTCCAGCAGACCATCAAAGCCCTTAAATCTCAGATGCACAAAGTGACGAGTTTGGCCCCCGATATTGACCTCATACTCGAAGAAGCCCAGCAGACCCCATTCACAGAATGGATGACCAGAGCCGATATGAGCAGCATCGCAAAACAAAAGATACCTAGCTATGTCTGTGTGACCAAGGATACAACAGACCCCATCGCCCACGTCACCGCTTTCACCATCGCCACAAGCCAAGCTCGCATCCTGAGCGAAGACAAGGATGTCATCCTTTGTCAGTTGTTCGTAGAAAAACTAGGTGGAGCCGCCCTCTAATGGTTCTCAAAACACAAGCCTCATACTGTCAACTCTTTCAGTGACCTCACCCAAGCATTCATGAAGCAGTACTCGATTCTTGTCCCACACAAAGATTCTTCTGCCAATCTATGGAACGTCAAGCAGTCATCGACGGAAAATCTTCACTCTTTCATTGAACGTTTCAAGAAAGTCGCATCTTGCGTTACTATGGACGATGCAAGTTCAATTAAAGCCTTGCGAAAAGGCATGTGGTTTGAAGGTCGTTTCCGTAAAACACTCAGCTACAACAAACCGACCTCCCTGGAAGATGCCTTTCACCGAGCCACGGTATACATAAACATTGAAGAAGAACACCACCACCCTCTCAGGAAACAACACGCATCATGTGCTCCTACAACATTGTCCAAAGAAAAAACAAAGGCAATATTCCGAGAACCACGCCTTCATGGCTACGACAAAACAAAGCATCACGACTCTTTGTACCATGTTAGCAGCAACGCACGCTCTCTACCTTGGAACAAATATTTGAGACCCGAAGAGGAATCTGAAGAGAAAGGAATCAGCCACCAACCTAGATCTGAGAACTCAAGACGATCAGACTACGAACAGTCCAGTCGGTCAAATGAACGACGAGGAAGTACATCAAACTCCTACTGTGATTTTCACAAAACATCAGGGCACTCCAAATCAAGTTGTCGACATCTGTACGATGAGCTATACAGAAAGTATAACAGAGGGGAATTACCTAATGTAGCTTTGAGATTGCTTGATTCGCGATGAAGAGATGATAGACCAAGTCAACATGAATGATTAGGTAGAGACGAGCAACATCATCCGAAGAAGCAAAAAGAAGAAAAGCCAGAAACTCGGGACAGCCACGAAATATGACAAAATGATGAAGCTAAGCCCTAAGAAGACAATTTAGACGATGACCACAATAAAGAATGATTAGCAGTCACCGTCATCATGGGAGGAGTAAGCTCGTGCAATGACTCGGTCAGGTCGATCAAAGATTATCAGCGCAAAACCAAGTCGGCTACTCAATGGAACACACCGGTCAATCTTGTTAAAGGAACCGACCTTCCCATAATCTTCTCATACGCCGACACAAAGGGTTTGGATCTTCCTCACAACGATCTTCTTGTCATCACACTCGCTATTGGAACTTATATACAAGGAGACTTTGACAAGAATAAATATTTCCCTTATGCATATCAAGCCATACGAAAGAAGGCTCACCGGTTTCGACAGTAGGTTGATTAAAGCATCGGGAACAATAAAGTTATCTGTTCAAGCCAGAAACGTTTGCGATTTGGTAAAGTTTGTAGTCAATAATAAACCAGCTGTTTACAACGTTATTATGGGAACACCATGGCTACACATCATGAGGGCAGTCGCTTCAAGTTACCCAGTGCTTACGCTTCCCATCTGGACGGCAGATATTTACGATCAAGGGAAATCATGCAAAAGCTCAGACCTGTTTCATCAAAGAGTTGAAGCTCAAAACACCAACAGTGACGGTCCACACAATATCCGATGAGAAGACAAGCTATGATACGGTATGATCTAAACCGCTAAAATCAAACAAAGAACTCGTAGAGATGATCCAACTCGACTTATCGGCCCCGGAGAAGGTCGTAGGTGTAGGCTCCCAGCTCAACCTCAACCTTCGCTACTGAATCGAAGCTTTTCTCAAAGAAAACATAACAACATTCACTTGGATTATTGAAGACATGATTGGAATCTACCCAAGCATCACTTCTCACGAACTCAATGTCGACTCAACCTACAAACCAGTTTGTCAAAAGCACAAGAAATTAGGAATCGAACGAGCTAAAGCCATAAATGAAGAAGTAAAAAAACTGTTAAAGGCCGGTTTAATCCAGGAAGTCAAGTATCCCAAGTGGTTAGCAAACCCAGTTGTGGTAAAAAAAAAGAATAGAAAGTGGCGAGTATGTGTCGACTTCACCGACATCAACAAAGTGTGTCCAAAGGATTGTTTTCCTTTACCATATATCGACCGACTAGTAGAAGCAACGGCTGGAAATGAGCTGCTCTCTTTTATGGATGCTTTCTCTGGATACAATCAAATCAAAATGCACCTTGACGACCAAGAGAAAACATCCTTTATCACGGATAGAGGAACATACCGCTATAAAGTAATGATTTTCTGTTTAAAAAACGCAGGAGCAACATATCAGCACCTGGTAAATAAGATGTTCGCAAACCAACTAGGCAAAACAATGGAAGTCTACATTGACGAGATGCTCGTCAAGTCAGCTCGGGCAGATGATCATGTCAATCATTTGGAAACATGTTTCAAAATCTTGAACAAGTATGGCATGAAACTAAATCTAGCCAAGTGCACCTTCGGAGTCACGTCAGGAGAATTCCTTTGATACATAGTTACCCAGCGCGGAATAGAGGCAAACCCCAAGCAGATATCGGTTATTATCGACCTTCAATAGCCTCGTGACAAAAGAGAAGTTCAACACTTATCCGGATGAGTAACAACACTTAATCGTTTTATATCCAGATCGACCAATAGGTGTTTTCCTTTCTATAAATTATTGCGTATCTCGAAGAAAAAAGATTTCGTATGTAGCGAGCAGTGCGAGCAAGAGTTTCAAGAGCTCAAAACTTACTTGTCAACACCTCCGGTCCTTGCTAAACAAATGACGGTGAGACACTCTATCTATATATAGCCGTGTCCGACGTAGCGGTCAGTAGAGTCTTAATAAAAGAAGATCCCGGAGAACAAATGCCAGTTTTCTACATAAGCAAAACATTTGAAGATGCTGAAACAAGGTACTCGACACTTGAAACATCAGCTCGAAAACTCCGACCATACTTTTAGAGCCATCCGATCATTATATTGTCCGACTTAAACATCTGAAGCATCCTTCACTCACCAAGTCAGTCAGGTCGGCTAACCCAGTAGGCAATCGAGCTTAGTGAATACGACGTAACCTACAAACCTCGGAAAACGCAAAAGTCTCAGGTTCTTGCCGACTTTATCATTGAATTGCCAAAAGATGCCACGATTATTGAAGAAGAAGAGCAAACATGGGAATTATACGTCGATGGTGCATCTTCACAGCAAACGGTGAGACGCTCGAACATGCTTTCCGTCTTAACTTTAAACCGACTTACAACGTCATGGAGTACAAAACTTTGATCGCGGGCGTCAGATTAGCCAAGGGGATGGGTGTAGAGCACCTGAAAGCTCATTGCGATTCTCAGCTCGTCGCAAGTCATTTCAACGGGGAATACGAATTAAAAGACGAACGAATGATCAAGTATCTAAAACTTGTGCAGAAATTAACCAAAGACTTTGCAACATTCAACCTCATCAAAATACCTCGAACGGACAACAAGTCGACGGATGCACTCGCAGCTTTGGCAATAATGGCGAAACTTGGGAACTCGAGATCAATCCCAATCAAAGCAATCGACAAACCAAGCATCGACATGTCTCTGAAAGTATGCGCGATAGTCGAGAATAAACAAGCAGCACCATAAGCAAAAGTACTAGAAGATTGGCGGATCCCTATTAGGGTAGTGGTGGAGACACTTCTCCTGGACGCCATAGTGACTCTCCAATATTATCCTTGGAACTCTCATTAGCTGAAATAATGAATACGGAGGTAGCGGTACTACCTTGTAGAACTGGTAAGAAGAAGATATCCTGTTTCTTGGGCTCTAAGCAAATGTTGTCAGGGTCCTTGTTGAGTCTGTGGTGTTCCCTTACCTCTGTATGGTCGTCTTCTAGTCTTTATCCTATGTCTTGGAGCTTGGTGGTAATAGGATATTCTCTAGGTGATAGCGAAGTTTCTTGAATGATTTCCTTGGTGAGCAAACTTCCCTTTAGTTCTTCATGCTCTATGAGTGTGAATAAGCTCTCCAATGACTTGATAAACTCCTCTCTTAAGCATCTTGTTCCTGACCTCATTCTTGGAGTTTGTCTCATGACTGGTATGCTAACTTCTTCGGCAACTTTGAGGGAACTTGTTTCGATGTCCTCATCACCTACTGTACAACAGGTTCACAACACTCATAGCATACAAGAAGAAAAACGAAACTGTTATAAAAATATTAAAAAAAAAAACAAAGAAGAAAGAACATAAAAGACCACGTACATTCACGGTATGGTTGGCGATTTGCTGATACACCTCCAAATCCGGCATCGTGTCCAAGTCAGGTAAAAGCCCATCCTGACTACCAACCACCCTGAACAGACTCGAGCTCGCCCCAACATATTGATAAACAGGTTTATCGGGGTTATACCTGTATGAAGGCAAAGCTGCTATTTTCGCTACTGTCAAGGGCTGACTTGAGGTATCACCGATCATGTCAGCTGGTCTTTTCTTCGAACCCTCTTTGACAACCAAAGGAATTAACAGAATCTCTGTACTAATAACCAGTGTGTCTGCTATAAGAATTTCTTAAATTCTTACCCACTGTTGCTCTCAGTAAGGTCGAGAGTGTATGGTTTACTACCTCAGTTTGACCAACAGAAACAGCTGTAGGAGTAATGTAAATGTAAAGTTTTTGCATTTCAAAAACTTCGTGTGGGGGTAAGTGGCGCTAGACTATTCTTCTTATCCTTGTGCATGAAGGTGTAGTAGTTGGTATGTCCATTGTGTAAAGCCACCTTGTTAAATTGCCATGGTCTTCCCAGTAAAAGATGTCAGGTTTGCATGGGAACTACATCACATACTACCAGGTCCGTGTACTTTCCAATACTGAATAGAGCTGTGACTTGTTTGGAAATCTTGAGCTCGGTCTCATTGTTAAGCCATCGAAGTCTGTAGGGTCATGAATGCTTGGTCTTTGGAAGACCTAACTTATCAACCAAATACTTGCTGGCCACGTTAGTGCATGAACCCCCATCAATAATTAAACTACATACCTTAGAGTTGATTGTACACCGGGAGTTGATTGTACACTGAGAGTGGAAACTGTTTTCTCGTTGAATAGTTTATGGATCATAGAGTGTACTAAGAACCCTCCTTGTCACCAGAAGCTCTCCTGTTTCTGGATACTCCACAATGTCTTCTTCAGAGTCTCCTTGCTCACCGTCAGGGTCATCTTGGGACTCATATTCACCATTTGGCTTCAGAATCATCACCCTTTGGTTCGGACACTCTCTGGAATAATGTCATTTTCTTTGACATTTAAAACATGTAATATCTCGTGCCCTTTGAGTAGGAAACTTACCTTGGTCTGGTCTGGTGCCCTTGGAAGTTTCAGGAGCTGGTTTCTTGAACTTTGACTCATCAGTAATGGATTTTCCTTTGTCTATGGCTCGCGGTGGTGGAGTCCAAGGGGTTTTGTTTCTAGGAGCAGAAGCAGATTTCCTCTTAATATGTTGCTCAGCTTGGACCGCAAGATGCAACAATTCATCGAAGTCGTGGTAAGGTTGTCTCTCCACCTTTTTTACTATCCGATCATGTAATCCATCAAGAAACTGAGCCATCAAGGTCTCCTCAGCATCTTCAGTTTCCAATCTGTTCTTAAGAGTTTCAAATTCTTCAAAATATTCATCTAATGATTTTGTCCCTTGAATAAGCTTCTGAAACTTCTTTTGAAGATCACGATGGAAATGAGCTGGTACATATCTCTTCCTCAAACTGAACCTCATATCCTCCCAGTTATTAACTTGGTCGTGTCTAAGCCTCCTCTTCTCTAACACGTCTCTATCCCACCATGCTAGAGCATTTTTAGTGAGTTGAGCTAAGCTAATGACATTTTCCTCGCCTCCGAGTAGTTGTAGTACTCAAAAATGTACTCTATTCTTTTTTCCCAGTCAAAGTATGCTTCAAGGTTGACTCTTCCCGCAAAGGTTGGTGCCGTAAGTTTGACGTCCTTTCCTTTATGTCGTGGCTGGTCTTCATCCAAATCTCTGAACCTAGCCCTCTCTTGTCTCCTTGGTTGTGGATTAAGGTTAGGAGCTGGTAGTGGGTCATCTTCTCTGCCCCTTATGTCTTTGTCAGCTTCTCCCTCTTGTTGTTGTGGTCTACGAGCGTTGGGAGGTTGTCCAACTCTCACATGCTGAGCTTGGATTTCCAGGCGTGTCATTCGGTCACTGACAGACCAAATTGCCTCTAGTAATTGGTTCATTGTCACTGGTGCAGCTTCTTCTCCCATCGTACCCTGTGATGGATGAGCAAACAGATCAAGTGCAAATGGAAAATTCAAAGTAAAACACTAATTCAATGCAATGTAAATGAGTAGGTAAAACAAAAATTTTATATTTTTTTTTTGAGTTTTAAATGTGTATGATGAATGATTGAGTGTTTAAACAGAACAATGCAACAGAGTAGTAGATGAACGAAATAAACGGGTGCAGCAAAACGAAATAATGCAACAAGTGACACAAGTAAATATGAAGTAATGTCATGAGCTGAAAGAAGCGACAATCAAATCCAGAGCAACAATCAATCGAAAGCAACAAACAATCGAGCAACAGCATCGATGTCAACAACTAGCAAACCCTAAATATTGTTTTTTGATTTTACGTAATTGATTTAACAGCAACACAAAAGCAATTATGCAGAATATGAGTATCTAGACGATGCAATGCTAGCTTCGTCGAAACAAATCGCAATCAGTAGTACCGAGCAACAATCAGAGCAACACAACGACAATCAAGAGCAACACAGCAACAATTCACTTGAAACCCTAACAATTTTTTTTTTTTAACTATGCAGACACGAAAGACCTAGCAACTATGCAATGACAGAATCAAAGAACTCAAATCGTAGCAATAATAGCAAAGCAACAATGAAACAATTCTAACGGAAGCAATGAAACAATTTTTAGGGTTTTTTTTTTGAATGGAAACTAACTAGATGCAGCAACAAAACACAAAGGGGATAGATCCATCTAAATTTCGAGCCTAACCTCTGATACCAAGATGATGTATGCACCGGATGAAGATGACTACAAGCGGAGGGGTTGTGAACCTTCTAGCTGGCCGTACGGCTCTCTCTAGGGGATTCGGTAATGTAATTGAATGAAACACGAACAGGGGAATGATAGACACCACACAAAACTATGATAAGTCTGGAGACACTAGATTCACAAGGCTTCACAGAAAAGTGAAAGGAATATCGACTGCTTTCTTCAAGAAGAAAATAATACTATTTTTATTAATTCAAAGGTAATTTTTTACAACTCAGGCCTGGGGTTTTATAAGATAGGCCTAGGTCAGACATCACGAAATAAAAGAAAAAAACAGGAAATTTTAAAGAAAACAACAAGTACTTCGAAATAAAACAACATGACGTGTAAATTTAAACAACAAACTCCAAAAAAGGAAAGTATGGGCGGATGGAGCTTCTTCTTCAATTCTCCAGGGACTAAGGCATTTTTAGAGCTTGTGAAAGATGTTGAAACTGATAACAAGCTTGACAATGCGCACTAAGGGTGTTACCTCGTTAAAACCTTTCTTTGAAAACCCAATGGGACAAAACCGAGATAAGAAAAAAGAGTACAATTCCTTTGCACGTCTTTGTGTGTATCAAACCTAGGGTAGTGGTGGAGACACGTGTCCTGAACGCCATGGTGACTCTCCAATATTATCCTTGGAACTCTTATTAGCTGAAATAATGAATATGGAGGTAGCGGTACTACCTTGTAGAACTGGTAAGAAGAAGATATCCTCTTTCTTGGGCTGTAAGCAAATGTTGTCAGGGTCCTTATTGAGTCTGTGGTGTCCCCTTAGCTCTGCATGGTCATCTTCTAGTCTTTCTCCTATGACTTGGAGCTTGGTGGTAATAGGATCTTCTCTAGGTGCTAGCGGAGTTTCTTGAATGATTTCCTTGGTGCGCAAACTTCTCTTTAGTTCTTCTTCTCTATGAGTGTGAATACGCTCTCCAATGACTTGTTAAACTCCTCTCTTAAGCATCTTGTTCCTGACCTCGTTCTTGGAGTTTGTCTCATGACCGGTATGCTAACTTCTTCGGCAGCTTCGAGAGAACTTGTTTCGATGTCCTCATCACCTACTGTACAACAGGTTCACAACACTCATAGCATACAAGAAGAAAAACGAAACTGTTATAAAAAATATTAAAAAAAAACAAAGAAGAAAGAACATAAAAGACCACGTACATTCACGGTATGGTTGGCGATCTGCTGATACACCTCCACATCCGGCATCGTGTCCAAGTCAGGTAAAAGCCCATCCTGACTACCAACCGCCCTGAACAGACTCGAGCTCGCCCCAACATATTGATAAACAGGTTTATCGGGGTTATACCTATATGAAGGCAAAGCTGGTATTTTTGCTACTTTCAAGGGCCGACTTGAGGTATCACCGATCATGTCAGCTGTCTTTTCTTCGAACCCTCTTTGACAACCAAAGGAATTAACGGAATATCTGTACTAATAACCGATGTGTCTGCTATGATGCTCTTCTTACTTGCCTCCTTTTCAGGAGGAGTCATTGTAGAACGAGTAAGACCATAAGACGTGCCCTTCTTCTGAAATTCAGCAACTTCACCCCCAGATTAGATTTTTTCTGAATACGGGTTTAGCTTGAATTCGGTTGGGACCAAGTTGACAACCTCAACAGAGCCGTCATCCTTGGCAGCTTGGCTCGATCCACCGCTCGCCTTCAAATTCATGGGCATCATCTCTTCGTCTGTTCGTCCTCCGATTCAGCTTCTTCCTCCGCCTCAGAGATCGGTGCGATAACACACGAAACGTGCTTACCTGCAAGAAAAACAAAATTCTTAAATCCTACTCGGCAAAAAAAAAAAAAAGAGAATCAAAGTGCTTCTAGATTAATCTTTACCTGAAGAAAAACGTTTCTGACAAAAGTGATCTTTCATGATCTGCCTCCACTTAATCATTCCCAGTGCACGAATTTTATCCAGATCATGGGAGAAGTTGGGCGAAGGAGCTTTGTCCAAAGGATGACGATCTGCAAAAAAAATAAAAATAAAATAATAATATATAAGTGAGAAGCAGAATCAAAGTAAACATCGATGATACACCGACAAGTAAACTCCTTACCATATTGCAAAACCCAGCGTCTGAAAAACTGGTTCGGACGCGCAAAGGAGGTCGATTCATCAATTTTAGCAAAGAAATAAAAACGCTCCCAATCCTTTGCCTTTTTTACTTTCTTGAGCGTAGTCAGCCGATGCACAGGCTTGGTACCCAGATAAAAGATTTTTGGTCTCTTCTTGCTTATCTTCTTAATCAGACTAACTTTTTCCAGGAATCGTGGATCGACTTCAATCTTCAGTTCGCTACCCAATAGCAAAAGTCCGAGTAGGTGAACAATCGCCGTACAAGACAATTGAGAAATCGCGATCTTCCTTTCACGGCACTAAGCAACCAGAAGTTGAGGAAGGGGAAACCACATACGACCTGTAAAGAAGTACACCTTGTACAAACAGACGTAACCAGACGGACAATTCCAAGGTCTCTCGTGCAGCTCGGGAATTCTTATCTCCACCGCATCTGATATCCCGCAACGTGATCTCATCAATTTAATCGATTCCGGAGTACTCCAAGAGGGAATGATCCCTGCAATATTATCAACAACAAATTATTCCGCCCCACGTGTCGGCTCCTTATTAGCTTTCTCCTTACGAGAACCTTTCTTCTTCCCTTTGGTCTCCTCCCAGAGATATTCATCTGGAGTTCGGAAATCTGAAGAACCCTCCAGATAAATTTGCCGACTAGATCCATTAGCTCGGTCACAACAAACTATCGCACAAGCCAGAATAGCCGAACTTCTGGGAGAAATTGATTCAGTATCAACAACGTTCTTCTTCTTTTTCTGATTTTTTCTTATCACACTTGTAGACATCACGTCAAGATTTGAAGATTGGTCGAATAAATAGCCAAAATTCAAGGATCACAGTAGAAGACTTACCAATTTGCGGCGGAGCAATACCAGAGAATAAGAGAATTCGACAAATGAATAAATTACTCAAGAGAAAAATGAGAGAAATTTACCGTTGATACGGATAAAGAAATGAGGGCGAAAATCCACTATTTATAAAGAAAAAGGCAATTTTTCGATTACCCCTTAGGCGACTGTTTGGTTTCTGACCTAGAAAACCGTCTAAAAAGATACACTATCCACCGATCGAGGTAAAATTTATTAATAAAATATTCAAAAATATCTTGCCACGTTACGTTTCTTATCGTTGATTACGCCGACCTGCCCAAAAAAAAATCGATTTGTAAGCCGACCTAATCTCGCAAAGTAAGCTGATTAGAATCGCTTTATAAGCCGACCTAAGCTCACAAAGTAATCCGATTATAATTGTTTCGTAAAGCCGACATAATCTCGGGGAGTAAGTAGATTAGAAAATCGCATTATAAGCTGATATTATCTTGTAACCGTCTCCCCGAGGTCGACCAGAATGTGAAATTTGGCCAAAAACCAATCACGATCTTCGGATTCCAAAAAATGGATCTCGATTTACATCAGGCCATTTACTCTATTTCATCAAAATCTCAAACATTCATTCTGATGAACAGGGGGGAGACTAACTGTTGGTACCGGTTTTAGCACCCTACCATAAACCCGTCCTAAACCGATATCCATTCATTTGAAGCCCAAATCAACTTTGGCCCATTAAGAGAAACTCGCCGACTTGCGCAAGAAGTAGCCGACTTGAAAGAAAAGGGAAAACCTAATCGTAAAAGCAAAAGAACAATTAAATAAGGAAAAGCCCGAGCATGGCCCAAAACCGACTTAAACCGTCGTAGGATCACTATAAATAAAGAGCTCCCAAAATGTTGAGGGGCATCCATAATCGCAAAGAAGACCTAAGCCGTAGATTGAATAGCTTTTGTCTCCTCTTTGCTCAAAACTCTCATTACTTGTTCATCACGAAATCAATAAAGTTCATCTATTTACTCCAATCTTATCTTTGAAACCCTAGTTCTTATTGTTCCAATTCTTGGTTCAACAATAACCTCCACATTAACATGTCAGAAGATGATGTGCAAAAGTTAAACTACTTATGTTCCTGGGAAGGTGTTCTATGTTTAATATTAAGGAAGGGTTATTTGAATAAATGATGAGAGATATGTAAGAACGGCGGATGTTAAGGTTTCAGGATCATAGTCTATTTCATATTTGCTTTATTTTCTGATCGTAGTTCGTATTCAGCTGAACCCAAAAACGTGTATGGTCTGAGATCCTACCCATTTCAAAAGTAGCAAAAGAATTTGGAAAAGATGTTAACCAACAACTGTATACCAGCACCCGGTCTAACTTCTTTCCTATGGGGTTTTCTTCTTGATTATTTGTCCATGTAAACTGATGACCCACATAAGAGAGATCCGAGAGTTCACAATATCTTGTGGTGTCTTGAAACTCAATGATTGCTGCTCAATTTGACAAATATTCTTGTGCACGAGAGTGCTCGCTTGAAGATAATGTAACATTAAAATCCCCTAGCACAAGCCATCACTACAAGAAAACAGCCGGAATCAGATGGAAAAATCCGTCGGAAATCCGTCGGAAAATGGGGATTCCGTCGGAAATCCGTCGGTTTTTGCCGTATGAACTATGTCATCGGAATTTAAAATCGCATCGGAAATTTGTCTAAATTTTTGACGGATTTCTGACGGAATCTAGTTTCTGGACATCCGTCGCCAATCCAT
This sequence comes from Cardamine occulta, assembly GCA_028015245.1. Lineage (NCBI taxonomy): Eukaryota > Viridiplantae > Streptophyta > Magnoliopsida > Brassicales > Brassicaceae > Cardamine > Cardamine occulta. The sequence goes on from CM051390.1 coordinate 10,064,976, forward strand.
CGGACATCCGTCGGAATTTCTGACGGATTCCCGATGGAATTCCGATGTTTTTAACCGACGGTGACCGATAGATTACCGACGTTTGTCTGACGGACAAAAACCGACAGATTTCCGATGGATATGAACACCGATGGATTTCCGACGGAATTCTGATGTTTTTGAACCCGAAAGAGACCGACAGATTCCCGACGTAGTATCAACGGAGACAAACCGACGGATTTCCGACGGATCTAAAAACCGACGGAATGCGAAGTTTTTTTTTTAATATAATATTTTAAAAAATCAATTAATTTTAAGAAAATTAAATTTTTAAAAAGAAATGAAAAATAAAATTTAATAGTATTGAAAATTAAAATTGAATATTATTGTAATTTTTTAATAATTCAAAAATAAAATAAAACATAAAATTGTTTATAATCTGAAAATGAAACTAAACGCCCGGTGGACGTGGTGGATATTGCGAAAAGAATTCGTTCATCCGTTGGATCATCGCTTGTTGATCAGCTTCATATTTCGCCTGTTGCGCTTCTTCGGCCTCTTTAAGGCGTTGCATATCCGCCTTCGGCTCCTCCATTTCAGCGTCTCTTTCTGCGAGCTTCGCTCTAAGATCGTCGCTCTAAGATCATCGCTAGGATCTCCGTAAAAGCGTGAAGTAGCCGAGTAAGATGCTGAATCGTCCGGAAGACCAAAGACCCGACCTTTGGTCTTCGGAGTACACTGCAGAAATGAAAAGTTGAATAAATATTTGAAATTAAATAAAAATTGATTAAAATTTTAAAATTTACTTACCGCGTAGACGAATTCGTTGATCTTCTCGATAGGGACTTTGGTGAGAGGCGGAGTTCCTTCAATGATTGGTTGACTAAGAAGATACTCAGCACCCATCGTCCTGACATTGCCAACGATCTCCCGAGCTAAACCATCTTAGATTTCATTGGTGTTCTTGTTGGTGTGTGCAACTTCGATCAATTTGACGGCAGAAGGTTGGACACCATCTTGCCGAAACTACAAAATTAACAAATATAGTAAATATTTTGAATATAAAATTGAAAAAAACAACATATTGATTAAACCAAAAACTTAGAAGTTGTTTCGCCTTTGTGACCAAACTGGTTGCTCCTAGATTGTGCGTCGCCTTACCCTTTCCTTTGCGATCGCTGTTCCAGCATGCAGAGTGGGTTGTGGAGCTAGCCTTCGTAGCGTCTTCACTCCAGTACGCTATCAACCCGTTCCATAGGGCCGGGTTCATAACCAACTCCCTTGGAACAAGATTCCTCGACCACAACGCCTTCCACTCGTTCCGTGAATACATTATTGCCACTTTTTTGTGGAAGTCCCTTCTAACCAAAGCGGTAATGTGACTCTCCCAAGTAAATTCTTGCTGAAAAAAATGAAAATTAAATTAAAATAAACTAATAAACTAATTAAATTCAAAGTTAACAATAAAGAAAATGAAAAACTTACCGCAAATTGCCGAAACCACATTTCCTGCTCTTCTAAGGGCATTTGGGTGTACGTCGGATACGGATGCTGAAGCAATCCATTAAGCATCCGGTTAATAGACTTGGAAATCCCATTTCCCGAATCTTTAAACCTTCAAAACAAATTGTTTTGTAGACTTTAAATAGTTTATTAAAAAATATTAAATAAAATTTAATATTTTAAAATTGGAAAATGAGACTTACCATGTGTCTGTCCCAACACAATCCGGATGAAAGACGTGAATCGTGATGCAATTGTTTATTAAAATGACTATAAATTACTCGATTCCCAGATCCCTTGTAATATAATCCGTAATCCCTTATAAATTTTTTTAAAAATGATTATAAATTTATACAAATGATTTTAAATATGTAAAAATGATTATAAAATTTTAAAATGATTATAAATTTCTAAAATGATTAATAATTTCTAAAAAATGATTATAAATTAATACAAATGATTATAAATTTGTAAAAATGATTATAAATTTATAAAAAATTAATTATAAATTTTTAAAAAATTAATTATAAATTTTTAAAAAATTAATTATAAAATTTTTAAAATGATTATAAATTCTCCAATATAAATTAATAATGTAAAGTAAATTTAAATAAATAATGATTATAAATTAATAAAAACATTATAATTAATTATAAATTTTTAAAAATGATTATAAATTAATTAAAAACAATATAATTTTTTCTAAACAAATTTATAATTTATTCTAATCTAAATAAATAATGTAACGTAATATTAAATTACAAATTCTCCAAAGTAAATAATTCTCCAAAATAACATAACAAATTCTCCAAATTCTCCAAATTCTTCAAATTCAATAACAAAACAAAATCTCCCAAAATTAAAAAATTGAATCTAACCACAGAAATCTTAGAACTAACACTAGAAAACCTAAATCTAACATCCAATAACATAAAGCTAACATCCTAAAACCTAAATCTTACATCCAACAACCTAAATCTAACATCAATCTTAAAACCTTAGAAATCTTTAATTTTTATAGTTTTGGAAACTTACAAATTGGATGGAATTGATGGATTGTTAGACATCTTGATGATTGATGTCGAAATTGGAGGTTTAATCGGAGAGAAATCGTGGATCGAATCGGAGGTTTAAGTTTTTTTTTTTTCGTTTGCGGTTCAGATCCGCGACGAAGAAGAAGACTCTATTTATCAAATATTTCTGATGGATTTCCGATGGAATATCCGTCGGAATCTTTTAATATTAAATGACACACGGTCTCGGGAAGATTCCAGCCTTAAATTTCGTGTATCCGTCGGAAATTCGTCGGTATTTACCGATGGATTTCCAATGGATACGCAAAATTTTAGTTTCCCAGGAAATGAAAATTTCATTTGCCGCGTTAAATTTCGCGTATCCGTCGGAAATCCGTCGGTAATTACCGACGGATTTCTGACGGATACGCGAAATTTAACGCGTGGACACGTGTAACGGATCAATAAGAACGGATCGTAAACGACCACAAAACCACAATTCGTCGGAAATCTGTCAGAAATTTCTGACGGATTTGTGGTTTCGTGGTCGTTTATGATCCGTTTCTATTGAAATATGTTTGTAGTGTGCTTTGTTACTCATTTCAATGATAAAATATAAACAAATACATTGTTACAAATGAAATATACGAAATCCAAAGAAGTTTAGTTGTTATGGTTATAAATCATCGTTATAAGATATGTATCTTTGTCTAACATGTAGACATGATAGTAGGGATTTTTTTTATTTTGATATATATGATATGTTACAAGGTATATGTTAGTATTTTATCATTGAAATGAGTAACAAACCATACTAAAAACATATTTCAAGAGAAACGGATTGTAAACGACCACAAAACCACAAACCCGTTGGAAATCCATCGGAAATCCGTCGGAAAATTTCCGATGGATTTTCGACGGGTTTGTGGTTACACGTGTCTCAGTTTAAGGATTGACTGACATTGGCTGCCGAAGAAAAAATGTCTTTTCCTTTGTTATTGATGGATTTCCGACGGATTTGTGTAATTTGGTTTATATGTTTCTTTTATAAAGTTTTTATTGTTTTTTGGTTTAACTTTGGTTGTTTTTTTATTATTTTGGTTTGTTTATGATTTTTAATGTTTTTATTTATTTATGGTTTGTGGTTTTAATTATTATAAACTGTAATAATTGTAGAAATTTCTGACGGATTTGTGTAATTTGGTTTAGATGTTTCTTTTATAAATTTTTTATTGTTTTTTGGTTTAATTTTGGTTGTTTTTTATTATTTTGGTTTGTTTATGATTTTTAATGTTTTTATTTATTTATGGTTTGTGGTTTTAATTATTATAAAACAAATGTAAGTTTTGAAGTCAAATAAAACATAAATAGAATCCAAAAACTTTAATAATATAAAATATTTATTAAAATATCCGAACCTGGTCTGCCTGTGATGCTAGGATGAATGGGTCATACGTACGAAGTTTTCTTCTAGAATTTACTGACGTGACGCCAAATTGGTTCACCTTAACCCCACGCCCAAATTCTGGATCATACCATTCACACATAAAAACAATGCACCTCATGTCCAACATCCCTGGGTAGCGAACTAGCAATATTTCTTTGAGAATCCCGTAGTAGACAACATCACCAGATTGAGCCAAAATCCCATAATCTGCAGTTGGTCTTGACCTTCCTTCATCGTGAATCCTAAACGCAAATCCCCTACTGCAATACCTAGGATATGAGGTCGCAATGTAGATTGGGCCAGTAATCCTCTAATTCCTTCATTAACCTAAGAAAATAATTTCCACAAAATTAATATAAAACACTAACGTAATAATTGAAGGCATTTATATATTAATATTATAGCATACTTACGTAAAATTGTAGCCAAGTAATATAATCGTTCTCCTTATGCAGTTCAAGTTCTTCTTCAGTCTTTTCCAGAAAATGGCTACGTATTATTGCCATGTAAAGCCTGAAATCAAACAACATTATATAACCTTTGAAAGCTATTACTTATGTATAAAATAATTTAGTATTTAAATAGATTAAATTTTTTACCTTTCGTACTCCGTCATCTCCTCACAATTTGTTATGATATACTTATGCAAGTGAGTCCACTCCTGTTGTTAAAATTTGTGTTTCTTCCCTTTTCCACTGAATCGACCAACTTGCGAAAACAACTCAGGGACCACCAATGGATACATGGCTTTCTCACCTCTATCATCATGGCGAGCAGGACGTTTACTCTTCGTACGAACTTCCGATGGAAAGTAATATTCCACAAAATGTGAGGTTTCTTCGTTGATGCTCTGTGCGACAATTGACCCCTCAACTCGACTTAAATTTTTAACCTTCTTCTTAAGATGAAACATGTACCGCTCAAAAGGATAATCCAACGGAATTGAACAGGACCACCAAGTGTGGCTTCATGGGGGAGGTGGATCGGAAGATGTTCCATAACATCAAAAAAGGACGGCGGAAATATCTTCTCAAGATTGCAAAGGATCAAGGGTATATTGTCCTCTAAATTGTGAATCCCCTCAAGTGTAAGTGTTCTCGTGCATAAATCCCGAAAGAAAGCATCAACTCCTGCAAATAAAAATACACAAATTTAAATATATATATATATATATAAAATAAAAATATCAGTAATTTTTAAAATACACATGAAAATAATTTATACCTGCAATTGCTTCGTACACATCTTTATGAAAGAGCTCCGCAAAAGCGAATGGAAGAAGTCACTGCATCACAACATGACAATCATGACTCTTCATTCCGATAAACTTTCCTTCTCCATAGTCGATGCAATTACGCAGATTGGATGCATATCCATCAGTGAATTTGACATCGTCTTGAATCCAATCAAAAAATTCTTTTTTCTTTTGTGCATCCAACCAGTACGGAGCAAAAGGATATTTACCATTGGGAAGAATTTCAAGAACATCACGATCGCAAATCTCTGCCAAGTCCAACCTAGACTTCAGATTGTCTTTTGTCTTCCCCGGTACATTTAAAACCGTATTCATTATGTTATCAAAGAAGTTCTTTTCAACATGCATCACATCGAGGTTGTGCCTCAATAAATGGTCCTTCCAGTAAGGCAATTCCGAAAAGATACTCTTCTTGTGCCAATTATGAACTTCTCCGGCTCCGTAAACAGTTTCATGTCCATTACCTCCACATTCAGAAGTCATCGGAGCACCATAATCTCTTAACTGATCCAATAAATTACTGCCGTCTTCCTCATCAATTGGAGCTTCAAACACCTGTTTATTTTTTGTAAATAATGTTTTAGACCGACGATACGGATGCTCCATCGGTAGAAACCTTCTATGGCAATCAAACCAACACGACTTTCTTCCGTTCCTCAATTGGAATGCATCTGTGTTGTCTGAGCAATATAGGCACGATAGTCTTCCATGAGTTGTCCATCCTGATAACAGTCCATATGCTGGGAAATCGCTAATGGTCCACATAAGAACCGCCCGCATCCTAAAATTCTGCTGGCGCGAAACATCAAACACTTCAGCACCGTGACTCCATAGCATTTATAACTCATAGATCAATGGCTGGAGGAATACATCTAGTGATCTCTTCGGATGCTCAGGGCCGGGAACAAGAACAGAGAGAAATAAAAACTCTCGACGCATGCACATACCAGGGGGCAAATTGTACGGTGTTACGATTACAGGCCACAACGAATACTACCTTCCATGCTTCCCAAATGGGTTGAAACCATCTGTACATAATCTGAGGTACACATTTCTTCTCTCAAACGTAAAATCCGGATACATGGATTGAAAATGTTTCCACGCTTTAGCGTCCGACGGATGTGTAATCTCTCCATCTTGACGATGTTCTGCATGTCATCTCATTTGCTCTGTCGTGCGCTCAGATTGATATAACCTCTTCAACCTCGAAGTCAACGGTAAGTACCACATACGTTTAAATGGAAGTGGAACTCTCCCACTAGTATCCTGAAACCGTGGTTTACGACAAAATCGACAACTTCTCCTGTCTTCATCTTCTCTCCAATATATCATACAGTTGTCGATGCACACATCTATTACTTGATACGGCAAACCAAGACCACCTACAAGTTTCTATACCTCGTAGTATGATGCAGGTGCAAGATTATCTTCAGGCAAAAGATCTTTCACCATATCTGCAATCGCATCAACACATTCCTCCGCCAAATTGAAGTCCGTCTTAATGGTCATCATTCTACTAGCAGCTGATAAAGGTGAATGACCATCTCTACACCCATCATATAATGGCTGCTTCGCTGCGTCTAACATATCAAAAAATCTTCTAGCTTCTACATTTGGTTCTTCAACCCTATCCTTATCTTTTACGGTTGATGTGATCATGCCAAGCACAATGAAGGAGAAGCTTGAACCGGAGCAGCTTGTAGCCGAGGAAGCTAAGAAGAAATGGATTAGCTCAACAACAACATTTGATCTGGGAATATTAAGACGATCACTTCAACAATTCAAGACAACTTTGTCAACATCTTCTCAACACCATCTCGGGCAGTTTGGTGTGTGCTAATCCAGCCACATTGGTTGTGATCCAAGCCACCTAAACATTTATCAAGAGAGGTGATATGACTTACACTCTTTTTCCTTTCATTTGGTTTTGTCCCATTGGGTTTTCCAAATAAGGTTTTTAATGAGGTAAGCCATATCACTCACTCATCAGCCTCTTGATAAAGCTTAAACCCACCTCTATCTCTTATCCAAGTGAAGCAGCCCAAGTCCAATAAGAAGTTTCAGCCGAAATCCCAAGACTTGAAGAGTCATTTTCTTTGTTCAAACTTTGGTTTTAATGCTATGTATTTCTCGAGATTTTCCCTTTACTCTTTGGCTGATTTAAGCTCTTGTAATGCTTCATTTGTGATTTATCAAACATCTTTTCACATTCTCAAACTCTCTGAAACTTGTTTGATCACTCCTTGCTTATTGTGATCGGATCTTCATCCTCACCCAAAGCAAGTTCGATAGTCTTAGGGTCTTTCACAACTCCTAGGAAGTTTCACTTCGATCCACCCCTTGTTCACCTCGTCTAGGGTCTTCACCCACGTACAGAACAAGTTTGAAAGTCCAAAGGATCACCATCCCCTTTGGAAGTTTCACAACAATCCCCCAAGACTCATCGGATCCACTCGCTGCACTTAGACCTTTCATCTCTTCCGCATCACTCACCTTATCACCGATCATCACAACCTCTTGGAGAGCATTCAGGGACTTGATCCTCACCTAGGATCATATCAAGTGGTATCAGAGCTGACTCCACGCCAGGTTGTATCATTTCCGATCTATTACATCTCTTTACATTTCGATCTGTTTTGTCTGCTGACTGTTGGAATTTTCATAAATTAGTCTTGTCTGATAAAATCGTAAGATCTTTTGAATCTGCTTCAAAAAAGAGTCTAGTATTTGTTAAAATTGATTCTAGAATTTTTGAACATGTTTTGATAATTTTTCGAAGTTGATTTCGTCGAACAGTCACAACTAGAGGTTATCGGAATTTGAACAGTTATTTTCGTGTTAACTTGCTAGAATTGTTTAAAATCATTGGTTAATCTTAAAATCGTGAAATCTGTTGTATTGAAACCATGATTGAGTCTAGTATTTGTTAAAATTATTTCTAGAATTGTTTCTCGTGATTTGATAATTTATTTGGTTCGATCAAGTCAAACCGGCACTGCAGGAATTTTGGACAACTTGAGCGGTTACTATGTTTCTTGTCTTTAATTTTTTGTTGCTATGTTATATTTGAGTATTTTTACTTGTTACTTGTTTGAATCTGAACAGGTACCATGGTGGGAACCAATGAAGAAGACGAAGGATCCTCAAACTCCAACAAACAACTCATTGACTCTTTTAGAGCCATGATGGGCGAAAGCTTGGCAGACATGAGAGCAGAGATTCAATCTATCAATGACCGACTCAGAAGGAATTCACAGTCTACAGATGTTGAACAATACTACAGTCACTCATCCAGATCACATCAGACCAGGAGAAGACGACCAAGAGAGGATCAACTCCTTAGAAATCACAAAACCACTCCTAGAGACCCTTTAGCTGGCGTCAAGATTGAGATTCCAACTTTCCATGGAACCAATGATCCTGAAGAGTATCTAGAATGGGAGAAGAGGGTAGAGATAATCTTTGACTGTAAGGAGTTCACTCAGGAAAATAAAGTTAGAGTAGCACCAACCGCCTTTAAGGACTATGCTTTAAGTTGGTGGGATCAATTAGTGACTTCTAGGAAAAGGACTGGAGATCTTCCTGTTGAAACCTGGAACCAGATGAAAGTCATTATGAGGAGAAGATTTATACCGAGCCATTACCACAGAGAGTTGCATATGAAGCTCAGAAATCTATCTCAAGGAAATAGGTCCGTAGAAGAGTACTACAAGGAACTGGAAACTTTGTTGTTTCGAGCTGATATTCAAGAAGATAATGAAGCTGCTATGGCTAGGTTCATGGGTGGTCTTAATAGGGATATCATAGAGAGGCTTGAGGTACATCATTATGTCGAAATGGATGAGCTACTCCACAAGGCAGTCATGTTCGAGAAACAGCTTAAAAGAAAGAATTTTAAGCCCGGTTTGGATTCCACCAGGTTCAGTCAAAATAAAGAAGAAAAGGCTAGTAAGGAGTGCATACCGTTCTCAAAGCCTAAGAATCAAGAGTTACCTCTCAAGGGAATTGATAAAGGTTTAAGCACCAAGGCTAGAGAAATTCAGTGTTTCAAGTGCAAAGGTTTTGGTCACTACTCCCGTTCGTGCTCCAATCAGAGAACCATAGTTATTAGGAACAACGGCGAGATAGACTCAGAAGAAGATCATTCGGAACCTGGACCTTTAGAGGAACCACTTAGAATGCCGGAGTTCGGAAAACTCTTGGTCACTAGAAGAAACCTTAATTTGCACACTCAGGCCGAGAAAGATGAGCAAAGAGAAAACCTCTTCGCCAGCCAGTCTATGGTCGATAAGCTTGGACTCACAATCACTAAGAGAGCTAAGCCTTATAAGTTGCAATGGCTTAATGATGAGGGAGAATTGGAAGTCAAGAACCAGGTCATAGTTCCTTTGTCTATAGGGAAATATGAAGATGAGATCTTATGTGACATTTTACCAATGGACGTTGGACATATCTTGCTTGGAAGACCTTGGCAATCTGATCGGAAAGTAACGTATGATGGATTTACCAACAGATATTCATTTGAGTTTAAGGGCAGAAAGAACATTCTTGTACCTTTAACTCCGCAAGAAGCTCATCTAGATCAAATGGCCTTGAAGAAAGGTAAACCCACTTCCGAAGCCAAGCTCAAACAACCGGCCAACCTTATGATCACGCCTCGACAAGAAATTCCTAGCAAAGAAATTGTGATTACTCACTCTAACTCTAGCGTGAAGGCTGGTGAGATCAAAAAAACCTTACTCTCGACACCACCTTTGATTAAATTTGCTTATAAAGAAACTCTTGTGAGTTTTACTAACCTTGCGCCGGTGCTGCCGAGTAAGAAACCTTGTCATTTTCAGGACTTCAAAGTTGTATTCCCTAAATACAACTCAGGAATTGTCTCACTAATCCGTGGGAAGGAGAATCATATCGTCTTTGATCCAGGAGCACCCGTTGAAGCATTTCCTTGTGACATTGGAAACAAGATATGTAAGGAAATTGTTGTGCCTAATGCAACAATTCAAAGGTATGCATTTCTTTTTGTTCCTAAATCTAAGTTGCTGGAATATGAACACATCAAAGAGATTTATATGTCAACTGTTGATTTTAAAGATGTGATTCATTATTGTGAGAAATTTCAGCATACAAAGAACTTTAGGCATGGAGGATTTCTGTTTGATAAAACGTATGAACCGAATATAAATCTTGTGCTGATAAATAGACTCTCTAGGATAACACACTGCACTTCGTATCCTAACACTAGAGAGGTTTTTTCTGTTTTGAGACCATTCCCTGAAAGTTTTGACATTCTGGTCTATAACAAGTTGCTTATTGAATCAAAGGATAATATCTTTTGCGCCTATGATCTCTTGTTTCGAGTTTTGGTTAAAAGTGCACAGGGTAAACAAGCTGAAGAAATGAAGACTCATACACCAGATACGTGGTTATTTTACTTATGGCTAAAGCGGTTTACTGTCCAAGTTGATTCTGACCCGTTGAAACAATGGAGAAAGGAGCAGCAACCAAACAAGAAGCAATGCCGAATGATCTTTAAGCCTGGTGAAATTTTGTGGATTCAAATGAAAATAGGACGTTTTCCAGCCCACACAAAGATCAATGGCTACAAGACCTGCTCGCAAGGTAAGTGTTTTCGGATTTTAAACTTCATTAATTCTAACTTAATCTTTTTCCTTGCAGATTGTTCGGATTTGAGGTCAAATCCTTTTCAAGTGGAAGAGGATGATATGATCATGCCAAGCACAATGAAGGAGAAGCTTGAACCGGAGCAGCTTGTAGCCGAGGAAGCTAAGAAGAAATGGATTAGCTCAACAACAACGTTTGATCCGGGAATATTAAGACGATCACTTCAACAATTCAAGACAACTTTGTCAACATCTTCTCAACACCATATCGGGCAGTTTGGTGTGTGCTAATCCAGCCACATTGGTTGTGATCCAAGCCACCTAAACATTTATCAAGAGAGGTGATATGACTTACACTCTTTTTCCCTTCATTTGGTTTTGTCCCATTGGGTTTTCCAAATAAGGTTTTTAATGAGGTAAGCCATATCACTCACTCATCAGCCTCTTGATAAAGCTTAAGCCCACCTCTATCTCTTATCCAAGTGAAGCAGCCCAAGTCCAATAAGAAGTTTCAGCCGAAATCCCAAGACTTGAAGAGTTATTTTCTTTGTTCAAACTCGTCTAGGGTCTTCACCCACGTACAGAACAAGTTTGAAAGTCCAAAGGATCACCATCCCCTTTGGAAGTTTCACAACAATCCCCCAAGACTCATCGGATCCACTCGCTGCACTTACACCTTTCATCTCTTCCGCATCACTCACCTTATCACCGATCATCACAACCTCTTGGAGAGCATTCAAGGACTTGATCCTCACCTAGGATCATATCAACGGTCGATGACAAATTCTCTCTAAACGCGTCATTCACCATCTCAACGGTACCGACACCAAAATCTACTTCCGTTCTATGTTCTCCTAAGCTATCCGCAACATAGGGTTCACTGCTACTACTACCATATTCAAAATTTCTTTCTCCATGTAGATACCAAATCTTGTAATCCGGCATAAATCCATTGCTATACAAGTGATGCCATACTAATTCTATCTTAACATTATGAGAATTGCGACAAATTGAACATGGACATTTCATCTTACCACTTGTTTTCACTCGCGGTTGATTTCCAGCAACGGCCATGAACTCGCATATACCTCGTGCATAACCTTCGTTTAATAACTTCGACTCCGGATCAAACATTTCTTCATCCATCCACGATCTTAAATCTCTAGAAGATGACATCTCTCTCTACACGTTTTTTGAAGAATTGTTGGGTAGAATTTTGTTGTTGTGATTGAATGGAGAAGTATGGTAACATATATATAATAACGCTTGCCGTCGGATATCCGTCGGAAATCTGTCGGAATTTAACGGATATAATAACGGCTATATTAACGTTCAAATTTTTCGATGGATACTAATCCGACGGAATCCGTCGGAAATTACCGACGGCAAACCGATGGATTTCTGACAGGAACCGATGGATAGGAATCCGTCGAAAAATACCGACGGATTTCCAACGGACTTAAAATTTTTAATATCCTTCAAAAATTTGTCGAAAATCCGTCGATATTTTCCGACGGATATTAATTCCGTCGGAAATGCTGTCGGTTTTGCGGTAGATTTCTTGTACTGCATGGATTACTCCCAGCCACTAAGTGAGCATGAGTGGCACACAAATCTTGCCATAAATTACGTCTATCTGCTGCAAATTTTGAAGCATAGACGAAAGAAACCAACAGTGTATCTCCATTGCCTTGAAACTGTACCCAACAAGTGATTACTTGAGAAAAAGACACCTAGATTATGAAAGAATATAAGGAATGTTTTGACAATAAAATTGTGAGATAGTATTAGAATTTTTATTTTATTTTTATGGAGTTCATGAACTGGTTGATGTCTATTCTCTATTTAATTCGAACGTTTATAGAAGAAAAAAAACTAATAGAGTAGAATCTCTATAAATTAATAATCTCTATTAATTAATAAATTTTGCTTGTTCCAAGTTGGACCAATATAATAATTGACATAATTCAATAAATTAATAAGATAATTTTTTTTTTGAAACTTTTATGTAAATTTATGGTCCCATCATAACCATAAATTAACAATCATATAAATTTATTGTATATTGATAGGATATTTTAGTGAAATATGATTGTAGTATTATTTCTTTATTTGTAAATTTGCAATTTTGTTAGAGTTTATCTCTATTTCTTTTCTTAAAATATCAAAAATTTATGATGTTATCTTCTCAAATTGCATCAAAAATTATTAAATTTTTTAATGCAATGATTATTTTCTAATGTGTAAATGTATATAAAAATATCGAAGTATAGTCTTCATTTTTCTACTTTCAATAGAAATTTTTCTGAAATTCAAAAAAACTCTCTATAAATTAATAATAATTAATTTCTCGATAAAATAATATCCTATATAAATTAAAACAATTCTCTGGTCTCAAAATTATTAATTTATAGAGGTTTTAATGTATTATTTTTTATATTTCGTAAGTTTTTAATTTAAAAACCAATTGTTTAGTTTGAAGCCATGTTCGAAAATGCGGTCTCGGCGCCCGCTTAACTAGCAGATAAACGTTCAGCGGCGGAGAACTGCCGCGATTTGACTCTATTCGCACAAAACAATAGAAATTTGAAAAATCCTCACTTTTTCTTCGTTTTAACTCGAAAATCAAATATTAACTAGTAGATCTATAAGCACATGTTCAATAGGAGAGACTCATTAAAATCTTTCAAAATTTTAAAAATAAATATTTTAATTAAAAATAAAAATTGACCAATAAAAGAGAGCAAGTAGGAGAAGTGTCTCTTCCACTATTGAGAACTCATATTTTCTTGTCAACATGTAAAATAAATAATATATAAACTCTAAAACTAGATAAAACCCCAAAAACTAATCTTTGCTTAATCTTCAATTAATCCATTTCACGCTAGACAGTATCCAACCGTCCGACTAGCACCTAAGATCTAGCTAATTCTTAAACATGGATTTGAAGTGTTAAACATTTTACTCATGATTTTACCTTTGCATGCTTTCGGCCTTGGTAGTTTATAGACTAATCTACTTTATTATATTTGGTTGCTATATACTCCTAAAAAGAAAGGCTGTTGAATTCTTGTTCACGTTTCTTCTCCCTTCCTACAAGTTTCAAACCCAAAGCCCCATGTAAAAAGGAGTAAAACAGAGATAAAAAAGAGAAGACACTGAAAAGACAAGTGGGTATTGAATGTGTGTATATAGATATGTGTGTTTTGCAGACATTACAGTTGCAGTCTTCGTACTTTTGGATATATAAGAGAGACCAGGAATATGAATCCAAACATAAGGCACATTGAGACAAAGCCAAACAGGTGTCCAATCAATGCGTCACGTACATGTATAGTTTAGTGTTTTTTATTCTACTTATTATAAACACCAAAACAAGTTTGTGCTCTCTCATACTTTATTATCAGAAATTCGGCCAATACAAGAAAACACTAAACTTATCAGAAATTGCCAAAAAGTACTTCAATTTTTTGGCAGTCAAAAAAAGCACAAATTATTTTTGATTTTCGAACAAATTAACACAACTTTCATTAACTAGCCAAAATAGCACACCGTTAGCTGAGTTAACGATTTTCTTTGACTGACGTTTAATATCTTAAACGATGGCCGTTAAGTAAAATAACGTGGTTTTAGTGTGAGATTAAAACATCTAAAACTGAAATTGAGACAATCCCAGGAGCTACAATTGGATGCAAGCAGAGGTTCTACATGCTTTATATGTGCTACAAATCACATAAGGAATCTTGGAAGTAGACATGTAGGCCAGTGATAGGGTTAGATGGAACATTCTTAAAATGGGATATAAAGGGTCAGTTATTGGTTGCGGTTGGAAGGGATGGAGACAATAGGATTGTCCCTATTGCTTGGGTAGTTGTAGAGATAGAAAATGATACAAATTGGGACTGTTTATGAAACTACTAGCTAAGGATTTAGAGTTGGGTGATGGGAAGGATTACACAATCATGTCAGATAAACAAAAGGTAACCATAGGCAGTGCAAGGTTACTTAGACTATCCTTGTTCTTAGAATTTCTTGTTTCTTATCTTTAGCTGCCAATGCAGCGTTTAGTGAAGGCAATACACACTGTTTTTCCAGAAGCAGAGCATAGGCAGTGTTGCAACCACATTTATGAGAACTGGAAGAAAGATGGCAAGGATCTGAGGTTGCAGAGGCTGTTCTGGTACATAGCAAGGAGCTACACGCCTGGTATATATAGGCTCAACATGGACGAACTAAAGGAATACAATCCAGGTGCATATACAACTCTTCTTTGTTATGTTTTCATTGTTTCTTATGCTTTCCTTGTTTCTTATATCTTTATTGTTTATTGTTTCAGGTGCACATACATCACTTATACGCACTAAACTAGACACATAGTCTAGAGCATTCTTCAGGTTAGGCTCTTTATGCAATGATAACCTCAACAACCTTAGTGAGTCTTTCAATAAAACCATCAAAAGTGCTAAGAAGAAACCTTTGCTAGACCTGTTAGAGGATATTAGGGTACAGTGCATGACCAAAAACATTGATAGAAGAAAGATAGCACTGAGGTTGTAGACCAAGTTCACCAAGAAGACACACCGTGAGTTAGATAAGATTGAGAAGAAGTCTACTGAGTGCAACTTACACTGGGCAATTGGGCCAGCCACTAAGGTAGAGTATAAGGGTCACTCTGATGTAGTAAGCATGAAAGAGTGTACTTGTGCGTGTAGAGCCTGAAAAATGAATGGAATTCCATGTATCCATGCTGCTAAGGTCATCTTAGCTATGAAGTTGCATCTGTCAGATTATGTTAATGAGTGTTACATAACAATGAGGTGGCATCAGACGTATAGTCTAAGAATTAAACCTTTGAATGAGATCATAGAGTGGCCTCAAACAAATATATTAGGTGTGATACCACCACCTTTTAGAAATGGTAATCCTAGAAGGCCTAGAAACCATGATAGGCAGAAGGATAAAAAATGAAACAGGCCCTAAGACCAAGCTAAACCGTGCTCACAGGATTGTCACTTGCTTAAACTGCAAAGAGGAAGAGCATAATAATACCACATCTAAGAACATTACAGTTGACTCTCCAACTAAGAGACCACGGGGCAGACCAAGACACAATGAGAGTTGTTTGTATTTTTGCTTGTTTAAGTTTGTTTAGTGAGCATAGAATTTTAACACACTTTGTTTTGTTGAACAGGGGCATCAATTTCAAGAACCTCAAGGCTCACAACATCAATTATCTTTCACGCAAACCTCAAATGCACCAACCACAAACTCAAGATGAGAACAAAGCTCTCAAGACCAAGGCTCACAAACAGGCGGATGGGCCCCTTGGTTTACGTGATAATGCACCTACCACAAACTTCTCTATGTTTGTTTTTTTTTTCTCGGGATCCCTTTGTTTCTCTGTTTTAAGACCTTTTGAAAAACCTTTGTTGTTGTATTTTGGTCTTGTTTAGTCATTTTGGAACTAATACTTTTGTACCTTTTGATGTTAACATTACAGTTTTAAGTTAGTTCTTTTATTCGATGTTAACAAGTTTCAAGTTTGATGTTAACATTTCAGTTTGGTCTCTGTTTATTCGATGTTAACATTTCAGTTTCAATTCATAACAGTTTCAAGTTCAAAACAACATAACATAACACCACAAATACAACACCAAAGCTTAAAAACTTGTCCAAAATAAGATGAATACTAGCAAGGTTCAAATACAACATCACAAAGCTAAAAACTACTCAGATTTAAGTCGAGACTCCCAAAACCCACCTTCATCAACAAGTTAAGCCTCTTCAGCTCATTCTTGGTCTTTCTCACCTCTTCCATCAACTTCTCGATAACAGTTTTCATGCCCTCAAACTCGACTTTCGATTTGCAAATGTCGGTTTCAAAACACTCCACCTTTGGCAATGCATCTTGTACTTCTTCAAATACAGCTTCCTTAACCCATTTAAACAAATGGTCCTGCTGAGAAACAATGCAAGCACACAATTACATTCATGTTTATATAATTTCACATCTACAAAATTAAAACGATTCAAGCCTCAACAATCAAATGCGACATAAATTCATAACCCAAGAAACAAATATAAATATACATTTCGAAGCGTAGGACAACGGAAGAATGGTCTCCCTAGATTTGACTTCGATTTCGATGTGTAGATTATAATCTTACGGCCACACTCACATTTCTCTGGAAATCCACGAATTCTCATCGTCTTAACACCCGAATACTCACTACTCAAACTCATCTTACAAAACTCAAACAAGAATAAGCTTCAATCGAAGCTTCATAGATTCTAGGGTTTGGTTCGATTTTGAGAGAAAATTCCCAATTAAATTTGGGAATTTTGAGAAATTAGAGTTTGGTTTGATTTGATTCAGTTTTAGATTTTTTAATCTCACACCAAAATGATGTCATTATACCTAACGACCATCGTTTAGGACATTAAACGTCAGTCGAAGAAAATTGTTAACTTAGTTAACAGTATGCCATTTTGGCTAGTCAGTGAAATTTATGTTAATTTGTTCGAAAATCAAAAATAATTTATGCTTTTTTTTGCTAGCCAAAAAATTAAGGGATTTTTTTGACAATTCGTGACAAGTTCAATGTTTTCTTGGCAGGATTCTTTTTTATTATCTATAACATTATTACATTTATATTTTTCTGGTTAATTCAGATATGTTTTAGCTAAATGTACTTATTAACAACTACTATACAACCACATATTGAAGATCCAATAAACAAGCATATCAATCCAATATTATTATATAAACGAACAAACAATCATGAGAGATAAATATTTCATACCTCTAGTACACTGGAAGAAACTAGAGAGCATATATAGTATTAGTCAAAGAGAATCAATATCAAACTCGTAACAACCATAAAACCAAAAGTGAGAGATAACAACGTGAACAAAAAAAAAGATTAAGCATGAGATAGGTTCAAAGAGGAGTCAAATCTGATGTAAAGATCTAAGAAGCTAATAAAGGCCGACGATTCGTTATGATCAAAAGCAGTAACCCTAATTTATAGATTCATCCTAATACAAAAAAAAAAAAAAGAGTTTGTGAAGGATTGGTCAGTAAGGCGGTGGAGCCCTAGCGGTGGGGGCCCAAATAACATCAGAACCACCCATGTGGCAGCTGTACATGGATACCCCACACGACTCTCCTCCACTTCCCGCCATGTGTCCTGACTCTCCACCGCCTCCAGAGACCGGCGGTGATTGGCCTTCACCTTCTCCTGTCCCCACCGACGTCGAGTGTCTTTGCTCTTCCTCCGCCGGTAACCGATGATAAGAAGGGTTATTAAAACTTGCAGCGATGACGTAAACAGTTCCTGCTGATATAAGAGGACCGGCGACGAATCCACCGATGATTTGTCCTTGAGGTCCGGCGAGTGAGACGGTGAAGAAGTTTGAAACGGGAGGGGACAAGGAGGTACGAGGCGGAGGAGGTAGGAAAGTGGCGGAGACAGAGAGGATATCGAACTTGCCGTGGAAAGTTATGGTTGAGCCAGGAGCTGCTGGTGAAGGTTGACGTAAAGTGACGTTAGCAACGGAGCCAGAGCCACTAAGGACACAAACTCCGATACCTTTGCGGCGGCAGAAACGGTTTATGGCTTCAACGACGTCGTTTCCAGAAGGGACTTCGAGGATATACGGACTCATAGGAGGCTCAGTGTCACGGGTGATGAAGACAGGTGGTTTTGGTTTGTTTTTGGAACCGGGAGGTCTGCCACGTGGACGTCGGACGACTTCGATGGAGGAGTCATCGACGGTGGGGGTGGAGGAGGAGAGGTGGAACTGAGAAGATAGAGAGTGTTGTTGTTGAGGATGCTTGGAGAACATCTCGTTACTCTTTTGCTCACCTCCGTATTCACCTTTCATTTTTTTTTTGTTTCTTATTCTTTTTATTTTTCGAATTGATTTATTAGAGATTTGAAGTTGGATTCTTTTGTAAATAATGATAAAGAAAAGAAGAAGATGAAGAGGTTGGTATGGGTGTGTGTATAAAGAGATGGAGAGGAGTGACTTTTCGTAATCCTGTTGGGAAGTGGTATAGTGTAAATTTTAAAAGTAGTGTGTTTCTTTTTCTGTATTTATATAAAAATTAATAAAAGGAGAATGAGAGGATAGGGAAAAAAGGAAGATGAGCTTTGAAAGCAAGAAAAGAGAACGGCGCCGCTAGTTGGGAATTGCAAGCGAAGATTTTAATGTCTGATTCATGTCTATGAATCTGTGGGTTCACACTCCCTTCTTTTTTTGACCTTTCTTTTAATTTTCAGTATGTTTTTTGGTGGTTGATAAATGATACTACTCCAAAAGCAAATGCATGCCAACGTTCATTTCTCCATTTTTTTCACCCAACAAATTACGTTATCGACATACTATTATATTAGGGATTGTGGTATGTTCATCGATCTAAATGATGTCAGCGGAGAAGGAACGAAGCAAATATTGACGATTTATCAACTTTTTATAAAGTTCTAATTGTAGTAAAATTTAGTATCTAATCAACGTTTTACTATTACAATAAACGAAAAAATAATAAAAATTTCGAACATAGTATCAAGAAAAGAAAAAAAAAACTAAATTATACCTGTAATCTGTTTAAACATTTGCATTATCTAAATGTTTATAAGTCAACCAAAAAAATATTGAATTTTATTATAGTCATGGTCCATGGATATGTCTAGTTTATTCTAAAAACTGATTTGATTTTTAATGCAGAAAGAAAAAGATAGGAGACAAGTGGGGATGAGAGAGAAGAGGGACATCCCCTATTTCCCAAATCTGGAGTATGCTAAGACCCAACTCGGTCTCTTTCACATCTCCCTCGCTCACCTCATTTGTACTCGTTATAATTATAATCCTTTATATTCTTCTCCTTCATGATTTATCCATATTATACTATGTTTGATTTTTTTTGGCAGCTTAACTGTATTTAAATTGATTGACCAACTGTCGTTCACGCTATTCGTTTCTTAAATATCTTTGAAAAAATTATTAGAAAAGCATTTTGTCAAACTCAATTCTAACGTTATTAAATTTGTATATATCTTTTTATCAAAAAAAAACAATTGTGTATATCTTCCCACAAAAAAAAAACCTTATTGGTTATTTTTGATGCAGAATTAAAGAATGCAGAATTTTATAATTTGAATTGTCATTGTATTTACAGAACCGGTGGTGCAATCGCAGAATAAAGTTGGTCACCACTAAGGGCTACTCCAACCGAACGCCAAACGGCATATTTGGTGTTAAAAGATGCCTCCAATCGAACTGCATATCTTGCACCATATTTTTTTTTATGTTTTATGAACAGTGTCACACCATAAAACATCAAAAAAATATATAATTTTTTGTGCATATTTTTTATTTAGATATATAATTAAAATTTTATTTATCAACTAAAAATACATATATCATCAATATTTGTGTGTCTTTTATTTTGAGTAGTATAAAATTATACTTGTAACTTATATGAAAATTTCATCTTTTGCTAATCTAGCTGAAAGAACTGCTCCACCTGCTAATTATGTTATTAATGAGAAAATTATAATATGGGTTATTATCTAGCTTATGGTATATATCTAAAATGGTCCACTCTAGTTCAAACAATTCACGATCTACATGGTCTCAAAAAGAAATTATTTGCAAAGAGGCAAAAAACATGTAGAAAAGACGTGGAACGTGCATTTGGTGTATTGCAATCAAGATTTACAATTGTGGCTGGACCATCACGCTTTTGGAGTAAAAAATTGTTACATGATATAATGACAGCTTGCATCATAATGCATAATATGATTATAGATGATGAACATGATCTTGATGCAACAATTGAAGAACGGGCCGAAGTTCCAACTGCAAAAATTGAGATGGCGGGTAATGATGATGCTCGATTTCAAAAATTCTTAGCTCGACACTGGCAAATCAAAGACTGAGAAGCTCATATTGAACTTCGTAATGCGTTAATTGAATATTTATGGTCCGAATATACTAATCTGAAAATTAGTATGATGTAATTTATTTTCGGCTATTTTTAATTTATCAACTGTAATTTTTCTTGTTATTGATTGTAATCTTATATTTAATTAATGATTAATCAGTTATCAAATTATTAAAAGATAAGAAAATTTTTAAGTTTAATAATATAATAATAGAGAATATTTTTTTTGGTATAAAATTTGGTATTGTGGTTGGAGATGAAAACTTTTTAGAACACTAAAACACCAAATTTGATGTGATTTCAACACCAAATTTAGTGTTATGGTTGGAGTTGCCCTAAATGCACTAAAACAATTTGTGTTATCCTTAATTAGTACGCTACAATTTTTTTCTGGTTGCTCTGCATGTGTTTCAAATAAATGTTAAATATATTTATCGAGAAAAAGTTCAATAAAAAAGTTGTTTCACTTATTTGAACTAAAATCATTTAGCTAAATTTGATAGTTATTGTTTTCTTCCTTTCATAAAAAGTTAAAGGTATCTTAGGTAATAGGGTAGTTTTAGGTTTTTATATGTTATTTGGGTAGTTTTCGTTTTTGTTTTTATGATGCTTTAAGGTAGTTTTTGGGTAGTTTGTTAGGTAGTTTTGGAAACGTTACTTTTCCATCTTTTTCGATTCTTTCTCCTATTTTTATTTACAAAATCAGATTAGTTTTTAAAATTTCAAATTTCGTTGGCAATTCTCCATGAAATAGGGCTTTTCTTCATAAACAAGTGTTAGGACAGTACGATAATATGGTTTCTTTATATAAAGTGGACAAAAATAAATATTTGAGAAATTAAATAAGGTAAAAGAAAATCTAACAAGTATCGATCATAATTACAAAATTAACAAAATTCTATCATAATAATTTAGTCTATGAGAATTGATAATCTAATTACATAATTAGGCAATCACTTTTCTTATTTCATCACAATGTATTTAGTACACCATATATTTTGTCTGATTGAATATTTTTTTGACAAAAAAAATAATATTCACATATCATGGTACTAATAATATTTTAGAAATCTAATTAATTATTAGTTAATTATCACTTAAAAAGGATTTAAATCTTTACATGAGATTGAATTTTTTTTTTTTCTGATTGAATATTTGTTTGCCAAAAATAATAATATTCACAATATTATTACTTAAACTAGTAGTATTTTAGAAATCTAATTAGTTATTAGCTAATCACTTAAAAATGATTTAAATCTTTTGACCAAAAAAAAAAAGATTTAAATCTTTACATGAGATTACAACGGTCATTTTGTTAAAAACAAATTACAACGGTCATCTAGTCGCTCTCCAAAGTATAAATTTCCCTTCAACATCAGGAAAAAAACTCTTTCTATTATTCCCTCTTATTCCAAAAATTGAAATTCCAAAAAAATGCTCCTTGTATGATTCGCAATTCGAGAATTTCTGATCAAATGCTCCTTTCACGAAATTGGATTTCTTTGCATTGGACCCATTGGAGATTCCGATAGAGAAGTGCTTGAGCTGAAGATCTTAAAAGTTCAGAGGCAAACTGATTCTGCTTTCTTCTATTATTCACATTGAACCTTCACTCTTCTAATCTCAACTTCCATGGCGTCCATGCATGTTTGTGGTTTCCACTATTTTCTCCGTTTCACTTTTTAGACTCTACAGCTCCAATTCATTCTCCATTAAATTCCCTCTCACCTCCATTAAATTTGAATCAAGCTTTGCGAAGTCATCTTCTTATTGTTATCAATTAACTGTTTGCACAAACCTTCAATTTCAGATTTGGTTATCTTCAATTCTTCTGCTAACTTGGACTATGTGCGTCAATATCTTGGTTTAACACCCTATATTTGTTAGTTAGAGCTTCTTGTGTAACGTGCCTTGTATAATAGTTTCTTATGTTTCTTGTTTCTTCCACAAAGGTAAAATAACCTCTACAAACCAAAGAAACACCTCGATTATGTTATTCAGTAAAATAGTGATAGTTATTCAGTACAGAAGATGAATAATATATCAAATAACATAATCATTGAAAAGATATTTGTAAACAATAACAGAGAACTAAGTAACTACATCGATTCTACTAATTTGGTTCACTATAATCACACCAAATTTTGGTTTTACTGCATTTGTGTTTGACCAGTGAGAATTATTTTGCTCTCTCAACCTCTCCAGCAAGTTTTTTACCAATGATACAATTGAAAAATTAACAAAAGATGCATTGAAAGAACAATAAACCTATACTGGATCTTAAAAGTTTACTATTTTACGGAAATATTTAGATCTACTTTGAGTATGCTTTTAGCAATGGATTATGGGATCTGACCTTTGAGCACTCATACGAAGGCTCTTTAATCAAGCTATCATCTATCTCTTGGGGAAGTAGAGGAAACAATGACTCAGCTCTACAATCTATTGGCATCATAATTGAATACACGTTTGGATAAACTCGAATGAAACAGAGAATTGGGTGATATTTTAGCTTGAAATTTCAATAGAAACTCTAATAGTCTGTCTTTCCGTAAACAACGTCTCATACAACTATAACAAAATCGTTAAGAGCAGCAGAAGAAGTATGGAAATACCAATCGTTGTGAGCAAGAGGCAACATGTCATCAAAATGAGCAGTTGTGTCTAAGTCACATATGTACTTTGATCGCTGCAACATTGAGATGATGATCATAAAACGATATCATGAAAGAAATATAACACACAATTAGATTTATGCTGATGAATTATTTGTTTCAAATAATTTATGGAACACGCTTACCAAACAACAAAACACAAAACTAAACAAATCAAGAAACAAAACGGAAATCAAACATAAGAACGGAGATATATATAGAATTATGAAAGTAAACGATTTTAGGTTTAGAATTTTTAGTATTATAAACGATTTAGGGTTTTGAATAGAATTAGAAGTATTATTTATAAGCAATATAACTAGGAATTTGTTTTAATTATTCATTAATAAGAAATTAATTCATAATTTTCTTATATACTAAACTCATTATTTTGAGTAATTTCTATTATTTAATTGCTTATTTTGGTGATGATTTTCTTTTTATGTTTTTTTTGGCAGAAATCAATTTTTCATTAATTATTCATTAATAAGAAATTTATTCATAATTCTCTTATATACTAGACTCATTATTTTGAGTAATTTCTATTATTTAATTGCTTACTTTGGCGATGATTTTCCTTTTAAGTTTTTTGGCAGAAATCGATTTTTTATTTTTTAGTTTTTGATATGTTATCGTCAAAATTTATGTTAAACATTGATGTGGACCAATAGCATCGGGTTTTTTAAATCCTATGTGGACAGCCTCAGAAGCTTATAGCTTTAACTTTTATATAGTACTAGGTTTTTATCCGCGCTACGGGCGGGTCTATTTTTATTGATTTGTTTAATATAATTTTGTATTTATTCAATTTTAAATGTATCTAGAGTATTGTATAATATTTTATTTTGGTTTATTTTAAACATATATGTTTTAAGCCTGAGATTCTACTAATTCTAATTATAACTGAAAATGAGATTTGATTTTATAATGTGATTCCTCTTTTCAATGTGAAGGATGTATCAAATCAAAGTATAGATTCGATTCCAAAGTTTTTTTTTATCTGTGTCCATCAATTGTTTGAAAAGATTAAGGGTTATGATTTGTACACATTGGACTAATCGGTTCATTGGAATCCGATCAGATTCATGGATCTAATTCGAAAGTTCTTAGTTTCAATAATGTGATGGAGCTATCAGAGTCAGTATGGTGTTTTAGTATTAGCATAGAACAGTTTTTAGATTCCCGCCAGTGAAGCATATGTGGATAGGATATGGTTTTAACCTAGACTTGATGTCATCAGTGAGCTTCTTTGGAATGTTTCTGCGCACAGACATTGCAGTTTCTCCATCCTTCTTATGGAAAGAAGAGGTGCATCGAAGTTAATGTTAGTTTCAGCAATAGAACCAACAAATTCCGTTTGAAAAGCTTAGAGAAGGAGGAGCACATCAAATTAAATTGTTTCTTATAAGCTTTATGATGTTTCACACTTCTCCAAAACAGATCTGAAAAACAAAACATTAAATAATAAGTCTGAGCAACCTAGATTCCATAGTAGTTGAATGTCATATACCCGAATTGCAAAAGGATATGAATCAACTTCAAATTACTTCACCAAGGTTTGGGGAAAACCATAGTGACCTCAAAACTGTTGATCCTCAAAGCTGTACCAAACTCGACTTTTCATATTGAGTTGTTCTCACTTGCAAAATTGACTCAAATTTTCATAAACGACCAAGAACCACAAATACCACTGGACTAAGACCTCTTTTCTTATAAGATTTGTGAAATTCAATACTTCTATTCAATTCAAGACCGCCTTTACCACCACATGTAACTGAGAATAATTCATGTGTGTGCATACATCCACACGTACTGAAACACCTCTAAACTAAAACCCATAATGCTTCGAAATTGGAAAATTACTTCCTACGCAAGTAACACGAGCATGCCCACATATGTAGCTAATAAAACAATTGTTGCTTGTCCTTGATACTCTTCCTCTTCAAACTCAAAAATTTAACTCAAATAAATCATCTATAACATCAACAAACAGGTCTTGTGATTCATATGAGATAAGAACACAAACATCTATAATTAACCAATCATGATTAGCATCGATTCTTCATTTTCAAACCCAAAATCTCAAACAACATGAAATCCTCTTTAAGATCAAAAGTATTTCTTGCAGCCAAGATACAAAAATTAAAGCACCATCAACCATAAAGCATGTTCATCGTATTTTATAGGAAAGTAAAACCTAGATATGAATTTATTAGACGACTGTATTTTTTATAAATCAAAAATATCGATATGACCTCATACAAAACCTATATGCATTATTTATATAAGATTATAAGAGGTGGGTTTTAAATTTAGATTTTACTTTTTTAGGCTCTTTAGATGATGTCATGAAAAATAATATTGGGTAGTAAAATTAACGAATCCTCCTAATCTAAGCATAAAATGATGTGGAACAATTCAATTGGTCGTTTTAAATTAGTAACATAATTTCCTTATTTTCTAAAATAATTTCTATTAACAACATATTTAAAATTAAGAAATTTTCCTAATTTAATTTAGATGATGACGTGGACTAATCATATTAGGTTTTTAAAAATCATATAGGTTATCATCATAATTTATGTTAAATGATGACATGGACCAATAAGAATGAATTTTAAAAATCTTATGTGAACGTCTTAGAAACACTATAGCTTTTAAAAAAATCATTCATTAATAAGCAGTTAAGCCATAATTTTAATAGAATAAACTCATTATTTTAAGTAATTTATATTATTTTGTTGCTTACTTTGGTGAGAATTTTCCTTTTAATTTTTTGGCAGATATCAATTTTTCTATTTTTAGTTTTTGGCAGGTTATCATCATAATTTATGTTAAATGATGATGTGGACTAATAATAATGAGTTTTTTAAATCCTATGTGGACGTCTTAGAAACACTATAGCTTCAAGTTTTATATTTTTGATAGATATCGATTTTTCGTTAGTTGAGTGAAATTATTATTGACTTATTTAATAACAGTGGAATATAATAATTATTATTTCTATTTAAAATTTTTAATGAATATAAAATAGTAATATTAATTTATCTATTTTTTATAATAGTTTATTATCGGTATTAGAGGTACCATAGTTTACATTTTGATAAATGGCTATTATAGATTTGAAGCTTTGTTGATGTTACATAACAGATGTACTATAGATTTTTGTCTTATGTTTGTATTTATCTGAAAGAGTTTTTGTTTTATTCTTAACGTATTTAATTTATTTTATTCATTTAATAATAAAATTAATTATTTTTGGGGCTTAAAGTTTTAATTTAATTTATAGTAGACAATTTTGCAATAAAAGTAGCGTGGAAATTTCTGAAATATAATTTTCTAAAGTAATAAAAGTAGCATGGAAATATATTTCTAAAAGTTTTGATTTTATTGGTAAAACTATATTTGTAAAGCAATAAAAGTTTCAAAACCAAAAACTAAGGTAAAAAGTATTAAACTATTAATGGGAATTTTTTTTGAAAAATGGTGGAAGTTTGATTAGGAAGTTGATGTAGTATCCAACTCATTCGTGACGGTAACATTTGTCTTTGTGTTTGCTGCCAACTGTGTCATCGTCATATGCTGCATCACTATGGGCAACACCTGCTTCTTTGTTGTCCACTTGATTTGTGCTTTCTGTTTCTTCTTGGATGGTTTTGTCACCAACAATGATTTCCTCAAATATAAGGGTAATTGTAATAGTCTGGTGGGTAGCAGTGAAGTTGTAGGGCGTAAGTATTACCTGAAACTTATAAGTGCAGCCTACCATATCTAACAAACATTGCGGTATTGGAATATGATTGTTGATGGTGCCACTATCATCACCCTGCAAAAGAAATTAATGATTAATAACTTTAGATTTATTTATTTGAGAATCACTTGGGTAACAGAAGCTACCTGCTCATTATTTTCCAATATATTTGTAACTCTAATACCAGTTACTTTAGTAGGTTCACGGTCAAAAAGCACAAAAGTTGTGACATCGTCCTTGTCAAAAACTGATAGCTCAACTCGGTCCCTGTTTGATTAAAAGATATGTTAGTCTTTACCCATTTTGAGAATCTTATTTTAGGGGTTAAATAGGATGTTAGAGGAGTTACAAACCTTGTAACACACACAGCATTTTTATTGTTTCACGTGTCACAAACCAACGTTGTGTCTACTCATTGTAGTTTACATGCACATTTAGTGCAGGCAATGAAGTTCCAGCCATACTATGGTGATATTTCAAGGATGGTAGCGATTCAACTGAAGGTGGCTTTCTGTTACAGTGGTATAATTGTAAGAAACTAATGGATTAAAAGTTAGTACAAATTATAAGAACCAATGTTTTATCTCAATATTAATACCTGTGGAGTGTCGTTTTCCAAAAATTGAAAAAGTTCAGCAATGGTGGCAGGTTCTGACTTTGTAACTTCTCTGTTGATGATAACAGTGTTCTTTCCTTCTTCCCCAAGCCTTTAAAAAGAAATTAATCATATTTAGTACAGACTGTAAACAATACAGACTGAGTAAAAATATATACATACATACCATGTCAAGTATTCAGTACTTGGGTCAACATCATTGTCGAAAAATATCCAAGTGGAAGAGGTGGAAGAGAGACAGAACATATCTACACCATGCAATTAAAATATGTAGGTTAGGTTAGGCAATTCATATTAATGAAAGTAGTGAGTTTGAGATTAGTTACCTCTAACTGTTCTTGGGTTCACAGCAGTAGCAAGTAGGACGATAGGTTTGATAACACTTTCATCAGGTTTTTCTGGAAATTGGCAGCCACATTATCCCAAAGGGTTAGACAAAAAACTGGTCCACTGGTTTAAAATGAAGAGAAGATAGTAAGCAAACATTGTTTGTATTTAAACTTATAACTGCTGAGAGCCGAGGTGAAAAGCTTGCTTACTCTTTTAGTTGTAGGTGGACTTCAGTTTTGCCTTTAATGACCCCAGGTGGTATGTTATTATCTTTACCAGTCGATACTGGATTGTTCAAGTTCTCATCGTTTATAAGAACCATTTTTCCAATGGCATCTAGGCAGTGCATGTTTGGAGTTAGAATATAATGATATTATAAGGAACATATTAAGAGTAAAATAATTACCATATGGGTCCACGTTCATGCCGACTGCTTCTTCAAACTCTATAAAAGAACTAATCCTAAATTTTTGCCTTTCAATAGAGTGGGTGGCCTCAGTAAACTGATCCAATTTTGTTTGGTGGGTGAATTGAATTAGAAACTTGTGGAAAAACACTCTGTAGTTTGTCTTGTTTTCAGAGACTAATTTTTTTTATCTTGTAGACTACATCGGGCTTGAGTTTTCCCTCATAGCTGCCAATTCCATTTGCCGTAATAAAGGCTTGGATCACAGTAGACTGCATAAATTCATGTTAGAGAATATATGCTTATTAGATGTTTAAACTTAAATTAATTTTCAACTACCTTTTTGTTGATGAGGAGCAGTTCGAGACCCATAAGTAAGCGCATTTTCTGGGATTTCTTGCTTCCCAAAAGTGAATGACCCTGTCAACAACTTCTTTGTTAGCAAAACCCTTTTTAAGATCATCAAAAAACACACAAGGAAGATTTTGGGCGAAAAGAAAGAAGTTGAAGGTGTCATGGTAATTCAATAAACTTTTGGTGTGATCTGTGAAGAATATAGAGTTTGATTTCTGTATGTTCAACTGTAAGTTGTAAATAATTTATTTAATGGCAAAACCCCTATTTCGGAATCTAAAAACTTTCTCATTTTATTTAATAGAACTTTTCCTTTACGTAGTTAATGTTTTCTTCTTTTTATAAACTCAAATTTTAGCAAAAACTCATACTTCTCTTAGATTAACAACATTCACTTATTTTTTCAATGTCTGCAATTATAAATTGTAAATTGTAAATTCTGCATAAACTCAGACTTTCGTTAGACTAACAACATTAACTTATTTTCATGTGTCTGCAATTGTTAATTTTGCAAAAAGTCAGACTTTTCTTAGACTAACAACATTTACTTATTTTCCTTTGTATGCAATTGTAAATATTACATGTCATTGTTAATAGTTGACATTTATGATTCAACAAAATGGTACATGAACAAAATTCATCCATGTATACACGTGTGAGAATTGAAGAGAAGATTACCTTCGATTTAGCAGTGGTTAATTTGTTTTGTTTTTCTCCCCTTCGTTTGACCTCATCTAAAAATCTGGTTGATTGTTTCGATTTCATCGAGGAGACTATGAGTTGAGTTTGGCCTTTTAGCCATTAGTGAACATTTTAATTAAATTCTACATCAAAATATAATTTTTTTTAAAAAAGAGGCTTTTTAATAAGTTGTGCTATGTGTATTGGGTTGTTGTATGTTGGAATATTGTATAAATTGGACAAAATTTTGTTGATAAGGGTCATTTGTATATTGGACTGTTGTAATTGAGGTTGGATCATTTAAAATTTAATGGTTATTCATACATTGGGTTGTTTTAATTATGGTTAGACCATTAAGAATTTAGTGTTAATAAGAAAATGTATAATAGAATTTATGTTTACTACATTATTTAAGGTAATATTACAATTTAATAATTCATAATTTAAGTAAAATTAGGTTTTTAATATATATATATATGCGGACATGGACCAATAGTATCAGGTTTTTAAAATCTTATGTGGACGGCCTTAGCATCAAATAGTTTCAACTTTTATATAGTATAGACTAGGTCTTTACCCACGCTACGCGAGAGTATATTTTTATTGATTTGTTTGATATACTTTTTGTATTTATTCAATTTTATATGTAGCTAGAGTATTGTATAATATTTTATTTTGGTTTATTGTTAATATATATATATATTTATTTTATACTTTTCGAAAATAAATTTAATATAAAATGAAGCTTTGAATATTCATTTTGTTTAAAGCATATTGAAATATGATGTATCATTTTTAGTATAAAGTTAGGATTTTTGTATTGTTAATGCTTGCATAGGTACTTTTTGATAAAATGTCATCTGCCTTTATGGCTTGAAATATGTCTTGCAGATGATTTTCATTTGATTGCATTAGAAGTTTAGGATCAACGACCACCATCTGACCATCATCTTCATTGGCATATTTGTTTCACTTATGGGTGCATTTTCATCTCCAACACTTAGCAACCATGCTGCAAAACATTATTTTGAATCTTTAAGTCTTATGTTTTGTTTTAGAGTGAAGACTTTGCAAGAATCCCACAAATATGATTGTCTTATTGAAATCTTCACATTGTCGCCATTGTTATAAAACTTTACATTATTTTTGTAAGTGTAATCGATTATTGTGACTCTTTTGCTTTCTCGATGAGATTTATCTGTTTCCTGAAACAGAAATTAAGACTAATCTGAGAATTTCATCTCCAACAACTTGAATAGATGAAAACCTACTCATGTGAGCATATTAGATAGTTTAGAAGAAAGAACTCAAGAATATCACAAATATTAAGAATCATCATGTTCTGATAAAACTGATATTCTTTTAGCTACCCTGGAGATGGAAAAAAATAATAAATAAATGGTTTCAACAGATGATGCCAGTAAACTCTTATGAATGATGTTGTAAAGTCATTGAATCCATGTGTACCTATGTTAAAGTATGTAAAAGCAAAAACACACATTCTTTAAGATTTTTGAACTATTGAACCATTTTTTTAAACAATAAAGGTAATGAAATGTCATGGACGATTTTACATATGTTTATGTATTTTAAGTATCGATGCACTTTTCAACATTCCTATGTTTAGTTTTTTCTAAGAATTAAGGTATTGTTTAAGTATCGATGCACTTTTCAATGACAAATGTGGCAACGTTTGAAAAATAATAATAATAATATAGTTATAAAAATTTATGTACAATACCAATGTGATTTATTTTTTACAGTATTATTAAAAGAATCAGTAACACAATACACTCCTTCAATGTTTAGACATTCTCAATTAAATTATTCTCTCCTCAACATTTTACCATCTCATATATTACCTAAAGGAATCAGAGTTTGAATACAATTGCTTTAAAGGCAGTGAGAGCTTTTATGGCCTAAAGAAATTAAAAAGGCAGGATGAAAATAAGAAGAGCAACATATAATTAAGTTTGGATCTATGAGTAGGTGAACCTTCTGGACAGCAACCCACAGCAACCCACAACAACCTTTGTGGTATCGTTGAGGGAGAAGTGTAGCACGAATATTCTTATATATCTGATGAAACAGAGCTTTTGGAGGGACAAAGATACTGTTATGTAAGATTGTTGATTGCATGGCCAGTGGCTTGAGCGTTGGGGAAGCATGACCATATCAAGATGAGAGCTAACTTATCAATATGGACCAATCCAAAAAAGTTCAGCTAGGCTGCCCAAGCTGATGCAGAACCTGTTCATAGTATTCCCAATGAAAAAATAAATGATCTCTAATCTCAGGATCGATACTACGAAGACAACAACAATCTTCAATATTCATTCTAAACAAATTTAGACAATGAACAATTGGAGCTGAAGGTCTTAACAGCTCCCAGGCAAACTGATTCCGCGTGCATGCACATTTGCGGTTTCCACTGATTTCTCTGTTTCACTCTTTCTACTCTGCAGCTCCAACTCCTTCTCCATTTAACTCCCTCTCACCTCCATTAAATCCAAATCAAGCTTTGCGAAGTCATCTTTTTTATTTTTATCAATTAACTGTTTGCACATAACTTTGATTTCAGATTTAGTTATCTTCAATTCTTCTGCTAATTTGGACTCTCTCTGTGAATATTTTGGTTTAACCTCTTTTTGTTAATAAGAGCTTCTTATGCAATGTGCTCTGAATAAATAGTGTATTCTATTTCTTATTTCTTCCACAAAGTTATAATAACATCTACAAACCAAAGAAACACATCGATTCTGTTATTCAGTGAAATAGTGATTGTTATCCAGTACAGAGGATGAAGAATAGATCAAATAACAGAAACATTGAATAGCTATTTGTAAACAATAACAGAGAACTAAGTAACTACATCGATTCTACTAATTTGGTTCATTATAATCACACCCAAATTTGGTTTTTCCGCATTTCTGTTTTACCTGTGAAAATTATTTTGCTCTCTCAACCTCTCCAGCAGGTTTCTTACTAATGACACAATTGAGAAATTACCAAAAGATGCATTGAAAGAACAATAAACCTATATTGGATCTTAAAAGTTCATTATTTTACGGAAAGATTTAGATATACTTTGATTATGCCTTTAGCAATGAATGATGGGATCTGACCTTTGAGAACTCATACGAAGGCTCTTTTATCAATCTATCATCTATCTCTTTTGGAAGTAGCGGAAAAGACGACTCCACTCATCAATCTATCGGCATCATAATTGAATACACGTTTGGATGAAACAGAGAATTGGGTGATATTTCAACATATATTCTAATAGTTTGCCTCTCCGTAAACAACGTCTAATACAACTACAAAAAAATCGTTAAGAGCAACAGACGAAGTAAATAAATACCAATCATTGTGAGCAAGGGGAAACGTAACCGGAATGAGCTGATGTGTATAATTCATGGAGGTACTTAGATCGCTGCAACATTGAGATGATGAGCATGAAACGGAATCCAGAAAAAAATATAACACACAATTAGATACGTGCTGGCGAATTATTTATTTCAAACACTTTATGGAATAAACTAATCAAACAACCAAACACAAAACTAAGAAAATTAAGAAACAAAAAGGAAATCAAACATAAGAACTGAGATATAGAAGAATTATGAAAGTAAACGGTTTTAGGTTCTAGGTTTTCAATATTATAAACGATTTAGGATTTTGAATAGAATTAGAAGTATTATTTATAAGCAATATAATTAGGAAAGAAATATTTTTTATTATTATTCTTTAATAAGAAATTCGTGAAATTCATAATTTTCTTATATATTAAACTCATTATTTTGAGTACTTTATATTATTTTATTGCGTATTTAGACGATGATTTTCCTTTTAAATTTTTGGCAGATATCAATTTTATGCTAAATCTCATTGATAGAATGAAAAATTCATGAGAAATAATTAAACTTGCAATAATTAAATAAATATTTTTAGTAAAAATCTATACTATATAAATAGGAATTCAAAAATATTATGCGGCCACTTTTCTTTATTTTAAAGACCAATTGTTTTAAGAACAATATTAAATATTGTCTTAGTTAATTATTACAAAAATATGAAGTTATGAAATGAATATTTATATTTTTATTAATTCATTAATAAGAAATTAAGTCATAATTTCCTTATATACAAAAATCTTAGTTTTGAGTAATTTCTATGATTTTGTTGCTTATTTTGGTTATGATTTTCTTTTTAAGTTTTTGGCATAAATCAATTTTTACTTTTGGGCAGAAATCAAATTTTCTTCTTTTAGTTTTTGGTAGAAACTAAATTTTATTTTTAGTTTTTAGAAAATTATCGTCATAATTTATGTTAAATGCTAATGTGGATCAATAATATGAGTTTTTTTAAATCCTATATACACAGTCTCAAAAGCTTATAGCTTCAACTTTTATATAGTATAGACTAGGTTTTTAATCCGCGCTACGTGCATATATATATATAAAATGTTTTGATAAAATAATTGTGTAACCAGTAATATTTATTAAAAATGTTGAAATATAATTTTTATATATCTACTAATTAGAAATAGTTTAAATTCATTGAATTTTGAAGTTACATTTAAGATGAATAGTTCAATTAAAAAAACTCTAATATAGCTTTTAGGGTTTTTTCCTTTCTTTCAAAATACAAAATTTATCAAAAGAAAATTGTTTTGTTTAATAAATCTATTTTTAGCTTTAGATTTTGTAGATAATCAGATATTTTCATATATTGCGTTAATCCTATGAAATTGGTTGTTGTGATGCATCAAATATTGGTTCGGAACTTACTTCTACAACTTTCTTATTTTGGTATGTGCAAATTCACTATTATTCTTCTTTTCTTCTGACTTCTTTTTAGTTAGTATAACTCTTTTGAAGATAACATTATACTAGAAAAAAATCTATGACTATCTAAACCCATGAGTTCTGTATAAGTTTATTTTTTTCTCTCTAAGTTTTTCAATACTACTTCTGATTGCTAGCAAATGTATGAGCTTTAACCATATCTTTGACTTCTTCTCTTATTTTCCCCAATATAACCACAACCATTATTTTCTTTAATCCATTTTTAACCATATCTATACCTACATTTATACATATCTTTGAATATATCATTTTTTCTCACCTTTTTTAATTTTTATATGAAATTTTGTCTTCATTAATTTCTTCAAAATCTATCATTCTTCTGTCTTTTTGCAAGCACTCATATAGTGGATTTTAATTATTATTAGTGAACAGTCTTAGCATCAAATAGGTTCAGTTTTTATTATTAGTCGTAATTTATTTTTTCTTTTTTAAAATCTACATTTCATTATAAATGTAATAGATTTATTTTAACACTATTAATTTAGAATTAATAAAACTTTGCTAATTAATTATTAACTAAATATCCTAGTTGTGGTTAATTATTTTATATTTTTAAAAATTTATAATTATTTATATTTTAAAAATTTATCATCCATTCTACCTTTCATTCTAAATTTAATATATTTGTTTTAAATTAACATAATTAATTTCGAATTAATAAAAATTTCTAATTAATTATTAACTGATTATCATTTTTGTAGTTAATTATTTTATCTTCTTAAAAACCTATCTTTCATTCTAAATTTTAAATAATTATCTATAGTTGAGAATATTAATTTAGAATTAAACTAATAAATATTGTGTTAATTTTATTTTTGTTGTTAATAGGAAACTATATAATTGTTTTAAAATCTATAATTGATTATTTTAATGTATTTCAATAAGGAAATTTTACACTTCTCTTATTTACATATCTTGGCATTTTTCCTTTTTTAGAATTCAGGAAAAGTTTAATTAAATATTCAATTGATTTCATTGTTTTTAATTTTTTTTTTGAAAATCTATTCTTTCATTCTAAATTTAAAATGATTATTTATAATTGTGACTACTAATTTAGAATTAAAAATACTTTCCTAATTAAATATTATATTAAGTTTATTTTTGTTCTTAATAGGAAATTACAACACATTAAAAAATCTATGATCAATTATTTTTATATATTTCAATTAAAATTTTATATTTCTCTTTTTCCATTTATTATTTTTATTTATAAATATTTTAATATAAAAAGTTTATAAAACATAAAAATTCTAATCAATGAGATAGCTAATTGTGATTGGATGTTTAAAATTCTTGGTGGGTAGATGTGAATAAAATTATAAAATAGAATATTTTTAAAATAAGTTGAGACTGATATAGGTTATTTTATGTCTTCAATAAAGTAATTTATATCTAACTTGTTTACATATAATTTTCTTGAAAGATATTGTTTCTAATAAGTATTTTAATATATTTTGTACTTCCAGATATTGTTTTTTGTTTTTTTATCAATGAGATAGCTAATTGTGACTGGATGTTTAAAGTTCTAGGTGGATAGATATGAATAAACATATAAGAAATAATTTTTTTAAAATAAGTTGAGACTAATATATATTATCTTTTGATATAGATTACTTTATATATTTAACTTGTTTACATATAGTTCTTGGAAGATATTGTTTCTAGAAAGTATTTTTATATTTTTCTTGCTTCCAGATATTTTTTATAAATATTTTAATATCAAAAATTAATAAAAACCAAATATATTAGTTAATGAAATAGTTAATTGTGATTGGATGTTTAAAATCATAAATAGATAGGTAGATGTGAATAAACTTATAAAATAGAAAATTTACCAATTTAGTGAGACTAATAATGATTGATTATTGTTATGTATTCCAAAAACAAAGTTTTACGTTTCTCTTATTTTCATAGATATTTTTTTCATTTTATAGGTATTTTAATATAAAAACTTAATAATTTTTTTAATCATGTTAATTAGTGAGATGACAAATCATGATTGGATGTTTTAAATCCTATGTGGACGGCCTTAGCATCAAATAACTTTAACTTTTTATGGATACTAGGTTTTTACCCACACAACGCGTGGGTCTATTTTTATTAATTTATCTAATATATTTTTGTATTTATATAATTTTATATGTAGCCAGAATATTGTGTAATATTTCATTTTGGTTTATTTTAATTATATATGTTTTTCATAATTATAGAAAATAAATTTAATGTAAAATGAGGATTTGAAGAATAATTTTATTTAAAGCATATTGAAATATGATATATCATTTTTAATATAAAATTAGGATTGATGTCTTTGTAATACTTGCATATGTAATTGTTGATAAAATGTTCTCTACCTTTATGGCTTGAAATATATCTTGCAGTTGATTTCTACTTGATTGCATTAGAAATTTAGGATCAACAACCACCATTTGACCATCATCTTCATAGGCAAATATTGTTCCACTTATGGGTGCATTTTCATGTCCAACACTTAGCAACCATGCTGTAAAACTTCCTTCTGAATCTTTCGGTCTTATATTTTGTTTTAGAGCAAAAATTTTGCAAGAATCCCACAAGTATGATTGTATTATTGAAATCTCCACATCGTCACCATTGTTACAAAACTCTACATTATTTTTGCAGGTGTAATTGATTTTTGCGAGTCGTTTGCTTTCTCGATGAGATTTATATGTTTCCCGAAATAGAAATGAAGAGTAATCTGAAAATTTTATCTCCAACACCTCCAACAATTGTAATATATAAAAGCCTACTCAGGTGAACATATTAGATAGTTTAGAATAAAAAACTCAAGAATAGCAAGAATATTAAGAATCATCATATTAGGATACAACTGTTCTTCTTTTAGCTATTATGGAGATAGAAATAATTAATAAATAAATGGTTATAACATATGATGCTAGTAAACTCTCTTCTGAATGATGCTAGATAGTCGTTGAATCAATGTATTTTTTATGTTATACTGTCTAAAAGGTAAAACAAATATTTTTAAGATTTTTGAACTATTGAATAATTTTTTCCCAAATTGGTGGAAAACCCAATAAAGTAATAAAATATCATGGAAGATGTTAAAGGTTGGTTATTTTTTTATTATTTTTTATTTTATTTTAAATAATTTTTAATTAATATTTAGGAAAATATGAAGTTATGAAAAAAAAAATTTAATACTAAACTCATTATATTTTTTAATTTTTTTATATACTAAACTCATTATTTTGAGTTATTCTATTATATTTATTTGCTTATGACTTTCCTTTTAAGTTTTTGGTAGATATTGATTTTTATTTTTTGGTTTTTTTAAAGTTATCGTAAACTAAAATTTTTTAAAAATATAGATAAAAAAAAAAAAATTTTTTTTTTAAATACTATGTGGACAACTTAAAAACACTATACCTTAAAATTTTATATAGTATAGATCGGTGACCAAGGATTGTGGAACTCTTTTCTTTTTTGAAACATATGTGGAACTCTTTTTTTTTAATAATGGGTTAACTAAGAATAGACAGTGACTCTTAAAGAACCCTAAACGGCTAAAATTTGGATTTAATTAATTGTCATATTAGGCGGGTTTAATATCTATCTATTTTTTTAAAAATTTAAAAATATGATTTTTGATAAATAAAACTTAAAATCACAAAACAATATTGTATTTAAAATTTGAATTTTTTTGCCATTTTGAGATTTTTTAAATAAAATAAAAGAATGATAACTCATCATTTTAAAACAAAAATGATGAACTTTAAATTCAGTGTTAATTTTTTTTTTTCATTTGAAAATTTGAACTCATTCTATTATATAATTTTATTATATCATATCATATTTTGTTAATTTATATGTATATATATATATATAGTTTTATTCTAAAACTGTCTAAACCATCAAAATTTCGGCTAGGCGTTCTGACTAGATGTTTTAAGTGCTAGGTGGAAGGTGACAGTCCGCTTAGTGCCGAGCGCTTTTTTTAAGATTGAGAATAGGCTTATGAAATGTCATCCATTTTTATATTTATATACTATAAATTACTTTTCATTATTTTTATTCAACTCCCCATTACTTCAGTGGATTTCATTATAGATTTCCAATATGTACACTGCTTATTGAAGATGCAGAGAATAACAAGAATGGAGGAAACAAGAGAAAGAGTTATGCACGTAGCCATGTTCCCATGGCTAGCTATGGGTCATCTCCTTCCTTTTCTTCGTCTCTCCAAGTTATTAGCTCAAAAGGGTCACAAGATTTCCTTCATATCAACACCAAGAAATATCAACAGACTTCCCAAATTACCATCAAACCTCTCCTCCTCCATTACTTTCATCTCTTTCCCTCTCCCTCCCATCTCCGGCTTATCTCCCACCTCAGAATCCTCCATGGACGTCCCTTACAACAAGCAACAATCTCTTAAAGCCGCCTTTGATCTTCTCCAGCAACCGTTGACTGCGTTTCTCCAACGATCGTCTCCGGATTGGATCATATATGACTACGCTTCTCAATGGCTTCCTCCTATTGCGGCGGAGCTTGGAATCTCTAAGGCTTTTACGCTTCTCAATGGCTTCCTCCTATTGCGGCGGAGCTTGGAATCTCTAAGGCTTTCTTCAGCCTCTTTAACGCCGCTACTCTCTGTTTCATGGGACCATCCTCGTCGCTTATAGAGGATTCTAGAACTACGCCGGAAGATTTCACGGTGGTGCCGCCGTGGGTTCCGTTCGAATCAAATATTATGTTTCGCTATCATGAGGTCACTAGGTACGTTGAGAAGACGGATGAAGATGTCACCAGAGTTTCTGACTCGGTTCGGTTTGGTTACACGATTCGTGAGAGCGATGCGGTTTTTGTTCGTAGCTGTCCAGAGTTTGAACCGGAGTGGTTTAGTTTACTACGAGATTTGTATAATAAACCGGTGTTTCCAACCGGGTTTCTTCCTCCGGTTCTTGAAGACGACGATGATACTACATGGGTTTGTATAAAGAAGTGGCTTGACAAACAACGAGTCAACTCAGTGGTGTACGTATCATTAGGCACTGAGGCGAGTCTTTGTCAAGAGGAAGTCGCTGAGTTGGCACTTGGGTTGGAGAAATCAGAAGTACCTTTCTTTTGGGTTCTTAAGAACGAGCCGACTCGGCCGGAGACACAGATTCCCGACGGGTTCGAGGAACGAGTCCAAGAACGAGGCATGGTTCATATTGGGTGGGTTCCACAGGTAAAAATAATGAGTCACGAGTCAGTGGGAGGGTTCTTGACGCATTGTGGTTGGAACTCAGTGGTGGAAGGGTTAGGATTCGGGAGAGTTCCGATCTTGTTTCCGGTGCTGAATGAGCAAGGACTGAACACGAGGCTGTTACAGGGGAAGGGACTTGGTGTTGAAGTGCCAAGAGATGAGAGAGATGGATCGTTTGATTCTGACTCGGTGGCAAACTCGGTTAGATTGGCGATGATGGATGATGAAGGCGAGTGGATACGGGAAAAGGCAAACCTGGTGAAGGGTTTGTTTGGGAACATGGATGAGAATATCCACCATGTTGACCAACTTGTTGGGTTTATGATGAGATGAAGTAAAGGATCATCTCACTGTTGTTGATTGGATGGATACAATACAAGTCCAAAAGAACGGCTGGAATATTCCAACAAAATTTAATTAAAATTTTTCAGAAAATAATAATCTTGTTATAGAATTATTAATATTATAAGATGATATATCATATATATATATATGTGATGTATTTATTATATATATATACATGTTAAAGACAAGTATATATATATGTGTGATGTATTTATTATATTATGATATTTTTGATGGTAAGAGTGATAAGCTACACGTGTTTGAGAGATAGAAAAGTAAAACTTGACTTTTTACAATCAAAGCCATATTTATAAGCAAAGTAAGATAATCTCCTTAAGAATCCATAAAAAATTAATCTAAATAATAATATTTTTAGTATAATTTAATTAAATAATTAAAATTTAAATAAGAAAAAAAAAATAATTCAGTAAATGAAAAATAAGTATAGAATTCTTTTTAAGACCCCTTCAAATGTGGTTCTAAATTAAGAAACTTTAGATATAAGTTTTAAATTCTCTTTCTCTCACATATACTTTTTATTTTTTATTAATAAAATAGTTTAGAACTCCTCTCTTATAACTTTTATTGGAGGTGCTTTAAGTCGGTAGATTTATCGATGTAAAGTAGAAAATATTAAAATAATAAAAATAGATAATTATCTATTATTTATAACACTCCTCATTTATGCATGATGTACTGTCTCGTTAAAAACTTTATCATAGAAAAACTTAGTGAGATAAAAACTATGATAAGAGAAAAATAATATAGTGACGTAAAATCCTTCTGAAATGATGGATACAATTTTTTCTTTATAAATCACGCAAATGACGCATCCTAATGCTACGAACATGTTTTTTGAATGCTGTAGTAAGAAACACCTTCGTAAATAGATCACCTGCATTGTCAGTTGAACGAATATATTGGATATCCACTTTTTGATTCTTTTCGAGTTCTCGTATGTAGGAGAAAAATTGTGGGAAAATATGCTTTGTTCTATCGCTCTTGATATAGCCTTCTTTGAGTTGGGCGACACATGCAACACTATCTTCGAACAATTTTGTTGGCTCTTTATCAGTGACTATTCTGCTTGAGTGTTGTATATGATTAGTCATAGATATGAGCCAAACACATTCTCTACATGCCTTATGAAACGCAATGGTCTCTGCATGAACAGCTAAAACAAAATTGAAGTTTCTAAGGTAAAACAATCCCAAGTCAATTGTTTCCTGAAGATAACGAAAAATATGTTTTATTCCATTCCAATGTCTGCGCGTGGAAGACGAACTATATCTTGTGAGTAAATTCGTAGCAAATGCTATATCTGGTCGGGTACAATTTACAAAATACATAAGTCCACCAATAGCTCTCATATAAGGTACTTCATGACCTAATACTTCTTCGTTATCCTCACAAAGTCAAAATTGATCTTTATCATCATTAAGCGACCTATTGACCATTGGAGTATACAAATGAGTCACTTTATCCATATACAAAATTTTTAAGATCCTTTTAGTATAATTTGATTGATGTATGAAAATTTCATCTCGAAGATGCTCGATCTGGAGCCCAAGACAAAATATGTCCAAGATCTTTCATTTCGAACTCTTCTTTCATATGAGTTCTTGCATCATCGATCTCCTTTTGAGTTCCAATTATATTTAGGTCATCAACATATACAACGATGATCACAAATCTATATAAAGATTTCTTAATAAATATACAAGGGCATATCGCATTGTTCGTATATCCTTTACTCAATAAATATTCATTTAAGCGATTATACCACATGCGTCCAGATTGTTTTAATCAGTAAAGTGATCGCTATAATTTAACCGCGTATATTTCTTTAGATTTTGAACTTAATGCTTATGACATTTTCAATCATTCTGAAATTTTTATGTATATATCATTATCAAGTGATCTATATAAATATGTTGTTACAACATCCATTAGATATATTCTAGATTTTTAGATGCCGCTAAGCTCATCAAAAATCTGAAGGTAATTGCATACATAACAGGAGAATATGTTTCATCATAATCAATTCCTGGTCTTTGAGAAAATTCTTGGGCAACAAGTTCGGCTTTGTATCTTGTTACCTCATTTTTCTCATTTCTTTTCCGAACTAAGACCCATTTGTACCCAATGGATTTTACATGTTCATATATTGTGACAATAGGTCCAAAAACATTTCTTTTATTGAGAGAGTTCAACTCAATTTTCATGGCCATTTTTTATTTCTCCTAATCAGCTAATTTCTAGCATTCCAATATGGACCTTGGATCTGGATCATCATCTTCATAATTAATTTTTTTGGATACAGAGAATGAGAAAATTCCATCACTGTCTTCTAACTCATTTCTAACCCATAATTTTCTATTTTGGGCATAATTAATGGAAATCTCATATTTTTCTATATCATTTTTGTCTTTAGGACTTTTCTCTGTATTTGGTTATTTTGGACCCTTATCATTCATTTCTCCCAATTTTTATTTTCGGAGATTTTTATCTTTGGATCGCATTGGCCCCCTCCTTTTCAACTGAACTTTGGGTTCATTTGCTATTTTTCCATCAGTTTATTCTTCATGGACATTAATTCTTGATGGAATATTCGCAGCGAATATATATGATTTTGTCACCTTTTTTGTATCGGTGAACGCATCTGGTAGCTGATTTGCCATATTCTGTAAATGCATAATTTTCTAAACTTTCAGTTCATGTTGTTTCGTAGGGGAGTCAAAGTACAACAACGATGGTGAGCACCATGTAATATATTTTGGAACTTCTTTAATTCCTCCCCCTAATGCTGGGAATTCATCTTTATTAAAATGATAATCTGCAAAATATGTCGTAAACATATTACCAGTTTGTGGTTCAAGATACTAAATTATACTTGGTGATGTATACTCGATATATATTCCCAATCTCTTTTGTAGTCCCAGTTTTGTTCTTTGTGGTGGAGCTATAGGATCATAAACCACACACCCAAAAACTCGGAGATGGCATATGTTTGGCTTCTGGCCATATGCTAATTGTATTGGGGAGTATTTATGATATGCACTTGTCCGTATTTGAATTAGTGCAGCAGCATGCAATATTGCATGACCCCATACCGAAATTGGGAGCTTCGTTCTCAATATTAACGGTCTAGCGATAAGTTGTAACCGTTTAATTAAAGACTCAGCCAAGCTATTTTGTGCATGAACATGCAGGACCAGATGTTCAACATCAATTCCTAATGACATATAATAGTCATTAAAGGCTTGTGAAGTGAATTCACCAGCATTATCAAGTCTTATTTTCTTTATTGTATAATCAGAGAATTGTGCTCTCAACCTGATTACATGGGCAATAAATCTTGCGAAAACCGTATTTCGTGTAGTCAATAGACATACATGTGACCATCTACTGGATGCGTAAATAAATACCATAAAATATCGAAATGACTCGAATTATGGGTGAATAGGCCCACATATATCACCATGTATTCTTTCTAAAAATATTGAAGATTCATACCCGATTTTAACTGTGATGGCCGAGTTATTAACTTTTCTTGAGAATAAACATTACATAAAAATTATTTCGATTGAAAAATCTTCTGGTTTTTCAACGGATGACCATTTGAATTTTTCATAATTTTTCGCATCATTACTAAACCTGGATGCCCTAAACGTTCATGCCAGACTTTGAATGTACTTGTAAACTTTGGGTTTACCATAACATATGATTCAGTCATATTTATTTTTGTGGAATATATTCCAGAGGATAGAGCTGATAGCTCTTCTAATATTCGTTTTCGTTGTGAAATACCCGATGTAATGCAAAAATATTCAATGCCATTTTATTCATAGTTTCTATGTGATATTCATTTCTGCGGATATCTCTGAAACTTAATAAGGAAAATTTAATGCATCATTTATTTCAAATTTGGTTCCCCTTGGCATTGAAAAATTGACTGTTTCGGAGCCCATAATAATTTTTGCATTACCAGTTATAGTATTCACGCTTCCGACGGAATCTGTTATTTTAAGGGAGGAGAAATAATTTTCATTATTAATTATTGTGTGCATTGTAACACTGTCTGCCAGACATATATCTCCTTCCTCGATCTGAAATTTTGGCATTTTCCAAATTTAGAAATATTCATAAAAGATGCGTTAATATAACAAAACAAAAGGTTTTTCTTACAATGAAAACTATTTTACCACAAACATGTAAACAAAAACACTATTAAACATTGGATTTTTAGTTTTTATTTTCTTCTGCAGGAAGATTAACAAACACAACTATTTATACATCATGTCATAGTTTCTTTTTCAGGAAGATCTTAGTCATTTTGTTTCTCGTTGATGGCTTCAAGATCAACTACAAAATCTGCAATACCAAGATATGTATAATCATTTAAACCATCGAAAGAAGATCCGGATTCACCATAGATGAAGTTAGTTTCATTTGCTTTTTTTCGCCTTTTATGATTCT
Organism: Cardamine occulta; assembly: GCA_028015245.1. NCBI lineage: Eukaryota > Viridiplantae > Streptophyta > Magnoliopsida > Brassicales > Brassicaceae > Cardamine > Cardamine occulta. Next base: position 10,109,463 of record CM051390.1, read on the forward strand.
TGATACAGATCGGCCAAATGTTTAGGTGTACGACAGGTACGGGACCAATGTCCTTTCATGCCGTATCTGTAGCAAGCATTCTCATGGTGCTTATTTATCACACGACCAACTTCATTTCCTTTGAACCTTTTATTATTTCTTTCAGTGTTGAAATCATTAGGACGAAACCTTTTTCCTTGTCTACGTCCGCGTCTACGTGCATATACTCCTCGTCCATGACCACGATCATAACCGTGACTGTGCCCTCGTCCATAATTATTATAATTGGATGACACAACATTCACTTCTGGGAATGAAGCTGATCTAGTAGGACGAGTATGATGGTTTAACATCACAAGTTCATTATTTTGTTTTGCTACCAAGAGAACTTGCATCAACTCTGAATACTTTTGGTATCGATTCGCCCGATATTGTTGCTGCAGGATTACATTTCCAAGATGAAAAGTTTGGAGAGTTTTCTCGATCATATCATAACTGCTTATCTTTTTTCCATATAATTATCCTGGAAGTAATTCTGAACATAGCCGAATTATATTCACTAACATTTTTGTAATCCTGAAATTAGAGATTCAACCCCTCATGTTTAGCTTTCGGTAAGATCACATATTTCTGGTGATCGAACCTATCTTGGAGTGATTGCCCAAGATCTACAGGATCTTCTTTTGTCATATATTCATCTTTTAAACCATCATCGATATGGTTGAATAAAAATATTATGGCGTTAGCCTTTTTCTCTTCTGAAGTTGTTTTCGACTTCTCGATGGTATCAAGGAGTTCTCTTCCTTTTAAATGCATCCTTGCTGTATCTGTCCACCTTATATAATTATTTCTAGATATATCAAGGGCAGCGATCACGAGTTTTGCTAAATTTGACATGATAACTGTATAACAATTTATTAAGCATAAATTTAATAAATGGCATAATAAAAATTTAAAATTTCTAAGCATAATAAAAACATAAATTAAAATAACATGATAAAAAATGAAAATGAAAAGAACAATAATTTAAAGCTTATGATTTGTCTTATGGACAAAATTTATTATGTAGTTCTTCCAGAATTTTTCATGTATGTCTTATGGACATAGAGTTCTTCTGGAACTTTTCATATATGTTTTCTGGATATAGAGTTTTTCTTAATTTTTTTCAATAAATGTCTTATGGACATTTAATTAGAGATAAGACACTGATCCGAGGTGATATAATCTACCATATGATCATAAGCCTTTTAAGGTCGCAGAGCTTACCATATGATTATGATCGTAAAAGGCATAACCTACTATAACGATCAGTTTTGGGAAGACAGTGCCGATCATCCCGAAGTAATATATAAACGGAGAAAGCAAAACCTACCATTCCGTTTCCATAAAATAAATTAAACATAAATTAAATATAAATTAAAAATAAATTAAATCTCCATGCTCATAACGTGTTATAGAATTATTAATATTATAAGATGATATATATATATTTATTTATATATATTTGTATGATATGTGTGATGTATTTATTACATAATAATATTTTGATGGTAAGAGTGATAAGCTACACGTATGTAAGGAAGATAGAAAAGTTAAACTTGACTTTTAGCATCAGATGTACAAGCCATATTTATAGGTAAGGTAAGTCGGTAGATTTACCGAAGAAAATATTAAAATAATAGAAAATGGATAATCATCTATTATTTATAGCAAATCTAATTTTTTTATTGAACTTTTTTATATAAAATCTAAGATCAACAAAATAAAGGCAATTCTCAAATTTAACACAAATTTAAGTTTTCAATCCAAAAATAGCACACAATCTCTATTAGGACAAATATATCATTCATTAATAAGATAAAGTCATTTATACCTTTTCTTTATAAAACACAACATTTTTCCTAAAATAGCACAATTTTTCACTTTTTTCATATCGCGATACTCTGTCTCCGGCGAACAAACTCTGGCGACTCTTCCAGGACTTTCCGACAAAGTGTTGAAGCTGTGAAGCTTAATCATGTTTTGAATTGAAGAAGCTTAGATCAAATCTGACGAATCAGTTCCTAAATTACTCTGTTTTGATTGAAGTTAAAGTTACGACACCAAAACTAAAATTATCTTAGGGTTCCTCCTTCGCATTGTCCTCTCCAGCTCTTCCTCATGTGGTTTCTTCAATTCTTCTCTGAACCGTAAGTTTTCTAATTGATGTGTAATTCGTTTTGATTCTTAACAAATTAGCCATTATTTTTGCAATTGATGATTCAATTTCACTTTTTTTGTAATACTTAGGAATCATGAACATGTTTCTGTCTGTGTGAGTATTGTTTCAAATTAAACCATTTTGGCTGCTGTATTGTTCATCTGCTTCGAACCACTTTCAAGCTTATTCACAACGGATTCAGAAGTTTTAAAGATTTTTATTTCAGGGATATTGGTAAGATCTTATTTTATACTCTACAAAGAGTAGTCTCATACAATTTTGAATGTTTCTAAATAATGTTGTTTGGATAGTTTGTGGCTGGATCTCAACCAGTGAATGCTCTAGCGTTTGTTTCCCATGCTAAGGTAAATGCAAACAGAGTTTACCTTAAAGAGAATTGGCCTGTGCTAAGGTAAATGCAATCCGTTGGTGGAGCTGAAACGAGTCCAAAATTTACGTCAAATGGTTCTTTGACCAAAAGAACACCAAGTTCTCAATTGAGATCATTGACTGCTAGTGTGAGCACTATATTGAAGCATGATAAAGGAACATATAGATCATTTGATGGGGGCACCAGATCATTGGATAGAATCAAAGTGCTAACAAATGGACCGGGATCAAAATTTCCGGTGAACCACCAGTATTCTGAGGGGAACTAGCAGAGGCGAGTCACCTAGCTCAATAAAAGGGGAAGAAATAGATGACAAGTCAACAAATAATGAAAGTGTCCCAGCTGTCTTATGCGATTTGCTGCAGAAAGAGGTCATAACACTAAGAAAAGCTGCACATGAGAAAGATCAAAGCCTAAGAGACAAAGGACGATCAATGCTATTGAGGTCAAAAGCTAGTTTCTCTCCCGTATGTATATTCATCTAATGTGATTTGAGTCTTGACTTGTATTTTTTTTCATTAGTTGGTGATCTTAACCACCTCATCTCAGCTACAATGAGTGGTGTTATTGCTGTCTTCGTTTCCCTGGTCAACTAAACTCCGACCTTAGGAAACATGCTGTGAACCTTATCCCATTCCCACATCTCCACTTCTTCATGGTTGGTTTTGCTCCATTGACATCAAGAGGTTTACAAAAATACAGTGCCTTGAATGTCCCTGAACTAACTCAGCAAATGTGAGATGCAAAGAACATGATGTACGCGCTGCTGAACCTTATCCCACTCCCACGTCTCCATTTTTTTTTTAGTGTATTTTTTTTGTTTTAGTTGATTAGATATTGTTGTGGATTTACATGTTTTGTTTTTACATTCTAAGTCTCTTTGTTTGGTGAATATAATATAAATTATTAGGACGATTCATACTTTGAAATTAGACTTAGGTCAAGATTGTACAGAGCAATCTAATATTGGTTTTGATTATTTTTTATTAAAGAAATCAAAATTTTATTTTTATTTCTTTTGGGAAAGTAGTTAATAGACTTTTCAATGTTCAGCGTGTGGGTGTGTTTTCATTTTCGCTGTTATTTAGGAAAGATAGGTAGTTATTTAGGAAGGATTTTAACATCAGTTCCCTTGTCGCCGTTGAGTTAACACAATTCTCATGAAATTCTGATTTAGAAAAGTACTTAGGAATCAATTAAGCCATTCTCATGAAATTATGATTTAGAAAAGTACTTAGGAATCAATTAAGCCAGTTTAGGAAGGATTTCCTAAAAACTTTATAATTATGTATGTGTACATTCGAAATAAAAAATTTAGGAAGCATTTAAGCATGTTTAGGAAGGGGTTCCTAAGAATAATAATAATTTGTGTGAACATTCAAAATAACAGTGATCATGAATTTCTATTTTAGAAACGTATTTAGGAATCATTTAAACATGTTTAGGAAGGGCTTCCTAAATATATTATAACTATTCTTGTGAACATTCAAATAACAGATTTAGGAAGCAGTTATACCCCTTTTTACGAAAATAATTTCTTAAATATGAAACATAATCACAAACGATTTGACATGGTTCTTGTTAACACAATACTCATGAAATTATGATTTAGAAAAGTACTTAGGAATCAATTAAGCATGTCTAGGAAGAGTTTCCTAAAAACTTAATAATTTTGTGTGTGTACATTTGAAATAAAAAATTTCGGAAGTACTTAAGCATGTTTAGGAAGGGGTTTCTAAGACATAATAATTATTTGTGTTAACATTTAAAATAACAATGATCATGAATTTCTGTTTTAGGAACGTATTTAGGAATCATTTAAACATGTTTAGGAATAGTTTCCTAAACATATTATAATTATTCTTGTGAACATTCAAATAACAGATTTAGGAAGCAGTTATACCCCTTTTTACGAAAATAATTTCTTAAATATGAAAACATGATCATCAATAATTTCTCATGGTTCTTGTTAACACAATGCTCATAAAATTCTGGTTTAGGAAAGTACTTGGGAATCAATTAAACATGTTTAGGAAGGGTTTCCTAAAAACTTTATAATTATGTGTGTGTACATCCGAAATAAAAAATTTAGGAAGCATTTAAGCATGTTTAGGAAAAAGTTCCTAAGACATCATATTTATTCGTGTGAACATTCAAAATAACAATGATCATGAATTTCTGTTTTATTAACGTATTCAAGAATCATTTAAACATGTTTATGAAAGGTTTCCTAAACATATTGTAATTATTCTTATGAACATTCAAATAACAGATTTAGGAAGCAGTTATATCCTTCTTTACGAAAATGATTTCTTAAATAAGAAAACATGATCATAAATGATTTCTCATGGTTCTTGTTAACGCAGTGCTCATGAAATTCTGATTTAGGAAATTACTTAGGAATCAATTATGCATGTTTAGGAAGAGTTTCCTAAAAAATATATAATTATGTGTGTGTTCATTCGAAATAAAAAATTTAGAAAGCATTTAAGCATGTTTATGAAAGGGTTCCTAAGACATAATAATTATTCGTGTGAACATTCAAAATAACAATGATCATGAATTTCTGTTTAATGAACGTATTCAAGAATCATTTAAACATGTTTATGAAAGGTTTCCTAAACATATTATAATTATTCTTGTGAACATTCAAATAATAGATTTAAGAAGCGGTTATACCCCTTTTTACGAAAATGATTTCTTAAATAAGAAAATATGATGAAAAATGATTCTCATGGTTCTTGTTAACACAATGCTCATGAAATTTTGATTTAGGAAAGTACTTAGGAATCAATTAAGCATGTTTAGGAAGGGTTTCTTAAAAACGTTATAATTATGTGTGTGTACATTCGAAAAAAAAATTAGGAAGTATTTAAGCATGTTTAGAAAGGGGTTCCTAATACGTAATAATTATTCGTGTAAACATTCAAAATAAAAATGATCGTGAATTTTTGTTTTAGTAACGTATTTAGGAATCATTTAAACATGTTTAGGAAAGGCTTTCTAAACATATTAGGATGGCGTTTCCAAATTTAGGAATCATTTACATATTTTTAGAAAGGATTTCTTAAACTTGAAGTCTTTTTAATTAGAACAACTTTATAAATTTAATAGATGCATACATTTACTTCAGTATTTCATCAAACGATTGTTATGAAATCTCCTTTCACGGCAAGCATTACCAACATCTTCCTCACCAAAACCAACGTTTCTCTTCTCTAACTGCTCATTGGGTTTCATAGTTTCTTCACTTCCAAGTACATTATCATCATGAACCAAAGAATCTTTTCCTGGAATGTTTGACTCATCTAATGGACTCACACTCTTATAAGCTTGGCTTCTTTCATCTCCATTAGCGCCTCCACAAGCAAGGTTTTGATGAGGGCTTGATTCATTCTTGTCTGCCTTCAATGCTAGCTCGTCTAACACATGCCTTTTTTGGATCAAACTGTTGTCATCAACATCATTTTCCTTCATAACTTCACTACAGAACAATACCAAAATGAGAAAAATACTTGTAAGAGAAGACTTTAAATTCTGTATTCAAGAAGACTTATTGAAATTTCAAGAAAGGCTTTGAATATTTAGGAAGGCTTATTGAAATTTCAAGAAAGTCTTCCTAAATCGTTTGAAAACACATTTATTAATTATAAAATGATTAAACACATTTATAATCAACCCAACACAGTCTCCGTTTGAACTACAAACTAACAAATGAACTGGTGCCAAGTGTGTATTGCTTGTTTATAATGCTCCAAATACTGTTACATGTCTTGAAATGAAACTTCAAGGATTCAAAACATTTAAGGATAAAATGTGAATAAGATTTGTTACTAATAAAAAAAACGTGGGAGAGGATACAGCTAGGCAAGGATATAGCTTTTTCCTGCAGAGAAAAAACAGGGAATGAGAAAAACAAATGTAAGCAAAATTAACAAGCAATTGCAATATTGGGGTTTGTAGATCTTACTCAGCTCTCAAGTCGTCATGCTCTTTTCTCTTCATAGATTGCTTATGTTCAGGTCTTTGAGTTCATCATCAGCGACAACTGTAGTAATTGACAAAAAAACAAAGATTTTTCATGTCACTAAACCAATGAACAATAATAACTTCACTGAAATCAAAGAATATGTAGTAAGCTCGTCCTTGTGTGTGACATCATTTGGCTTTAGACCGTCCTTTTCATTTCATTGTAAATAACAAGTGCCTCATCTGCATGACCATTTTGGTGAATCCACCAGCAAAAACGTTGTACATGATTACATCAGGAGAGATGCCATTTCCTCTCATTTCGACAATGAAATCAAGGCATCAGCTAATTTACCTTGAATGCAGTAGCCATCTATCAGAGTTGTGTAGTTGATGACATCAGGAGCTATTCCTTTACACCTCATTTCTTGGAGCAACTCAATAGCTTCTTACATTCTGCCCAGCTTACTAAAAGCATCAAAAGCCACATTGTAACAAACCCTGTCAAGGAAAATGTTCATGTCTCTTAAAATTCTTAGAACTTTTGTAATTCTTCCAAACACATACCCATCTTACAATAACACTGAAGGATTGAACTTACGATCACACAATTTATTTTCAGTCCTTTTCCCAACATTTGATCTAGAAACCCCAATGCCTCAGGTAAATTCATGTTCTTGCAATGTCGATCAATAATCGCTGAGTAAGCATATATATCAGGACCAATCCCAGTTCCTCCATTTTAAGAATAAATCTTTCAGCAGCTTCCATTTTCTTCTCTTTACAGAATCCACGGACCACCATGCCATACACATTTCTAAGACCATCACCATCCAAAGTTTTAATATCAATAATTTCTTTAAACAAAGCAACAGCTTTCTCTGTCTCTCCATTTACACAAAGCCCTGAGACTAACATAAGCTTTAACCAAAGCACCAGAGAAATCGGTTCCAAGACCTGAAACCGTTCGAGCCAAATTTCTCTCCATCTCTCCCACTCCTAATCTCATCTGCTCATGACGACGAGATCTTCCTCTTCACATCTGCTCATGACAACGGGCTCTTCTCCACCATGCTTTGACGCGAAATCTCCTCTAGAATCCCTAAAATTCGAATTACAAAACCTCCAAATGATATCTATGGACGCAAGCGAACAAAGCTTCTATCATGTTCAAGTTCAAATTGAATTCGAGGAAGTTCAATTACACACCTCATAAGATCTTTTACGTTCTTAGATTTCCGATCAGCGTCGGATGAAAGAGAAACGGCGGCAAGGTCTTCTTCGCACTCAAGGTCCTGGGAGTTTTCGTTTTCTTCTTTTAAACTCGCCATTTATTTGTAAGGGTAAATCTGACTTTTAAAATCATTGAAATGCTATTTAAAGAACAACGGGAACGGAATGCTATTTGTGACAAAAAAAACATGATATAGTGCCATTCTAGATAATTTCTCAAATAAATAACCATCCAAAAACTGTTATTTGACAATGATTTTTATTTTATTAGTTCTCTTTTTTTAAAATTAATTTTAAGAACAGAATGTCCCCGTCACAATGTTAATGTTAACGAAGTAAACTTTTCTTTAATAATCAAAATATTTAAACTATTATTAACACTAATTTAACAGTAACTATAATATTAATATGATAAAAAACTATTATATCATGTAACAAATATGGATTAACATATAAATTATTATTTAACGTGATATAAAATATATTTGGAACATAGTAATATATTAATCTGGTGAATGATAGATAAAAATTTATCGATAATTTATTTGTTAACATGATATATATTATGATATACTAATAACCATAGTTATAATGTTAACAAATTAATTATTGATAAAAACTTTATCCATCATTCACCGGAGATACATTATTATATTCAGAATATATTTTATATCATGTTAAATAATAACTTTGATGTTAAGCTATATATGTTACATGATAAAATAGTTTTTATCAGGTTAACAAAATAATTACCGTTAAAATTAAAGCTGATGACAGTTCAAATATTTTGATAATTAAACAAATATTTACCCTGTTAACATTATGATAGAGTCATTTTATTCCAAATATTAATCTCAAGAGAGATAACTAATAATTTTTTTTTGTCAACCACTTAACTTTTCAGTCCTCTATAGTCATTCTTTATAATTACCCTAAAACCTATAGATCATTTGAGATGATCTTATTTATATATTAGAGTTTTGTTGATAAGAGCACGTTAAATACTAAAAAACTAATTTACCATACTTTTTAAAAATAAATATATAAATCTAAAACTTCACAAGTTCAAAAAGATTTTAATAAAAATAATTTCAATTTCGAATTATATGTCAAATTTTTTTCCTATTAACTTATGTTCGGTCTTATACAATACTAGATTTGGACCCGCCCGATGGATGGGTTTCTAAAATTTAAAATAAATTAAATTTAAGTAAATTAATTAGAGTGAATATTTGTTGTTAGTGAAATGTCTTAAATTGTTTTAGGGAAAAAAGTAGAAAATATTTTGTTAGAAAAGATAGTTATTTACAAAAGTTTATTTTCCTACATGAATAAATTACTTTAATTTTTTATATTATAATTTTATTATTAGCATATTTAAAACATATATCATGGCTAATGGCTTTTGGTTCTATCTTGTCGTTTGTTTTTCTGTCTTTCGTATGAGATATGTGTGGACAAAATACCGGTAACCAAAACGAATACAACCCCAAAAACAGTTATAACCCGACGAAAATTTGAATGGGTCCTACACTCCTATATTCAAAAGACCAAACCCGACAACCGAATGGGTACCCAAAATACTTGAAATACAGTTATATATCCAAAAGTATTAATGATATTTAGACTTGATATAACACAATTACCCTACAATTATAAACCCAAAAATATAAATTATTTTTATATCAAAATAACTAAAATACCTTAAAAACCATAATATCTAAAAGTTTTTAGTTATATTTGTGAAAATTTAACCAAATCTAACCAACTTTTTAAATACATTTGTTCTGATATATTTTATTTATTTATTTTCCCTTTTTTAAGTTTCCTTTTTTGATTAAACAAATAAATTTCAACTTATCTAAACTTGTTTAAAACATGTTCGAAATTATATATGTAAAAATAGAAATTAAAAATTATGTATTTGATTATTTATTTATTTTTCTTCTTTTTTATTGGTTTTACTTTTTGATGAAGGAAATATTTTTTTACACGTGTCATAATCTAATCTATCATCGGACACGTGTCATGATCTCGTTAATTATAATTTGACACGTGTCGAGCTCTCGTGAGTGGAACCAAGATTTATATAATAAGATAGTGTTAAAAATGTTAGAAGATTATCAGATACACAAGGTATTAGACTTAAATGTCCTGAGAAAGTTTTTCTTGATCTCGAGAAATTCATATTTTTCCAAGCCAATAACAAAACTGAGGTAATGTTGATACTGGATCGCGAACTAAGAGATCCATGCTCTAAAAATACGATATGTGTTTGCCACCTCATCATAAGAAAGGAAGAATGGTTTAGTTTGGGAAGGGTCGGTGCGAGCGAACCGAAGAGGTTTGGAAGAACGAGCCGAGAGTTCGATGAATGATAGAAGCTCACGAAGCTACAAGGAAGCGCAGAGCAAATAGAGTTCGAGCAATGCACGTCAGCGAACCGAATGGGAATAAAGTTAAAAGAGACATTACAACATTTAAGACAAAATCAATACCGACACATTGAATGAGAATCATAGGATTAGTTAGAATTTATTTATAGCATTTAAGTCTCTAATTATATGTGAATATAGATTCCCATAGCTTTGTAATGTGGGTCGATCATTCGTGACAAAGAGAGTAATAATACAAACTTCACACATTTTTCCTTAAAAAATACATTTTCTCTTTACAAGTTTTATACTATATTTTGAGCATTGGATCATGTATCCACATTTTGGCGCCGCATGTGGGAGAATCATACTTTCTATATACAAAACTACTATTTCAAGACATTTCTCCTCATCAAAAGATTCAGCATGGCCGATTTGGAAGCCATCAATAACACTCTCACCACACTGGCTACACATACGACTACCTGACCTCAAAGCTCAACACAATAGAAAAGGATATGGCCTCGTTGAAAAAAAAATCAGGTAAGTCTAAATACTAGCCACATAACTATTTATGTACGTTTATAATCTGTGATTGCAGGAACTTCTTCTGGGAGTCACCTCACACGATCACTTTTCGGGTCCACGAGAAATTTTAACCCCCAAAATCGACATATCCCACAAGGAGTTTCAACCCCAAACTCCGATAAATTGTACGACAACCACCCAAGTGGGGAACAATGGAATAAGAGGTGCAAACATCACTTATAACGGAGTAGGTGGTGGAGGCAATACTGGTGATGGGGCAGGTGTTAAGAACAACAACACAACGAATGAAGTCAAGCGATCTTTTCAGACTTTGACCAAGTTCATCGTGAACTGAAGGATATGAAGTTGAAGTTTCACCAAACAACCAGTTTGGCTCCCGAAGTTGACATGGTAATTGAAGACACACGACGATCACCGTTCAACTCACGAATTGCCAGTTTCTAGATCAAAGATGTGCAAAGAGTTAATTTGCCAACTTATGATGGAACAAACTATCCCAAGAATCATCTAGCCGTATTCCAGATCGCAGCAGGAAGAATCGAACTCGAAGAACATGAAGAAGACACCAAATTTTGTAAGCTTTTTTCAGAGAACCTATAAGGTCAAGCCCTTTTGTTGTTCACCTAGCTTGAGGCCTCGACAATAGACAACTTCAATCAATTATCTTTGACCTTCATTATGCAATATTCTGTGCTCATAGAGAAGGGCAAGTTGGACATTGATCTCTGGAATCTATCTCAAGGACCCTAGAAACCTTTGAGGAAGAATATCACAAAGTTTAATGACATTTTAGCCAAGATTACAAGAATCTCCCAAACTGCCGCACTAGCGGCCCTACGAAATGGATTATGGCACGAATCAAGGTTCATGCTGGAGCTCACCGTGAATAAACCAACAACCATCCAAGACCCATTTTCTAGCTAACAATTAGATCGAAGCCGAAGAGGAGAAAATCACTTTTGAAAAGAAGTATCACCCTGCCAAACTAGGAGTCGGATTGAAAACCAAGAAATTCGAACCAAGGGCCAACAAAAAGACGAAGCACTTCGGAGTTGCCCCATATAACAAAAATGTCGGAAAACCATCTTTAGGAAAAGGAAGGTTTGGATCTCCGTCTCCAAATAGTTGGGTCCGGGACAATAACACTTACTGTGATATTCACAGAGTTAATGGACACAAAACCAAGGAATGCAGCGCACTTAAGAGGCACCTGATAGAAATTTGGGCCACAAGTGAGCTCGCAAGTTTCAAGATAGAAGATTTCATCCAACAATATCACCAGGAGCGAGAGAGCCAAAATACAGAGCCATCGGCGAAGATACCAAGAACTTCAGAGCACACACCTTCTAGTTCCTGAAAAAGGAAGGATTGACGTAATCATTGGAGGTTCAAAACGATGCCAGGAAACGGTTTGGGCGATCAAAATGCATAAGCGAGCCACAGTGATTGAAGTAAGCAGGGAACCATGCGACATGAAGCACAATACCGCGATAACTTTCGAAGAGATTGATGTGTCATAATTTTAAGGGTTTTTATGCCTTTGAATTCATATGTTTTTATAGTCCTTATTGAGTTTAGGATTAGATTTTGTGTCTTTTGTATCTATTTAATGTTTTCTCAGGTTTACAAGTCATGGAAGCTAAATCAAGTGATTGAAGCAGCTTTGGACGTTTATACACTTCATGTACCAGTTAGAATTTTTAATTTTTGTTTTATTGTGCTTGATGTTTATACACTTAGTGTAGAATTTTTAATTTTCATTTTATTTTTCTTATTTTTGTCTCTAAGATCGACCGATGCCCTAAGAGATCGATCGATCCAAGAGCCTTTTTCTCGGTACTGATTTTTCAATTTCAACTTTTTTCTCAGGTGTATGCAATTGAGAAGCCACGGTTCTAAAGACTTGCAAATTCTAAGTAACGAAGAGTTGACGAAGAGAATCAGAGCTAACATCAAGGCAAAGAAATATTCTAGAATTGTTAATGAAGATAACCAAGGAGTTGTTCCACAAGATGGAGGTGATGAGACTGCATCTCAAAAGCAGCAGAGAGAAGCTTTGGCTGCTCAACAGCTTCTCAATGATGCTGAACATCAAAGACAGGAGCGAGAGATTGCCGCGCATGCTCTAGCCGCACTACCACAAAGACATCGAAGGGTTACTTTAGGCGAGCAAGATGCTCCACATGCCAACTATAGGAACCGGTAGGCAATCACTCTGCCAGCGATTCAGAGGCAAGATGATGAGATCAAGCTATAGATTATTGAGCTGGTTAAGCAGAATCAATTCCATGAAAAAATTAACGAGAACCTTATGGACCGCATTGATAGCTTTGAAGAGATATGCATCACCACTAGCTCTAATGGAGTCCCTCAGGATTACATACGCTGTAAGCTCTTTCCTTTTTCGTTGAATGACAAGGCCCACAGGTGGCTTAAGTCATTAAGGCCTGGATGCACCATAAGTTGGCGACAGTGTCGAGCTGCCTTCTTACACCAGTTCTTCACAAAGTCTAGATCAACCGTGTTAAGAATAAGATTGCTACTTTCCAGCAGGCTGCTACCGAGTCCTTTTATAAGGCTTGGGACCGTTTCAAGGAGTATTTAAGGGATTGTCCCACTCAAAGCTACACTGAGTCGCGTAGAATGAACTTTTTCTACAACGTGATAGAGCAGAAGTATCAGATGGTGCTGGATACAACAAGTAGAGAGGACTTCATGAGCAATACTCTTGAGGAGGCCACAAAGCTTATTGAGAACCTTGCTGTGAGTAATGCCAACCATTGCCCTGATTATGATAGAAAGATAAAAGCTCTTGCAAGCGACCTTACTGCAAAGGTGGACATGTTTTTGAAAGCACAAAGGAGGTCAGTGAACGTGATAGATGATCAGGAATATGAAGATGTAGTCGATGGGACTGAGGAGATCAACTTTGTTGGTGGACAAGGGAACTTCCAAAACTGGGGTTTCAACCAGAACTATAGGAGTCATCCTAACTTGTCTTACCGCAGTAACAACGTTGAGAACCCTGGAATGCTCAGACCAATCCTTTTATCCAAGCTCAGAGCCAATCATACAACCAAAGTTATCAGAAGAGCGCTGGTTATGGTAATACGAGGTTCAATCAATAGTATGGAAATGCTGGTCCTCAAAAAAAGATTGAATCCATGTTCCAGCAGATCATGGAAGGCCAGAAATAGTTTGCTATGGAGATCAATGCGAAGGTTGATAGAATGTACATTGAGCTTAACGGGAAGTTCGATGCTTTATGTATGCATGTGAAGGTTTTGGAAACCCAGGTGGCACATACTGCTACAATGGTTAAGAAACCAACATAAACTCTTTTAGAGAAGTCTGAAACCAACCCCAAGGAGTATGTACAAGTCATCGAGTTGAGGAGTGGAAGAATATTTTCTCCGAGAGTAGATGACACTGAGATCGATCGATCCCACATAGCGATCGATCAATCTAATAAACAGAGTGATCATTCCCTCTATGACGAGATCGATCGATACCATGAAGAGATTGACCAATAAGAAGAGATTGAATGATCTGATCTGGCAAACAAAGAGATGGAGATTGATGAAGATTTACCGATCCCAGCTAGGATCGATCGATCCCCTGTTCAGCCAAAATAGGATGAGCCACATAAACAATACACAGTGATTAACGGGATTCGAGTCCAATTTGGAGATAGATCACCACCAATATCTGAACTAACTAATGCTGTTGTTGATGACAAGATCAAAAGGATAGCGAAGGAGATGAGAGTGATATGGCCTTTTCAGGGATTCAAGTCAATAATGACTTTGTTAAAGGAGCATGTGAGGAATGTCATAATTAGTAAATCTCCACTAGAGGAAGCTGCTGATATTCTCTAGCGAGAACGCAACAAGCAAATTCATGAAAAGTTCCCTACAAAGCGTGAAGATCTAGGAAGGTTCACTCTTTCGTGTACTATCGGAGATTATCGCTTCAAGACTTACTGTGTTGATTTAGAAGCTAGTGTACACATGATGCCGCTCCCCGCATCACAAAGACTTGAGCTGATAACTCTCCAACCAACCAGAATCTTGATGGTCATGTGTTGATACCGGATCCCGAACCGAGGATCCACTCTCTCTAATTGTAACACATGTCAACCATCTCAATAGATCAAAGAAAGGGTTGATTCAGTTTGCAGTAAGCAAGGACAGACGAACCGTAAGAGAGCTCATTAGAAGTGAATTGGAGGTCCAATTAGTAGCATCACCTTGCGGAGAAAAGGAGCAGGCAAAGCGAAGAGTGTTGGCCAAGCAAAGCGAATCTGCGAACTGAAGAGGAAAGTCATTCAAAAGTCAAGGCGTTACGATATTAAATGCCAAATCAAAACCGATGAATTAAAAGAGAATCATAGAATTAATTAGGATTTATTCGTATCATTTATTCCTTAATTCGTGTATAAATATAGACCCTTATAGTCTTTAAAGGGGTCAATATTTTTTCCATTGAAATAATAAAATCAGTTTACACATTTATTTCTACCAATTCAGTTTACTTTATATTCATTTTTCCTAGCAATTTCCATTTTAACCTTACAAATATAAGCATTATATTTAGGGTGTGGATCCTGTATCCACATTTTGGCGTCATCTGTGGGGAAAATAATACTTTCAGTTTACAAACTTACCAGTTCAATACATATATCCTCATTAAAAAATCCATCATGTCTGACATTACCGCAGTCATTGACTCTATCAATGAGACTCTCACCACCGTGGCTGATAGCACGAGCAACCTTTCGTCCAAACTTAACGCCATTGTGATAACATCATATTTTTACTATTGTTTTCATATGATTTTATGAAGAGATTGGTGTGATTTAAAGGTTAAATAGGCTATTATCGAATATTTCTTGTATCAAAGAGGTTTTGTAGGTTTTAAAGGTAAATGGACCAAAAAGGAGAAAAACCCGTTTTAAGATAGTTTCAGAGCACCAGAAGTTGTACATTTGTTGAAGACCTTCCCGTGGAGAAAATTCAGAGATCTTTGTATCCCTGGAAAGCTACAAGAGTCAAGATTCACCTGGAATAAGAATCAAAGTAATACATTCAGCCGTTTGGAAGATATAACCCGAAGAGTAAAGCCCTACCAACCTTGGTCACAAGGAGTATGACCGAGGTCATTCTTCTTGGTGACTCTGGCAACAAGGGCCGTGACCAGAGCCATGCCTACTACCAACCTCGGTCACAAGGCCCATTACTGCAGCCAACTCCCATGCCTTTCCACTTACAAAACGCCGAGTTTAGCCTTCAAAACCCTAAAACCGACTTCTTTGACCTCAAGCCTATAAATACTAAACCTAAAGCACTAGGGTTTCGTGTGCTTCAATTGTGCTTCTTCATCAATTCCACAGAACTATCACAAGATTTTCAGAAACCCTAGAGACGACCAGAGGAGCCGCACCAAGTCCCTCTAGCTCATGGAAGCCATCGAAGTTCACCATCTCTTTTTGTTTAATACTTTTTAATCTCTGAACCTTATTCTTTTATCTATGCAATCTATGAATTACTTTAACCTTGTTTTGATGATTCCTTTAAGCATGATTGATTGATTTACTTGTTGGGTTTAAAGGGTTAAACAAAGGGGGGGGAGATGATCTATATTGTTTAAGTGGCGAGTTTATTGTTTATGCATCATCTTTTTTTTTTTTTTTTTTTTTTTTTTTTGTTTTTTTTATTTTATATATTTTTTTAGGTTTCTAGGTTTCTGATATTCCCAATATGATCACCCTTACTAGCTACTTTCAATTTATATATTTTTTTTTTTTTTTAATTTCCCAATTATCTCTAATTTAAGAGATACTGTAGTATTAGAATCGAATCCACAAGGATATGGGCCTCACAAGATAAATTTTAATAATAATTTTAATAAATGCTAGATAAAAAAATGATTTAAAAGTAAAAACGATGCAATATTAAATAAAACCTAGAGAAATCAATGAAATTCAGAATGGCAGATTCAATTTAGGATGCATGTATGACCGGTTCTTAAACTCATAACACAATGATATGATCATTCAACTCTAGCTGCAATGATAACTATACTTAAATCACAGAATTCCAAATCTCTTTGTAAACTCTAATGATAAAGGATGCATTAATGTCAGGTATGATATGTTCACAAAATACCTAAACCAAATCTCTTTTCTAAGAGTATTTTTGCTCATATAAGATTAGTTCAAGATATCAATAACACTCTCATGTATATTAATTATCCTAAGGTTCTAGATTCCAGGTGATCAATCCAGATCTAGTATAGATTCAAATCTAGATGAAGAGCAATTATGATTATCCTAATATGTTATGCCCAATTCAACAATTTATCATAAATCCTTTGCAAACCCTAAATCGAACAAGTGGATTACTCAGACATAATTAATGAAATACAAATCATAGTCTGAATAAATTACATAGAGAAATCAAAAGTATGAAAGGAGAGAAGAATCAGAACTTAGTTCATAATCTTCTCTCTACAAGGTGAGTTCTGATTCTTCTCTCCAAAGCTCTCAAGCTCGAAAATCTCTCAAAGAACTTGATAAAACAAAACTTAGTCTTCTTTTACTTCTAAAAATCTAGATACACCTAAAATACGAAAAGGACTTGTACTGCAAATAATTAAAATTCTTGGGGCAACTTTATAATTCTTCAAACTTGATAAAAGCTTGGATGGCTTCGATAGTTGTGACTCATGTCGATCGACACCAATGGGGTGTGTCGATTGACATCAACACCTTAATTTGTCTCCAAGTTGATTTGCTCAGCTACAAGGCTCCAAAAGCTCCAAAGTGCATCAACAAGGTCCATCTCGTACTTGTACCTAATAAGACTCAAATAATACCAAAAAGACTCTAAAAACAATACTTATATCATGGCTAAAAACCATTAAAACCATGCTATATCAGTTTCGTTATCCACTTGCTTACTTTGCTTGATCCTAGGTTGGATGAGTATCGCGTCATAACAAGAACATACCACTTAGTTATAGAGTTTTATGGACAATAATTGAACTTGATTTTAATGCTTTGATATATATGTGTTGTAGCTTGCGTAAGTTGAGTACCATGACATATTGATCTCAGCCGGTTTTCTCTATGAATTATAGGTTAATCGATCTTTCATGTTTCATTGTCGGAGACTTAAGAGTAGACATGAATTTACATGAATTTCTCTTGAATGAATTGATCATTGAACCCCTGCGACCCCTTGAACACCCAACACCTGCTTGATATTAATTTCCATCTTGTTTTATTGCTTTGATTTCATTTACTTGCAACTGTGACACCAATAAACCCCTTTTTATGTTTTCGTTCTAGCCTTACTTGTTCCTCTAGACTTGTAAAACAACTTCTCTCTCTGTGGGATTTGATAACTTAAGTGCTACAACTGATTCGCTGTGCACTTGCAGCTTATTAGTTGTGTTTGAAGAAAACTTGACTTGACAAACAAAAGCATAACAACAAACCACACCACATCAATTTTTTGGCACCGTTGCTGGGGAGAGATTGTTTGTTTACAAGTCTAAAAACTAGAGTAACGTCTAGGACGCTTTGCTTTTGAGATTTCGTTTTGGTTTTTATTATTTCAGGAGACCTTAAGGATGAACCTCGATGCTCTACCTGAGGAGTTTCAGAACCTTACTCTAGTGCAACTAATGGCGCACCACCACAACACTTCGAACGGAGACATCTTTGGACTAATCTCTAGCTTGTCTTATGGAGGTCACCACATCCACTCTCGGCCATCTCGTGGTACATCATTGATGAGACACTCTGGATGTCTACCACTATGTCGATCCTCTGGAGATCAACCAATGAGACAAGCTCATCGCAATTGAGCCACTCATTTACCTATATCGTACTGGGACAGATTCTGTTTTGTTATGAATCAAGACTTTGATTCAAAGGAAGTTATGAGGATTGATGTCTATGAAGACTATCACGCACCACACTCTGATGCTTACTATGAGAGGATGATGAAAGCTATGCAACAACTTGCCAACGAGCAGCAGAAGTACCATGAAGGACTGGGTGCCAAGTTCTCAAAGATGGAAGCCGATCTGGTTCATCGTATGGAAGATCAAATCTATGGGATTAACCAAGAGCTACTAAAGCTTGACGAGTACGAACAAGAGCAAGATGCAAAGATCACCGACGTGATGTAGACCGTAAGTTTAGTCAAAGAACGTCTAGAAGGTAAGATTGAAGTTTTGCAACAAAGACTTGGTGATTCCACCAAGAGTGATCAAACCTTTGAAGACTTTGAGACTCAGCAAGGAGAAACCATTAGCCCATCTATTATAGCTCATTAAGACCAAGGAGACTGGCCTTGTAATGCCGCGGCTATAGTAGAAGAAGTAGAGAACTTGGAGCTAGAAGAATATCCCAAGGAAGAAGAAGTCAAAGAGGACCATGAAGCTGATCCTATGGAGAATGAATACCTAGAATCCGTCAATCTTGCTGAGATACAAACAGTATCATGCTTTGGTGATCCCCCAAGAGACAAGTTTCGAATGTTGGTAAGAGCCATAACACTTCACATCTCTTTCGAAGAAGCATGGGCAAAGTTTCCACTTAAGCATTTCTTCATTGAAAGTTACATCAATGAGGAACATGTTGAAGAACACTTTAGGAGCATGAGACTATCTCTTTTCCCCAATGCCCCATCTTATCTCAAGAACTTATTGCGTAGAAAACACATAAGCGAAGAAGACTTAGAAAAATTCAACAAAGCCGTTAAAGCTTTACCACCGAGTACCTCTTTCATAAATGCTTGGATTGATTACAACATAAACCGTTTCTTCAATGATAGCAAGGAGTCTATAGAGGACATGATAGACTTGTTCCCGAAAGCTTTAGAGCCGAAAGACATGAGAACTTTATACGAAGTGGACAGCCCCAGAAGATTTCTTATTACTTGTTCTATAAGAGGAGTTGAATTCAAGGATGCATTGTGTGATTCTGGTTTATGCATCAACCTTATGTCTACAAGATCTGCAAAAAAGATTGGTCTAAGCACTCTACAACCTTTAGGGATTCGCATAGGACTTGCAATCTCTGCATTCACAACATCCCAAATGTATGCTTTCGGACATTTATATGAGAATTGGGGACTGAAATGTTCCAACGGACTTTCAAGTGATCAATATCGAGAAAGGGAGACCTTCACAACTCATCTTATGAGGATCCTTTCCTGCAACAACTGGAGCAATCATTGATTGGCTGAACAAAAGGATATCTTTCGCCAACATTAACCGAGAAGTTTTCTATGAAGCCATGCCTTTTGTTCCACCATCTCAACATCTAAGAAAAAGGAACAATGATCCACCAAGGAAGCCACATAAGCTTAAGAAAACCAATAAACTTTACCTTGGATTGCAAAATCTCGACTATCAGCGACCCAAAGCATTTTGCGACCGTACCACTACGCGACCATGACTCATAAATTAATGTGCCGCAAATCGGATCTACCCGATCAAATTATCTATGATTGAAAATCCACCATTAATGGTATTTCAGCAGTAATAATCGAGAAGATTTCGAGAAAGAAGATTTGGAAACACAAGATTCACAACTTTCAACACCACAGTCGTTCCGCGACCGATAATTCTAGAAAGAAGTGTGACAATTCAAATTTGTCCGGTCATATGAGCTACGATCGAGTATTCAAACATAAATTGGGTATTTCAGGAGTAATGATCGAAGAAATTTTGGGAAGATACGGTCTAGATTGGAAGATTCATGGCTTTTGAGCATTTCGACTACTCCGCAACCATTCCGTAACTGCATATTTCGTAAGAAGTTGAAACAAATCAAATTGCTCAGATTAAATGATCTATGATCGAATATACACCATGGAGTTGGATACTTTGAAAGTTTTGATTAAGCAATTTTTGGAAAAAGAAGCATTGATATCTAGATTTGTGACCTTGAAGATCGCCACCGTTCCGCAAAACGTACTGTAGCTGACCCGTAATCCCGACCCACCGTTCCGTGAACAACCAGCCATTCCACGAACCTGTCATACGACCAGTGATCCATCAATCTTTGTCCCATGTCCCGCATCCCACATCTCGTATCCCAATCCGTTCCACCATAATTCCATCACCGTTCCATCGCCATTCTACCAACTATTCCACAGACCATTACACGACCGTTCTGAGACTATTCCATGACACTACCGGAACCGCGACTTAATGAAGAATCATAAGTCACCATGGAAGAGATCTCAACCATGGCTGATACGACATCAAAGAGACATCACCACCACCATCTCACCTTAGGTTTGTTTTCATTTTTCTTTATTTACCAAGATTATTGATGATTTTTAGGGTTTTGTCTCAGAAAAAGGATGCAATTAGAGATTTATCATCAAGAATTCAGTGAACTAAAACCGAGTTCAATTGATGTCAAGCAACAAAAAGAAAAACACACCGGTTAATCGCCAACAATCTGATTCGAGGTGACATTGTTCTTAAACTCAACTCTTTCTTTACAATTTTTCATCCTTGTCTCTTTCTTATTTTCCCACCGAGGACGGTGTGATTTAAGTCTGGGGGAAAGGATGTTCCATCCTTTACTAATGCTACTTTCTATTTGATTGACTTAAGATCTTTTTCCACTTTTTACATCGATAATTTTGCTGATTTTAACCTTTTTATTGAGTCAAATTTTTTCTTTTGTTTTATTGAGTCAAAATAGTTTGGGAATTATGAACTTGTTTTGATGGATTATCTGAATTGGATTAACACTCTTATGACTCAAAGCTTGTCCGCATAACCAAAGTTTGGAAAGACTATGGGTTGACTAAATATTCCTGAAAGTCTCTTGATATTGGAAAATAGGTTAAACCAACGTTATCTCTAAATCTTATTGAAATCTAACCTGACTTTTTATTTCTTATTCAGAGGGTTTGGTATTCATTGGACAAGACATATTCGAAGCCATATAAGACATTACACTTCTTCACCAGTATGCTTCTCCTCTCCTTCCCCTTCGTAACTCAAAAATTTGAAACAACAAAGCATAATCGGCAAGTGGATGTGACCGAGAGATTTTGTGCGTAAATCCGTGCATCTTTCGGAGCCTCGCGGAAACTTGTGGCCATAGGAAACTACATAGTCAAAGTGAACTGAGGGATTTTGTGCGTAAACCCGTGCATCTTTCATGACCTCATGGAGACTCGTCCCACCAGAACCAATAACAAAAACGACATCGTCAAAGTGAACCGAGGGATTTTGTGCGTAGACCCATGCATCTTTCGTGACCTCATGGAGACTTGTCAAACGAGCAAGCTGCCGCCAAAAAAATACAATGAACCCTAGAAAAGTAGGGAAAAGACGGCTGTCTTGGAAGTGAGAAGAGGGAGAGGGAAGTAGACGAAGAAAGTCTTGGTTAAAAGAAAGTCGACATCCTTGAATCGATTTCCTTTTGGTAAGACCACGCCCTGTAACTAATCTATGTAAAGAGATGACAATGGAGAGACCGAAAGTCGTTTGGATCGTGCATTTAGAGTAAGGGTTTTGATGCTTCCTATGAGCAAGTACTAAAGTAAGTTCTAACGCCACAGCGAAGAAGAGTGTGAAGACGAGACTCCAATAGGATAAGTGAGTGTCCGTGATATCTAAAACCTCTTTTCCATGACTTTACATTCTTGTTTGCGTGAGGACAAGCATAGTCTAAATTTGGGGGTGCTGATAACATCGTATTTTTACCTATTTTTACTATTGTTTTCATATGGTTTTATGAAGAGATTGGTGTGATTTCAAGGCTAAATAGGCTATTATTGAATATTTTTAGTGTCAAAGAGGTTTTGTAGGTTTTAAGGGAAAATGGATCAAAAAGGAGCAAAACCCGTTTTAAGGCAGTTTCAGAGCACCGGAAATCTGACATTCGTTGAAAACCTTCTTGTGGAGAAATTTCTGAGATATTTGTATCCCTGGAAATAAAAGATTCAAGATTCACCGGGGACAAGAATCAAAGCAATACATACAGCCGTTTGGAAGATATGACCCGAAGAGTAAAGCCCTGTCAACCTCGGTCACAAGGAGTGTGACCGATGATATAATCCTAGGTGAGGATCAAGTCCCTGAATGCTCTCCAAGAGGTTGTGATGATCGGTGATAAGGTGAGTGATGCGGAAGAGATGAAAGATGTAGAACAAGGGGGTAAGATCCGATGGATCTTGGGGATTGTTGCGAAACTTCCAAAGGGGATGGTGAACCTTTGGACTTTCAGACTTGTTCTGGACGTGGGTGAAGACCCTAGACGTGGTGAACAAGGGGTGGATCGAAGTGAAACTTCCTAGGAGGGTGACAGACCCTAAGACTTTCGACTTGCTCGGTGTGAAGGAATGAAGACCCGACACTTTGAACAAGAAATGATCAAACAGATTCCAGAGAGTTTGAGAATATGAAAAGAGTTTGATAACCCACAAATGAAGCATTCCAAGAGTTTAAATCAGCCAAAGAGTAAAGGAGAGAATCTCGAAAATGACATCACATTAAAAACAAAGTTGAACATAAAATAACTCTTCAAGTCTTTCAATATTTCGGCTGAATCTTCTTATTGGACTTGGGCTGCTTCACTTGGATAAGAGATAGAGGTGGGCTTAAGCTTTATCAAGAGGCTGATGAGTGAGTGATATGGCTTACCTCATTAAAAACCTTATTTGGAAAACCCAATGGGACAAAACCAAATGAAGGGAAAAAGAGTGTAAGTCATATCACCTCTCTTGATAAATGTTTAGGTGGCTTGGATCACAACCAATGTGGCTGGATTAGCACACACCAAACTGCCCGAGATGGTGTTGAGAAGATGTTGACAAAGTTATCTTGAATTGTTGAAGTGATCGTCTTAATATTCCCGGATCAAACGTTGTTGTTGAGCTAATCCATTTCTTCTTAGCTTCCTCGGCTACAAGCTGCTCCGGTTCAAGCTTCTCCTTCATTGTGCTTGGCATGATCACATCATCCTCTCCCACTTGAAAAGGATTTGACCTCAAATCCGAACAATCTGCATGGAAAAAGATTAAATTAGAATATTTGAAGTAAGTCGGAATATACTCACCTTGCAAGCAGATTTTGTAGGAATGGATCTGTTCTATGACTCGAAGTGAACAATATCCTTCTTGCATTAGTTTGAACTCCTCTTGGGCTGCAAAACGTTTCTCCTTCATATGAATCCAAAACTGGTAATCAATCTCAAAGTTCTTAATATTCTCCTCTTCGTTTGCTGGCTTTTGATGCTCTATGTCTAGCAAACGCTCCTTTGGTTTAAGAACAATTTGAACAACAGTTTTCTTAAGCCAAACATGGTAGAGCCACGTCCTAGGTGCATGAAAATTTAGCTCTCCATCCTGTATATCCTGTATCCTCACAACAAAGACTCGAGACAAGAGATCATAGGTGCAAAGAATATAGTCATTCCGACTAGCACACAATTTATTACTTAGATCATCTAAAACAGATTTCAAAGGTTCAATATGATCATCTAAATGTTTATTAAAATTCAGAATGCTATCATAATAAACAATTTCTCCAAAGAATAATTCAGCATTGGGTGAAGCACTAGCAAAATTAGAGAAATTAGCAATATCTATGAGCACATAATTTCTATTAGGTTCACACATTTTATCAAAAAAAAATCCTCCATGCCTGAAGAATTTCTTATGCTCAAACTCCTCGCAAGATGGAAACAGATTTTTAAAATTATCAATTAAATCATAAAGCCTCTTAATGATTTCAACTTCCATTAACCTAGCTTCATGAGCAAAAAGAAACACATACCTTGGAATTATTGCATCATACACAATAATTTCATTACCTTTTCGAATGCCAAAAGAATTCACCTCAATGTTTGCTCGCTGTTCCTTTCTCCATTGTTTCAACGGGTCATAATCAACTTGGACAGTAAACCACATTAGCCACAAGTAAATTAACCACGCCTCTGGTGTATGAGCTTTCATTTGATTGTATTCATGGAAGTTATCAAAGGGAAGCTTCCATGAGTTGTTTCCTAAAAACAAGTCCTGCAAAAATTTGTTAAGCTCACTCGGTGGCACCAGTGCAAGGTTAGATACACAAGAGAATTTATCCAAAGAGACAAATATTTTATGATCAAAATATTCAGCATCATTAGCCTTACTAATCCTAACAAAAAGATTAGATTTCTTATCTTGCTCTTGATTCTCTTTGGGTTTGATTTTGTCAAGATAAAACTCATGAACCGGCAATGGCACAAGAGTAGTCTTATCTTCTTGAAAATATTTTGAACTCACCATTGTACAATCTGCACCAAGAGAAAGTAAGTTAGCTTTCATTCGCCTTTGGGAGTCAAGATAGTTACCTCGGGTCTTGATTGGTGGTGAAACAGTTGGTGGCTTCTCCTTTTGATCCATTGTTAAGCTCCATGTGGAGGTGGTTCCTACCAGGTCAGTGCACACATCTAAGGTACCTGTATCTTCCTCGGCACTTAAAGACAAAATCAAGTGTATTATACTTGAAATTTCAACATTCAAAACAGGTTGTTTGAAGCTACGAGTGAATGTGAAATTATTCCGATATCGTATAAACTCGCAAGCTAAACTTACCTGAGTACCATGTAGGATGTTTGGTAACATTTCAGCTTTGGAGACGGTGATATTTGAAACACAGCCAGCCGGTGTTGGATATGGTCTAGTCACCAAACAGTTTTCATAGTCATTTCGCTCAGTCTTGTTATCTTGGCAAGCTTTTGAAGTGGTTGACACTGAATGTGGATTCTTCTCTTTTATGTTTCCTTCAGCTTTGTCATCCTTATGCTCCAGAGTATGACCTGAATCATCATCCTTTGACAAGACCAAGTGCATCATATAAGAACTGGAACTTTTTAAACTTTGATTAACTACCCCACCATTTGAATTTGGTGAACTCAGTTTTGATCCTAATGAAGAGATATTTGGCTCTTGTTTTTCCGGGCAAGTGTTGGAAAAATGTTCTTTCTTACCAGAGTTATAACAAGTAACTTCCTTGGATTTTGAAAGATCAGAGGACTTACATTTCTTTGGACGTTCCTTGCTTGTTTCAATTGATGGATTTAGGCTTTGCTTGTGAACCATGACTTGTTCAGCGACCTTCTTTGGTTGAGAGGTTACATTAGCCTTCATTTTCTCATTTAGAACATTCTTGGATACTTCCTTTGGCTGAGGACTGTAAGCTTCTTTTGGAACTAAACCATTTGGTGCATACTTATTCCTCATTAGTTCCTTAAGATCTCTCCACGAGGTGATAGGTGGCTCCTTGTAAGTCCCACGTTCATCAACCTTTCGTATCCACCATTGATAAGCTTCTCCTGTGAGTTGGCTTAATTGCATGAGCTATCCTCTTTTCTCTTGGGATGTGGTTATAGTAAAACCAATCTTCCATATTTGTTTCCCACTCTAGGTAGCTTCTTTTTCCTGAAAATTTAAAGAGTTCATTAGCCGAATGATATTCAGAACAAAGCACATATTTGGATTTTGGAGTAAGAGAGATTTTATGTGGGCTGCTCCAAGTTGTTCTCAATGTGTTGTCTGGTGGCTTTGGTTTAAGCTCTTGTTCCTTCCGTGCTCTTCTTGATTTTTCTAATTCAGCTCTCATGGTTGCCATACTTTCGTCCATTATGGCTCTTAAGGAATCAAGGAGTTCTTTGTTGGAGTTTAACGATTCCTCTTCACCATTGCTGGTTCCCACCATGGTACCTGTTCAGATTCAAACAAGTAACAAGTAAAAATGCCCAAAGAAACACAACAAAGAAAACTCAGAAACTTTTCTAAAATCCTAAATGACTGTTTGACTTGATCGAACAGAATAAAATATCAAATCACGTTCAAAAATTTCAGAGACAATTTTAACAAATACTAGACTCAATCATGGTTTCAATGCAACAGATTTCACGATTTTAGGATTAACCAATGATTTTAAACAATTCTATCAAGTTAACACGAAAATAACTGTTCAAATTCCGATAACCTCTAAATGTGACTGTTCGACGAAATCAACTTCGAAAAATTATCAAAACATGTTAAAAAATTCTAGAATCAATTTTAACAAATACTAGACTCTTTTTTGAAGCCGATTCAACAGATCTCACGATTTTATCAGACAAGATAAATTTATGAAAATTCCAACAGTCAGCAGACAAAACAGATCGGAATGTGAAAAGGTATAACAGATCGGAAGAGATACAACATGGTGTGGAGTCAGCTCTGATACCACTTGATTTGATCCTAGGTGAGGATCAAGTCCCTGAACGCTCTCCAAGAGGTTGTGATGATCGGTGATAAGGTGAGTGATGCGGAAGAGATGAAAGATGTAGAACAAGGGGGTAAGATCCGATGGATCTTGGGGATTGTTGCGAAACTTCCAAAGGGGATGGTGAACCTTTGGACTTTCAGACTTGTTCTGGACGTGGGTGAAGACCCTAGACGTGGTGAACAAGGGGTGGATCGAAGTGAAACTTCCTAGGAGGGTGACAGACCCTAAGACTTTCGACTTGCTCGGTGTGAAGGAATGAAGACCCGACACTTTGAACAAGAAATGATCAAACAGATTCCAGAGAGTTTGAGAATATGAAAAGAGTTTGATAACCCACAAATGAAGCATTCCAAGAGTTTAAATCAGCCAAAGAGTAAAGGAGAGAATCTCGAAAATGACATCACATTAAAAACAAAGTTGAACATAAAATAACTCTTCAAGTCTTTCAATATTTCGGCTGAATCTTCTTATTGGACTTGGGCTGCTTCACTTGGATAAGAGATAGAGGTGGGCTTAAGCTTTATCAAGAGGCTGATGAGTGAGTGATATGGCTTACCTCATTAAAAACCTTATTTGGAAAACCCAATGGGACAAAACCAAATGAAGGGAAAAAGAGTGTAAGTCATATCACCTCTCTTGATAAATGTTTAGGTGGCTTGGATCACAACCAATGTGGCTGGATTAGCACACACCAAACTGCCCGAGATGGTGTTGAGAAGATGTTGACAAAGTTGTCTTGAATTGTTGAAGTGATCGTCTTAATATTCCCGGATCAAACGTTGTTGTTGAGCTAATCCATTTCTTCTTAGCTTCCTCGGCTACAAGCTGCTCCGGTTCAAGCTTCTCCTTCATTGTGCTTGGCATGATCACATCAACCGAGGTCATTCTTCTTGGTGACTGCGGCCACAAGGACCGTAACCGGGGTCATGCCTACTACCAACCTCGGTCACAAGGCTCGTGACTGAGGCCGACTCCCATGCCTTCTCACTTACCAAAACACTGAGTTTCCCTATAAAACCCTAAAATCGACTTCTTGGAGTTCAAGCCTATAAATACTAAACCTAAAGCACTAGGGTTTCATGTGCTTCAATTATGATTCTTTATCAATTCCACAGAGCCATCATGAGATCTTCAGAAACCCTAGAGACGACCAGAGGAGCCGCACCAAGTCCCTCTTGCTCGTGGAAGCCATCAAAGTTCACCATCTTTTTTCTTTGAATACTTTTTAATCTCTGAACCTTATTCTTTTATCTATGCAATCTATGAATTAATTTAACCTTGCTTTGATGATCCATGATTGAGTGATTTACTTGTTGGGTTGAAAGGGTTATTCAAAGGGGGGAGATGATCTATATTGTTTAACTGGCGAGTTTATTGTTTATGCATCATTGGTTGCACTGTCTTTTGTTCTGATCTTTCTCTTAATGCATGTAGCTAGTGTCATGAACTACTAACTGATCTTAGGCATTTAGGTTTTGTTACCCACTTGCTTAGTTTGCTTGATCTTAGGTTGGATGAGTATCGCGTCATAATAAGCACATACCACTTAGTTATGAATTTTATGGACAATAATTGAACATGATTTTAATGTTTTGATATATGTGTTGTTACCTGCGTAAGTTAAGTACCAAGACATATTGATCTCAGCTAGTTTTCTCTATGAATTATAGGTTAATCGATCTTTCGTGTTTCATAGTCCAAGACTTAGGAGTAGACATGCATTTACATGAATTTATCTTGAATTATATGATCATTGAACCCTTGCGACCCCTTGAACGCCCAACACCTGCGATATATTGATTTACATCTTGTTTTAATTTACATGCAACCGTGACACCAACAAACCCCTTTTTTTAGTTTCCTTCTAGCCTTACTTGTGCCTCTAGACTTGCAAAACAACTTCTCTCTGTGTGGGATTTGATACCTTAAGTGCTACAATTAATTCGATTTGCACTTGCAGCTTATTAGTTGTGTTTGAGGAAAACTTAACTTGACAAACAAAAGCACAACAACAAACCAGACCACATCACATTGAGAAAGATCTCAACTCAGTGAAGGAAAATCAAGCAAGTTTAAGTAATAATCATATAACCATGAATGCTCGTTTGGATTCTATGACTCCCGGAACTTCTTCTAAAAGTCGTAGTAGTCGAATGCTTTTTGGGGCCCAAAGGATGTTAAACCCCCAAAATCCATTGAATCCCACGGGGAACATCAATATTCAAACCCCAATAAACCAAACGACAACAACTCAAGCCGCCAGCAACTTAGAAGGAGTTGTTAACATTACCAATGATTCAGTCAAAAATGGAGATAATCATGTAGTCGGGGTTGAGTTGGATAACAACAACACCAATGTCCTAGCGGAGCTAAACAACGAGTGGAGTAAGGCAATCTGCTCAGATTTTGTTCAAGTTCATCGTGAGCTGAGCGAGATGAAGTCAAAATTCCAACTAGCAACCAGTTCGGCTACTAAAGTCGACAAGGTAATCAAAGAGACACGGCGATCACCCCTTACTCCGCGAATTGCCAATTTCCGAATTAAAGACGTATGAGGAGTCAATATACCCAACTATGATGGAACAACCGACACGAAGAGCCATCTAGCCGCTTTTTGGATCGCAGCTGGACGAATTGAGCTTGAAGCGCACGAAGAAGATGCAGGTTATTGTAAGCTATTCTCAGATAATCTCTCTGGCCAAGCCCTCCTATGAATTACTCAACTTGAGTCCACTACAATTGATAGCTTTGATCAGTTATCATTGGCCTTTATCATGCAATACTCTATAATCATGGAAAAAGGTAAAATGGATAGCGATCTTTGGAATTTGTCTCAGGGTTCAGAGGAACTTTTGATAAAGCATATTGTCAAATTCAAGGACATTCTGTCTAAGATACCAGAAATTTCCCAAACCACCGCATTGACCGCTTTGCTAAATGGTTTATGGCACGAGTCAAGGTTTTGAATGGAGCTTACAGTTAATTAGCCAACTACCATCCATGATGCTTTATTTTGAGAAAACAACTAGATCGAGGCTGAAGAAGAGAAGGTTACTTTAGAAAAGATGTACCGAGCCACTAAGCCTGGAGTTGTACCTGCGACAAAGAAATTCGAGTCGAAGACCATTAAGGATATGAAGCATTTTGGAGCTTCCCCATACAATAACAGTATTGGACGATCTTTTCCTGGAAAAAGAAAGCTCGGATCTCCTTCCTCAAATAGTTAGGTTTGCGATGAAAACGCTTATTGCAACACCCACCGAGTTAATGGGCATACAACAAAAGAATGCAGTGCCATTAAGAGGCACTTGATCGAGATATGGTCTACTGGTGACCTCACAAATTCAAGATTGAAGAATTCATTGAGCCGTACCATAAATATCGTGAAGAGCGAAGTGCAGAGCCATCAGAGAAGAAACCTAAAACTTCCAAGCACACCCTGACGAAGCCTTCGAAAGAAAGGATATATGTAATCATTGGTGGATTAAAGCTATGTCAAGATATAGTTTGTGCTATCAAGAAGCATAAGCGAGACGCGGCGATGGAAGTAAGCAGGAAGCTAGGGGAAGTCCAAACCAACATGTTGATAACCTTTGAGGAGTTCGATACTCAGGAAGTCAGGGTATCTGGTGCCGTGGAACTTCATGCTTGACAATGTAGTGATCAGCCTTTGTTCTCTGAGAGTTTGGACTTTATCCTCTGTGAAAATACTATCAGACATGCTGTCAGACATGTTCACCTCTCCATTCGCTATCCTCTTCAAAATCTACTGGAACTTGGGCTTTCTTCCCTATGGCAATATCCTCCCTAGCCCTTGAGAACTCTCTCCTGTATCCTTGAGACCTTGATCTTGTTGTCCTTTGAGTTTGGTCCTCAATGTTCCTGAAATACAGAAGATTCAGAAGTTCAGTAGACAGTTCTAAACCAATTCTATGGGTTCACTCGATCCCAGAGATCGAGTTATATGAGAATTATCTCAGTTGTGCTTTGACTTGATCAATTTGGTCGAGTTACCTTATTGAGTAACCAAATTTTTACAACGAAGAGACCAAATTATAATCTTATATGCACAAGACAACCACGGTTTAAGGAGAATACATATTTTCAATTTGAAAATATCAAGGATGAGTTCGGATTCACTGAAAACAATATCTTGAAAATTCCTTGAACTTTTTCAGATCATATCATGCAATTAAGTGATTGATAAAACATGCTTAGACAAGTTTATGGTGATGCGAAAATTTAATTACAATCACTACATGGTTCAAAATTTCTCTAAATCTTAAGGATATGAAATTTATCAAACGCAGATTGTTTCCACCATTCAAATCGATTCATTAAGCAATATCTAACACCCTGAGCCTTCAATTTCCAATTTACATCGACATGCATTTACTAAGAATCTAAGAACAATTAGTTAAGCTTTTGGGCTGTTGATTTACGAGAACTGGATTCAGAAATTGAAGATGCTTACATGGGTATGTCAGAATCAGAGTTTGAATCAGACATAACTGCCTTTGAAGTGAAATCCTTGAAGGTTATGAGTTTGAAATTGCAAAAGAAAAATTTTAGAGAGAGAGGGAGAGCATGTGAAAAGTTTTTAAATTCAAAAGGAGAGGGTTTCGTGTGAGATCAAACGAGTGGCTGAGATTAAAAGTTGAGATTTTCAGATGAAACCTGGCCACTCGACCCCGAGGTTATTTCTCTGTAATCTCTTTCACCTTCATTTGTCTTGGTCCATAGCACCTTTCATTTGCTCCCTGAGAATTGAAACTCTAGAGAAAAACATTAAAATATGTTGAATATATATACAAGGATAGGCATGAGACTTCCTCCCAAGTGAGCTTGTTTTAAGTCACTAAGCTTGACTTCCATACAGTGATCAGGTATAAGGTGAGCCATGGAGAGGCTCTGAGGTCCCCTCATGCTCATTCCTTGGGCTGTTGATTTACGAGAACTGGATTCAGAAATTGAAGATGCTTACATGGGTATGTCAGAATCAGAGTTTGAATCAGACATAACTGCCTTTGAAGTGAAATCCTTGAAGGTTATGAGTTTGAAATTGCAAAAGAAAAATTTTAGAGAGAGAGGGAGAGCATGTGAAAAGTTTTTAAATTCAAAAGGAGAGGGTTTCGTGTGAGATCAAACGAGTGGCTGAGATTAAAAGTTGAGATTTTCAGATGAAACCTGGCCACTCGACCCCGAGGTTATTTCTCTGTAATCTCTTTCACCTTCATTTGTCTTGGTCCATAGCACCTTTCATTTGCTCCTTGAGAATTGAAACTCTAGAGAAAAACATTAAAATATGTTGAATATATATACAAGGATAGGCATGAGACTTCCTCCCAAGTGAGCTTGTTTTAAGTCACTAAGCTTGACTTCCATACAGTGATCAGGTATAAGGTGAGCCATGGAGAGGCTCTGAGGTCCCCTCATGCTCATTCCTTGGTGCGTTTCGAAAAGGGGATACTCTGGTAGCATTCATGAAAACTCTACTCATCCCAGGTCCATTGATCTTTTTAGTGACCAATCTGGTTGAGGAGCTACTCATATTTCCTTTGAGCTCGTGTAACTAGACCTTTAACACATCCACTTTGCTTGTGAGACTTGCCACCTCATTCCATAGAGATTTGATGACCTTGTCTTGTACACTCGGGTCAACTCGATCGAAGGGATCGAGTGACATGATCGAGTCCAGCCTATGCTTTCTTCATTAGAGCCTATGCTTTCCACTCTCGACTTTGCATCTGATAATCCAGCTTCATAGTTGACTTCAAGAGCTAGATGCTGCAAGTGCACCTCTTCCTCATCACTTAAATAATCTCTTTGATCAAGCCATCATAAATTGATCCATCAGGTGATCTTGGAGGTTGTTCTTCTATATCAAGAGGTATGTAACTTGGCAGAGGATCTGCCATAGTATTTCTTGGTTCTTGAATGGCCATATCAGCTTCCTGGTCATCAATCTCAATGGCAAAGAGTTTTCCATTGATGGTGAGCTTCCTGGGATCTTTTTCAATATCAAACTTCATCAGCAGGTCCTTTTTAAACTTTAGTTCAATCTTTTCCTTCTTGACGTCAATCACAGGTCCAACACTTGCCAAGAAAGGTATTCCAAGAATCAAAGGGTTCTTGGGCTCTTCGTCCATCTCCATCACAATGAAATCTGTTGGTACTTCAATGTGCCCAATCCATAATGGCAAAATTTTGAACATGCCATAGGGTCTTCTAATAGTCATGTCAGCTAACACGAGAGAGATCTTACTTGGTTTGTAGTCCTCATAGCCTAATCTCTTAGCAAATGACAAAGGCATGATGCTGACAGAGGTCACAAAGGTAGTTTCTAAAAATGGTTTGCTTTAATGTGCATGGTAGAGTGAAGGATCATGGGTCTTCATGCTTCTCTCGCACTACAATCTCTTGCTCAGTGATGGCCTTGCATTCATGCTGCTTCTTAGCTAGTTCTTCATTGTCCTTGATTCTTTTCAGGACACTTTCTTTTAGAAAAGTGTCGAATGGATCTAACAGCTTGATGGCTTCCTTCAGAGGCATCTTTGCTTCTATAGTTCTTCCTCAAGTATTGCTTCATACCCAGCCATCATCTCTTTCTTGAATCTTCTTGGGTAAGGGCTATTCAGTAGGACTTGAAGATCAGCACATTTCATTTCTTTAGCAGACATAGCCGACAGTCGAGCAAGTGATCGAGTGGTTGGCTCGAGTGGTTGTTCGAATTCTAGTTTCTGTATAGAATCCTCCCAGCTTGAGTATCACTGTCCACAGTGAATGCTGCATTCCTTTTCTTGAAAGGTAAGTGAATTGCTGGTGTAGAACTGATGGCATAGACATTAGTAGAGTCCTTGGGGTTTTGAATTGCTTTTCCTGGTAATGGCCATGTAGACTTGGTAGATGAAGAAGCATTGAGGCCTTCGAGATGTTTGAGTCTGGAGTTGAGAGTGTCGAACTTGGAGTTGAGATCATCATAGGAACAATCAATGTGGTTCTTGAGATCAACTATCCTCTTTGTCTGCTCGATTGCGCCATTAGCTTGGTGTAGTTGAAGATGCTTTTGGTGTAGTTACCTTGATTTTTGTATGTAGCTGGCTTCCGCAATATGTTCAGTCTCCCCAGCTTTTATATGCAGAAGTTCAATATTTTCTGCCATTAGCTGTTCCTCATCAACGAAGTGTATTGTTTTACGTTGTATATGTAGAAGTTTGTCCAACTTATCATTCAAAGATTTCATTTCTTTTTCTGTATCTGTCTTCACCATCGGATGATCCTCTATTGCTTCTATCAAAGTCCTCATTGTAATTTCCATCTAATGTAGCAAGATTCTCAACAAGCTCCCATCCCGAGTTGACATCTTTGTTGAGGAAGTTACCATTACTTGCGGTGTCGAGGAGAATTCATATCTTAGGTAAGACGCCACGGTAGAGGGTGCTGAGAAGAGATTCGTTGCTGAAAACGAGGTGAGGGCATTGACTGGTGTAAAACTTGAAACGCTCCCAAGCTTCTGAAAATGTCTCCCCGGTTTTCTGAGGGTTTTCTGAGTAAAACCGGATATCTCATTTCTGATCCTAGCAGTGCGAGAGTTAGAAAAGAACTTGGCTAAGAAGAGCTACTTACATTCATCTCAAGAAGTGATTGTACCATGTGGTAATGTCTTCTCCCACTGGTGCGCCTTGTCGCCTAGAGAGAAAGGAAAAATACGTAGTTTGAAACTATCCTCGCTTACCCCGTTTATCTTTGTGAGGCCACATAGGCGATCGAACTCGTCGAGGTGATCTAAAGATCTTCTATAGGAAAACCATGGAATTTGTTGTCGTGCACCATATAGATGAGACCACTCTTGATCTCAAAGTTGTTGTTCTGGACAGCTAGGGGTACTATTCCTTGTCTTTGTGTGTGCGTATTTGGAGCTTCTCCAGCTCTTATTGTGCGAGGTCTGACATCTTTGTTGAGGAAGTTACCATCACTGGTGGTGGTGTAGCTACAACTCTTTCCTATTGCTGCCTTGGTTGAAGTTGGTTGATATGGTCCATATACTGAATCTGGTTGTGGCTTCCCTTAGACCTGGTGTGCATCCAGATGAAGAGGAGCGTGAGCAATCAACTCTACCGTTGTGGTCGAGTGGTACCTAATACAGACAAAGAACATAAGGTAAATAGTAAGTAACTTAGAAAAAACTTGATCTTGAAAAAATTGAAATTCAAACTATAACACAATGGTTCCCAAATGGCAACGGCGCCAAATTGAAACAAGGTGTTTTTCTCACTCAGCAATACAAAGAAATCCTAAATGTGTCATGTTTGCAATTATAGTATAGTGGAGGGAATAATAAGTCAATCCAATCAGGAAGAGTTTGCTATGCAATGAGGATGTGATCAATTACTTCAAGTCAAGCCAAGCAGGTTGAATGTTGAGTGTCTAACAACCTAGATGATGAAAAAGAAAATAGATAATAGACCCATTCGAGCTAAATGACCGAGTAAAGAGATCGAGTGGTGCAAGAAAACGACAAAGGGCAGTGAAGCACTGGACCGAAGTGGTTGAGTGATGGTAGTCGAGTGGTAACAAGCAAATGCACAAAAGTAAAACAAAGCAGAACAGAGCAAAACAAGCAACCAAGAGCAGAGTAACAATCAAATATGAAGTAGGGTCCTAAGGATGGGATTCATGGATCTATGATTCTCCTTGGTCTGTCATAGATATCTAACAAAACTTCACAGAAGCTATCTCTAGACAATGAACATCAAAGTAAGCTGGCTCCACTCCCGTGATAAACACCAACATGCCTATACTACTTCCTAATGTTAATATCCAATCAAAGATACAAAGAAACTTAGAGTAGAAATCAATCAAAATTATCAATCCCTTGGCTAACTAAGCATTAAGAAAACCTAATTCAGAAGAGATCTATGCAATTTCAAGCTTAAACATCTAAGGAGACCAAGAATCCTACACAGATCTACCCCATCCTTAAGAATCTTAATCACTACTCATAACTCATCATTACGAACACAAACCTAGAAAATGCTAAAAACGACATATGTTATAGATAAAGATGCGATGAACAATGTTCGAGAAGAAAATAATTGCAAATAATAAATAGATAGAGAGTAATCAGAGCTACAAATTTAGAAAATAAAGAAGAGAGAGAAAATTGAGAGGAAGGATTAGGTTTCTAAAGAGGCGGATTTCCTGCTAATAAGACGTCCAGGTTATTTATATAAGGACTTGCAAGCCCTAAAAACAAAAAAATACAAAATAAACTAATCAGGAAGAAGGAAGGGAAAATCCACTCAAGCACATGGCTTGAGTGGTCTTGGTCGAGTGGCCGGTCTAATGTATGTTTCTCCCTCGAACTCAGTCACTCGAGCAATCCGAGGTCGAGTGGTGTTGACGTGTTCTTTAAGCTACCATCACTCGAACCCTCTGGTTGAGCTATACTGGTCGAGTGATCCTTCAGATCTTCTAAGGGATGTGCACTCCAGCTCTCCACTCGAACATTCTTGGTCGAGTGTGGTGCAAATCTCCGAATGTGTAGTCCTGAGCTCCAAAAGCACCTAATTCCACTCCAAAATAAAGAATGTATGCAATGCACATGCAAAATGTCTTAAGTACTCTAAGGTGTTGAATATGATGCAAAGTGGTATAAACAATGGAGGAAACTACACTAAAATGATGATAAATGAAGGTTAAAAACATTTAAAATACAGTGACATCAACTCCCCCAAACTTAGTCTTTGCTTGTCCTCAAGCAAGCAAACAAGACTGAGCCTGGAGTAGAAGTTTGAAAGTGGGGACTCAGGACCAAAGCCTAAAGATAAAACATGTAATCTCAAAGTCCTTGTTAATAGTTCTGGAATGCATAGTAAGTAAGCTTTACTTAAAAACTGTAGCCATTCTCATCACAACAAAGTCTGACCCTCAGCCCTAGCCTACACAAGCATTTAATGCAAACAATCCCTTTAACATTCATTAGATGTAACCAGTGAATCATGAAATGCATATACAAGTGAACTCATTTGGTTGAGGGACATGTTTTTAAGAGGTCAAAAATGACCTCTTCTTCCTCTGGGTTAAGCACATGATACTGGGATCTCTCGTAAGAATGGATTGAACTATGGGAGAAAGCTAAAGGTAAAAGCCAACTGATGCATACAAGAATAGATTTCCATCTACCCATGAACACCCAACTGACTCTCCCTAAATCTAAACACAAAAAATGATCTAATTCTAACCCTTTTCTTTTTTCACTGAAGGTCATCATTCTTTTTATCAACCCTGGATCAAATTTTATCTTTCCTTTTCTAATTTTCTTCTAAGGAGAGGATTTTCTATCTTTTTATTATTTCGAGCGGATTGGGGATTTTTTCTTAACTGCTAAGGCTGCAACTCGACCCCTTTGGTCGAGCACTCTGATGAGTGATATATATATATATATATATATATATATATATATATATTGTCCTCACTTTTCTTTTTAATGCACAAAGCCTTTTCTTATCTTATACTTTCCTTCCCAATCCTTTACTAGACACAAGTGTTTTGGTTATCCCATCCAAAGGATTCTTTTAACATTCTCATTCTTTTCTTTCTTTTTCTACTCCCCATTTTCTTTTTCAGACTCACCCCAATGCCCAAAACTCAGTTTTCCTAAGCCTAGTCTAATTCAAAAAGTATGAACCAGAATCTACATGGAAAACTATTCTTGTTGGCCTAAACATAACCCTTTCTCTTAAATTCAATCGTAATAAGGCCTACCACTCAGAAATAGTTTATGGTTTGAAAGAATGGTAAGTTTGGTGTTTTGGGGGAACTGCCCCAAAGATGGGAGCATGTACTTGGATAAGCAAGATTGATAAAAGGAGAAAGAATATCCAAGTATTTATGGATAATAATTGAACTTGATGGTAATGCTTTGATATATGTGTTATTGCATGCGTAAGTTAAGTACCAGGACATATTGATCTCAGCCGGTTTTCTCTATGAATTATAGGTTAATCGATCTTTCATGTTTCATAGTCCGAGACTTAGGAGTAGACATGCATTTACATAAATTTATCTTGAATAATTAGTCACTGAACCCCTGTGATCCCTTGACGCCCAACACCTGCTTTATTTACATCTTTTTTTATTGCTTTGATTTCATTTACTTGCAACAGTGACACTAAAAAACCTCTTTTTATTTTTCGTTCTAACCTTACTTGTTCCTCTAGACTTGCAAAACAACTTCTCTCTTTGTGGGATTCGATACCTTAAGTGCTACAATTGATTTGTTGTGCACTTACATCTTATTAGTTGTGTTTGAGGAAAACTTGACTTGAAAAACAAAAGCACAACAACAAACCACACCACATCACTGGTCGCATGACCGGTTTGCAGAACGGCTGGTCGTGATTGCGGGTCGGCTGCTGTATGGTTTGCGCAACGATGGCGATATTCATGGTTGCAAATCTCACGATCAAAGCTTCCTTTTCTAAAAACAACTTCAATCAAAACTTTCAAAGTATCCAACTCCATGGTGGACATTCGATCATAAACCATTTGATTGAACCAATTTGATTTGTTTCAACCTCTTACGAAATCTGCAGTCGCGTAATGGTTGCGGAGTAGTTGCAATGCTCAAAAGCTGTGAATCTTCCAATCTAGACCGTATCTTCCCAAAAATATTTTTGATCATTACTCCTGAAATACCCAATATATGGTTGAATACTCGAACCTAGCTCATATGATTGGAAAAATTTGAATTATCGCACTTCTTGGTGGAATTCTTGGTCGCGGAACTGCTGTGGCTGCAATGTTAAAAGTCACATATCTTGTGATTCCAAGTCTTCTTTCTCGAAATCTTCTCGATCATTACTCCGTAAATACTTCATTAAATGGTGGATTTTCAATCATAGATCCTTTGATCGGGGGATCCAATTTGTGGCACATTGACTTATGAGTCATGATCGCGGAATGGTACGAACACGAAATGGTATGGTCGTAGAACTGGACATGGTACCGGTCATTGGTTATGTTCTTGGTCTTGGAAACAATTCTGGCTTGGTGGGGACTTTCAGCATCAATCACATGTGCAATGATCGATCTGTTGCCTTTTGCATACTTCGGTCAAAGGGGTTGACCGGTTTAGGGGTTGTGTTTGCCACTTGTTGCAAGTCTTGTTACCATAGGAGAGTGTCGATACAGCTTGGGGAAGACTCAATGAAATAAAAGAATGGTTGAAACAATGAAATGTCAAACTTCTGGACTAACCTCGGTTACAAGCCTCGTGACCTTGGTCGTCATTCCTCACGACCTTGGTCATGGTCCTCTATGACGTCGGTCGACTCCACTTTGTCTTCTTCTCTTTTTCTTCTTTTCTATTTTCTTCTTTTCTATTTTCTTTTTGTATTTTTATAAAAACGTGAAATAAAACACTGAAAACATCAAAAGCAAAAACAAATTAAAACTAAAAACTGAAAAGGTACCTTACAAGTGGGTTACCTCCCACTAAGCGCGCTTGTTTAACGTCGTTGGTTCGATGGTTGATGTCGGGTTTAAGTTTCCGGAGCCTTGACTAAGGCGATGGATGTGCTTACTTCTTTTCTGACCTCTCCTAGATAGGTCATAAGACATTGCCCATTTACAGTAAATGGCACTCCCTTATCATTCAAAAGAACAACAGTTCCATATGGCCTAACTTCTTTAATCGTGAATGGTCCCTACCATCGTGATCTGAGATTCCCTGGAAAGAGTTTAAGTCAAGTTGAAAAGTAAAACCTGGTCATTCGGAGCAAATGACTTTGGAACTATCTTCTTGTCGTGATAATCTTTCGTCCTCTCCTTATATATCCATGAATTCTCATAAGCATTGTAATGGACTTCGTCCAGCTCGTTCAGTTGAATCAGACGTCTCTCGGCAGCGGTCTTCAAGTTGAAGTTCAGCTCCACACGTCAAAAACTTCATCTTCGAGTATGAAGTTCTGTGACATCTCATTCCTTTGGCATCACATTTGGATATGAATGCCTGGGCGTCCTTGAAAATTATAGGCCACCAAAATCTTGCTTGCAAAGCTTTAGAAACAGTTTTAATGGTTGCGAAATAACCTGCGTAGTAAGAGCCATGACATCCGAATAGAACTCCTTCGACTTCTTCTTCCTAAATGCACCTTTTGAATAAACCATCCGAGTACTTCTTGTAGAGGTAAGGCTCATCCCAATAGAATCTCTTAACTTCACTCAAGAATCTCTTCTTGTTGGCGCCAAAGAATTTGGGTGGTTCAATGTCTGCAGCAAGGTAGTTCGCATAATGCCTAAACCAATGGGTATTGTAGGTTACGACCTTGTTATTCAAGGTTTTGGTGGGGTTGTAGCTTCCTTGTTTGGGACGGCTTCAATGATATAAACATTTTCCTTAGGTAGACTGTCATTTAAGGGAATGGATTCTTTAATTCTCAGCCGTGAGAGGTGGTTTCCAACTCCATTGTCGGCACCTTTCCGATCTCTAAATTCTATATCAAACTCTTGTATCAAGAGAATCCAGCGTATCAAGCATGGCTTGGCATCTTCTTTGACATTAGATATTTAATGGCAGCATGGTTAGTATGAAGATTTACATTAGATCCCACAAGGTACGATCTAAACTTCTCAAATGCGAAAATAATGGCGAGAAGTTCATTCTCTGTAGTCGCCGAGTTGCATTGACTTTGTCTAGAGTCCTACTCGCATAGTAGATAATATTCAACTTCTTATATTTCCTTTGTCCAAGCACAACTCCTACTGCATAATCACTAGTGTCACACATATTCTCGAAAGGTAGCTCCCAATCCGGTGGTTGAACGACGGGAGCTGAGACTAGTGCGTCCTTAATCTTATGAAAAGCACCAAGACAATCTTTATCAAAATCAAAAGCGACATCCTTACATAGCAGACGTGTAAGGAGTCTTGCAGTCTTGAAAAAATCTTGTATAAATCACCTATTGAAGCCAGCGGGCCCGAGGAAACTCCTTATCCCTCTCACGTTTGTGGGCGGCTGTAGACTCATCATAACTTTGAACTTTGCGTTGTCGACTTTTATACCTTTTTCTGAAACTCTATGCCCAACTACTATGCCATCTCTCACCATAAAATGACATCTTTGCAAAACTTTCCCGAGGTTCGCTAAACATGCTTCAAACGGCGAACCATATAATGAAAAGTCATCCATGAACACTTCCATGAAGTCTTCGATATACTCCGTAAATATAGACATCATGCAACGTTAAAAAGTTGCTGGAGCATTCCACAAACCAAAAGGCATTCTACGATAAGCGAAGGTACCGTAGGGGCAGGTGAACGTTGTCTTCTATTGGTCGTTGGGATGGATTAGAATCTAAAAAATAAACCTAAATAACCATGTAGAAAGCAATAGTATTTGTGATTAGCTAACCTTTCCAGCATCTGGTCGATAAAATGTAAAGGAAAGTGATCCTTTCTCGTGTAGGTATTGAGCTTCCGGTAGTCGATACATAAGTGGAGTTAGGACCAAGAAAATCATACTTTTAGACCAATGGGGAGCTGTTTAAGCTCGACTTTCGGTGCTCTAAGCTCGCTCCATGGGTTGGCTAATGCAGTTGGAGTGTCTTTAGGGGGCACAGGGTGGGTAATCTTCTCATCTAACTTGAGATATGCACCAAGTTGATCATAACTCTCCGCAGAATCAAGAATCTTCTCCCAGTATTCTATGGATTCTCATACATCTTATGCTTTAAAGTGTCGTTCATATCAAACTTCATAATGGAATCGCCTAAGTGAAGGTCAAATTTTCCATTGGGAACATCGATGATAGCTCCAGCCATAGAGAGGAAGGGGCGACCTAGAATCAAAAGATCCCTAGGTTCCTTCTCAAATTCTAAAATAACAAAATCCGTGGGGATTTTGCTTCCGTAAATAACAATCGGTACATCGATGAGCATTCCGTCGGGCTATCGGATAGAACCATCAGCAAGGACTAATGAGATACTTATTGTTTTGAAGTTGAAGTAACCCAGACGGTTTGTGACTGTAAGAGCCATCATGTTGATACTTGATCCTAAATCATAAAGAGAACGCTCGAAAGTTTCTGATTTAATCTTGCATAATAGCACAAAACTATCGGGATCTAACCGTTTCTGGTTTTGTAGTATTGCACTACACTCCTGGGTGATCATTATCACTCCATCATCCATGAAAATTTTATATGTCAAGATACTCTTCATGTACTTCCTAAGAGGTGGAATCATTACGCAAGCTTCAAGAAAAGGTAGTCTTACCGATAATTGTCCAATGATCTCCTTGAGCTTGGCTAGTTCTTTCTCCTTCTAAAGACTCTTTATGGGATAAGAATATGATACCTTAGGTTGATACACACATTGTGGAGGTTGAGAAGGAAGTGGAGCATCTTTGGTGATCTCATCACGGCTCGGTTCTTTTTCCTTCTCGGTTCCTTCTTCTTAGATAGGTGCGGTTTTGGATTATATCGTTTCCTTTTCCGTGTGGTGGGAGTGCACTTCCTTTGGATACTCTGGCTCTTTCTAAGCTGTTTGAAACAAGTGTTTTCTTGGTTTCAATCAATTGTAGTACAATAAGTGTCAATACATAATGAGTGATGTGCTAGCAATCAAGATATATCAATGCAGATTAAGTCAAGCCAATTCAATGATGTTGTTTGAAACTAACAACGTAAGGAAATTGAAATGCAATGCAGTAAATAAACTAAGTGCTAAGCATATTTGAGATTTCTGTTCAAGTAAACAAAGTGAACAAGCAAACGAAACAGGGAAATGAAAATTAAAGAGCCACTCGGCCAAAGTGCTCGAGTGGTGTGATAGAGCTGAAATGTGAATCAAGGAAAACACAAAATCGACAGAGCAAATGAACGATTTAAGCTATAGAGAGGTAATATGGATCATAGGAATGGATCTATGGACTAAGGGATAAACTGGAATGACCTGGTTATTTAACAAACACAACCAATTTTGGTCTAATCCCTTGACAGTAAAACAATCAAACCCACTGTCGTTGTGAAGGATCTCGAGCCTAAAGGAGGACATACCTAGTTCTGCTAGAGCCATGCAATTAAACAAGCAATGAAAACCGATTTACTAAAGCCAATGAACATTCCTAACAAATGATTCTTTAGATATGAAATAATCACTTCATTTACTTCCAAATACTCATGCTAGTGTATGCAAATCTCTGGAAATATATGAGTCAAGCGATTTTATGCACACTCTCATGTGGAAATCGCCTAAGTTCAAGTTCCAAGTTATCAAAGAGGAACAAGAATTAAATACTCTAACCCAAAAGGGATTTAAATCAAATAAGCACTTAAATACCCAGATAAATCAAGATCAATCCTAATCTAATCTATCCCTAATAACCCTAAGAGAAACTACTCACAATCCATAAGAACACACAAATGTTCAGACCCAAGAAACTCTAAATCTGACATATGTGATAGATCAGATTGAGATAAGAAGGTTTGTAGAAGAAATGAAATGCAAATACTGATTATATAAAAAGAAATCAAAATTACAAGAGTAGAAATGAAGAATAAGGAAGAAGAGATTGGGAGGCAGAGAGAATAGGTTTTTAGTTGATAAAGTCATTGATACCCTATTAGGATGAATACATGTGCTTTTATACTAAATAACAAAGCTTAAATAAAGACAAAATGAAATCCCAAAAATTCCGGAAAAGCCACTCGACCATAGTGGTCGAGTGGTAGGTCGAGTGTTGTGCCTCCTTTTCAATCAGCTCCTTGTGCGAATCAAAAGCTCTACCCCAGTGCCATCAACTCCTTATGCTTCCAAAACTCCCATAAAATACATGAATCTAACCTCAAATATGCACTATGCATGCAATGCTTATGCAAAAGACTCTAAAACTCCTAAGTGGATGAAAGATGCATATAATGGTATAAACAAGGAATGAATGCTCACTAAAATGATGATAAATGCATGCTAAAAACATGTAAAATACAGAGATATCAACTCCCCCAAACTTATCCTTTGCTTGCCCTCAAGTAAATGAACAAGGATAAATTGGAGAAGATGTTTAAAAATGGGGATTCAAAACCCAAGCAAACTAACTAACCCTTTAGCCTCAATGTCGTAGTTAACAGTTCTAAGATGCAGTGCAAATGAATCCTATTTAAAAGCTTTACCCATACTTATCACAACAGTCCTCACCACACAGCCTCAGTCTTAACAAGCATTCAAAGTAAACTATCCCTTTAACATTGATTAAACGAGAACAGTGGATCAAGTCATGCATTAAATAAGAACTCATTTGGTTTGAGGGACATGTTTTAAGAGACAATAATGGCATCTTCTTCATCTAGTTAAGCGCAATAGTAACAAGGATCTCTCATTGAATGGATTGAACTACAAGAGAATGC
The DNA here is from genome assembly GCA_028015245.1 of Cardamine occulta. Taxonomy (NCBI): domain Eukaryota; kingdom Viridiplantae; phylum Streptophyta; class Magnoliopsida; order Brassicales; family Brassicaceae; genus Cardamine; species Cardamine occulta. Next base: position 10,153,874 of record CM051390.1, read on the forward strand.
TAAAGGTTAGAGCCAACTGGTGCATACAAGACTAGATTCCCATCTACCCATGAACACACAACTGACTTCACCTAACTCTAAACACAGATATTGATCCCAGGACTAAACCCTTTCTTCTCTATCAAGGTATTTACTTTTTTCTCAGCATGAGATCATTTCTTTTCTGATTTTCTTCTAAGGAGAGGATTTTTATTCTTTTATAAACTTCTAGCGGATCTGGGAATTTTCTTTAAGGACTAAGGCTCGGACTCGACCACTTTGGTCGAGCCCTATGATCAAGTCATATATATATATATATTGTTTTTTTCATTTTCTTTTCTTTTTCTGAGCCCTATTATTTATCATAAACACATCCAGATCCTTTACAAGACACATATAAACATATTTTGAAGCTATCCTCTCCAAAGAATTTTTTTAGTACTCTCTTTGTCTCTTTTTACCACTCTTTATTTCCTTTCACACTCAAAACACCAACCAACCCTTAGATCAAACTCCCTAGCCTAGTCTATGCAGAGCTCTATCTAGAAATGGAAAAAATATTGTAGACAATAAAACATAAAAATACCTTGTCTCCTCATGACAAAGCAAAATCAATAACTTTTCTCAGAAAACATCTAGATGAGAATCTCACGCATGATTATGCGCATTCAAAATATCCTGTGGAGCTGTGGAAAGCATTAAAAGAAAGGTTTGCTAACCAAAAGACAATAACGCTTCCACATGACATGGATGAATGGAATAATCTAAGATTCCATGATTTTGAAAAGGTTGAGCTTTACAATTCCGAATGCTGAGAATAGTGGTTCAATTAAAGTATTGTGGAAAACCGGTTAGGGAAGCAGAAATGTTTAGTAAAAGTTTCCTAGCTTTCCACAAAACCACTATGTGTTGCAAGAGCAATACAGAAATTGTGGATACAAAAGATTTTCGGAGATAATTGTGACGCTCATGCTTGCGGAAAAGAATAATGAAATCTTCAATCAAAATCACAATGGTCGACCTACTAGAGCCAAAGTGTTTCCAGAAGTGAATGCAACATTTGCATCAGATGTGAAATGATATGATCCTAGGTGAGGATCAACGTCCCTGAATGTCTCCAAGGGTTGTGATGAGTAGGATGATCGGGTATGAGTGCAGAAGTGATGAAAATGGCAAGAGGGTGATGATGCGGATTGAATGAGTGATGTTCCAAAGGAGATGAATGGCCTTTGAACACTCGGGCTTGCTCCACGAGTGGGTGAAGACCGAACTCGGCAAGAGCAAGGGATGGATCGATGTGAAACGTCAATGGACTATGAAGCGATCCAATGATTTCAAACTTGTCAAGGTGTGGATGATGATCCTTTACGCCAGAGAACAAGGCGATCAAACAAGAAGAAATTTGAGAATAAAATGTAGAGTTTACATCAGAATATAAAGGAGGAGAAGGAGAAGACGAGGAGGTTGTCATCAAGACATGCCTCGAAACACCACTCCTCGAAACACAACAAAAATAAATACAAAGTTTGAATAAAACATAGAATTAAAAGATAGAGTTTGGGCCTGGTTTTATCAAGAGGCTGGGGTAGAGTAACCGGGCCTTACCTCATTAAAAACCTTGTTGGTAAACCCATTGGGAAAAACCCAACAAGGGAAAAAGAGTATAAGTCTGATTACCTCTCTTGATAAAAGTCTAGGTGGCTTGGATCACAACCAGGGTGGTTGGATTAGCACACACTAAACTGCCCTGGATAGTGTTGAGAAGATGTTGCAAAGATGTCTTGAATTGTTGAAGTGATCCTCTTAATATTCGCGGATCAAACGTTGTTGTTGAGCTAATCCATTTCTTCTTAGCTTCCTCGGCTACAAGCTGCTCCGGTTCAAGCTGCTCCTTCATTGTGCTTGGCATGATCACATCATCCTCTCCCACTAGAAAAGGATTTGACCTCAAATCCGAACAATCTGCAATGAAAGGAAGAAGAGAATAAGTAACTTTGAATAAGGAAATTTCTTTATACTTACCTCTGAGAAAGGTGCTGTCGCCATTGATCCTTTTGATGATTGTGAATAGGCCTTCAATCTTTGGTGCTGGGTTGAACCTCCCTTCAGCCGGAACTCGTTCTTTTCCCCAATAATTTCTCATGGATTCTCCAATTACAAAGATCATTTGGAAATAAGCAAGGGGTTTCTTGTCCTTCATGAAAACATCTCCAATTCCAGTCCTTGCAAAGAAATTAAATGAGATAACATTTACGTCCGGTGGCTCCTCTTTTGTACCTAAAAATTTATCAACACTTTTGGCAAAGAGCAAGCATGTTATCACAGTCATGGACTCACAATAAACAAGTAAACATATCTCAGCTTGAGTCAAAACATTATCCTTATCATGTTTCTCTTTTACTTGTGTTTTACAACAATGATTTGATTCCAAATATTCCTTGAATAAATCTAAATTTTTCTCAATGATTTCTGGAGATAACAAACTCATACTCACAGACCTTAAATCATGGGAAACAAATCGAGTTAAAGAGATATTTACCTGGATAGGATCCTTGGAGTGTTCGGTGCTCCAAATTATCTCGGTAAATGAAAGCGGTCTTGGATCCGGGGGCTCTTCTTTGATCAGAAAATTGTTGGTGAGAATGATTTCCACTCTAGAGGTTAACTTGCACAATGATAATGCTCCTGGTCGCCATTGATAATTTTGGAATGAACAAAATGATGAAAAATCCATTTTAGGTTCTACGGAGAACATGTGAAGTGAAGAGGTCCAAATCTAGTGGGGTAAGAGTCTTGAACGTCCTAGATAGTGTCCAGGTCTCCAAATGTGGTTATGAGATGCATCACAGATGGGTGGTAGTCCAATGGGGTCATCCACTGGAAACACGTTCTTATGATTCTGCAAAAGACACATCATCTCACTCGGCAGCACCGGTACAAGGTTAGATACACAAGAGAATTTATCTAAAGAGAAAAATATTTTATGATCCAAATATTCAGCATCATTAACCTTACTAACCATAGCAAAAAGATTAGCTTTACCTTGCTCTTGATTCCCTTTGAGTTTGATTTTGTCAAGGTAAAACTCATGAGCCGGTAATGGTACAAGAGTAGTTTTCTTTTTTTGAAAAGGTTTTGAACTCAAAATTGTACAATCTGCGCCAAGAGAGAGCAAGTTAGCTTTCATTCATTTTTGAGAGTCTAGATAATTACCTCGGGTTTTTATTTGTGGTGAGGCATCTGGTGGTTTCTCCTTGATCACAATGATGTGTTCAGTTCTTGTTACTCTCTCTGATGGATCCATTGTTAAGCTCCGTGTGGATGTGATTCCGCCTAAGCCATTGCACACATCTAAGGTACCTGTATCTTTCTTGGTACTTAAGGGAAAAATCAAGTGCATTATACTTGAAATTTAAACATTCAAAACAGGTTGTTTGAAGCTACGAGTGAAAATAAAATTATTCCAATATCGAATAAACTCGCAAGCTAAACTTACCTGAGTACCTTGTAAGATGTTACCAAACATTTCAGCTCGGTAAGCTTGTGAATGGGTTGAAACCGCATGATGATTCTTCTCTTTTGTGCTTTCCTCAGCTTTTTCACAAATGTTATGCTTCTCACTTTCAGAATTCATAGAATTCAAATTTGCTATTCCTTTTCCAAACTGAATTCTGCTCGGAACAGATTCTTCAAAAGGCTCCTTTGGATCTTCTGCTGTGTCTTTAGGAACCTGCAAGAGAGAAAAATTATCACTCGGAGATGGCAGCTCCGGTGCAGCGTTAGTTAGACTCTTAGAAGTCTCTTTCGAACCAATCACAATAACTTTTTCCTTTTGGTGAAGAGAGTTAGGAGATTCACTTACAAAATGTCTTACTCTTTGTTTTAGAATGAGCAGATCTTGTTGAATCTCATGTGGTTTCATTGCAACCAAACCATGGTTTCTTCCTTTGTACTTAAACGAATATCGGTTTCTGGAACTGATATATTAGTATTTTGTCCCAATTTAGCTAGTCTTTTCATATTGTTTTCGAGTCTTTTCTAGTCTTTTTGTGTCTTTTCAGGTATTTTAAGGCTCTGGAGCATGGATTGAAGATGTTGGAAGACATTGGAGCAAAAGGAGCAATTTTGAGCCAAAAGACGATTTTCCGCCTGCGCGAGCACCTGCTCGGACCTGGCGAGCACCTGCTCGACCTATTTTACCTAGACACGTTTTTTATTTTATTTTTAGAATAAATAGAGGCCAGCCGCCTCAGACTTGTATGACGTTCTATCACGTTCTCTTTCAGACTTCAGTTTTTTGTTCTAGGTTATTTTGGTTATAAGACACAACCACTTGTTCCTTTTTCGATTTGGATTTGTATTATTCAGCTTTGGATCTCTATTCTCCTATTGTCGATCACTCCACAACTCTGTTTGAGAAGTTTTCCTGAACCTTATTCTTTTTAATAAATAATGAATTCATCTTATTGCCTTGTTGTGTTTGATTTTGCTATGTGTGAGTAGATCCTTAGCTAGGTTAAGGTTTTCAATGGTGATTTAGGTTGTTAATGGCTGAGTACAAATAGGATTGGAATTTATATGTCTTCGCCAATAGGGGTTCGTAATGCTTAGATTAGTTTGATCACCTAGTCTATGATTTTTAGGTTAAACTTATTCACGAGAGTGCTCTAGGTTGCTAGATAAATCATTGGTGAGCAATTGGTGCGTAGCCAACGAGAGTTGATTGCTGCGATTGATTATGAACATATTGAACCCGTTTGTTAATGCTTATCGTCTTCGCTAGATCCAGGCGAGAGTTTCGGTATCTAGGTTGTTAGATAAAGGTGTCGATACATCACGAGAGTGGGGCGACATTTATTTATGTTTGAGTTCTAGACCGGTAGTTAGTAAGCCCTGAATAGTTGCTCAGCCTTGTCTCCGAATCACCGGCAAAACGCCTTAACCTAGTGCTTGTTTAAATTAATTTACATCGATTTTATTAGTTGCTTATTTGTTCCGAAAATTACACCAACCAATATTTTGTCTTAGCTTTAAATTAAAACCTATAATTTCATAGTGTAACCTTGGTCTCTGTGGATTCGATTCCTTTTATACTATTGCGATTGTTCTGTGCACTTGCAGTATTTAATTGGGTAAAACTTTGACACATCAAGTTTTTGGCGCCGTTGTCGGGGACCAATTGCGTTACTTTTGATTTTTGATTTTGTTTTCAGTCTAAGAAACTACTGATCTTTATTTTTATTTGTTTCTGCTATGTGTCAGGTGCATGACCAGTAGAAGAACGAGAAGAAATTGGACCGAAGATCTAATCATCCACACCAACGAAGAGTTAGCTCGCATCGAACGTCAAAACCGTCAAAAGAGACTTACAGCTGCTCCGGACATCATGGCTGAACAAGACAATGGTATGGCTGCTCAGTTACAGTTGCTAAGGGATCAGATTGCTCAGTTGAGAAGAGATCAACCACCAGCTCCACGAGTTCAGCCGGGTATACGGGATTCGGATAATCCCCATGCATTTTATCAAAACCGGTCAGCTATTGTTTCTCCAACAATTCAGAGGCAAGACTATGAGATCAAACCTCAGATGATCACATTGGTGAAACAACACCTCTTTCACGGACTCCCAGCTGAGATACCGATGGACCACATCGAAAATTTTGAAGAAATCTGCAGCACCACCGGTTCTAATGGGGTACCGCCAGAATTTCTGAAATGCAAGCTGTTTCCGTTTTCTCTTGCTGACAAGGCTCAGAGGTGGTTGAAATCATTGCCAGCTGGTTCTTTGAGGACGTGGGATGAAGTTAGAGCTGCCTTCTTGGACCACTTCTACACTAAGTCCAAGACAGCCGCTCTACGAAACAAGATTTCGTCTTTCCAACAACATTCTGGTGAAGCTTTTTGTGAAGCTTGGGAAAGACTGAAGAAATACCGTAGGGAGTGTCCTCATCACGGTTTTAAAGATGAACAGATTCTGGGAATATTTTATGATGGAGTTGAATAGGATTACCGCAACGCCCTAAATGCCGCGAGTAACAGGTCTTTTATGACCAAGACTAGAGATGGTGCTTTTGAGCTGATAGAGAACCTTGCTTCAAGTTCTAGCAACAGATCTCCTGAGTATGATAGGTCCAAGAAAGTTAACAGTGTGGACACTCAGAAGATAGATGAGCTGACAGCAAAGGTAAACCTACTCCTACGCGAAAGTCAAAGACCGGTCAAGTTTGTGGAAGAGAATGGGGTTGCGCCTATTTCTCAAGAGTTTGAAGAAGATGAAGATGCTGGAGTACATGAGGTTAACTATGTGAGTGGTCAGGGATATGTCCAGAACCGTGGGTTCAATCAAAATTATCGGAGCCACCCCAACCTCTCCTACCAAAGCACCAATGTCGAGAACCCACAAAACCAAGTTTATCCGCAACAAGGGGGTATGAATCAGTTGCCACAAGCTCAGGGTTTTCAAAAGTTTTACTCCAGCAACACTCAGGGGAAGGAGTACATTCCTAATTAGAATCAGAATCGGTTCCAAGGAGGAAACCAACAACAAAACGTCCAATTCACGGCACGACCACAAGCTGCCTCCGCGCCTACATCTTTAGATGAACTGAAGAGTCTTATGCAGCAACTGATGGTTAACCAACAGAAGGCGTCTACTGATATTAATGCCAAGGTAGATCACATGTACACTGATTTAAACGCGAAGTATGAAGCTGTTACCGCTCATGTGAAGAAGCTTGATACACAAGTAGCTCAAACCGCCGAGGCTATCAAGAGACCAGCTGGAGCTCTTCCAGGTAAAGGTAAACTGCCCATGAATGAATATCATGTGAATGCTGTTGAGTTGAGGAGTGGAAAGTTGCTGGTACCGCCTACGATGAGAAGCTTCCACGGAAATGCTAAGGAGAAGATTTCCAAGCATCAAGCTCAAGGGAGTAATTTTGCTGAGAAAGATGGACATGTTGAGGTTGGATCAAGCTCAGGAACACCACTGGGAACTGTTCCAAATGATTATGAAGAAAAGTTTTCCGAGCACCCCAATTCTGCTCCGGAGCACCTGCTCCCACAAGGTGCTCCCGCAAAAATTTCAAAAACTCCTGAAACTCCACCAGAACGAGTCTACGTACCTAAGGTCCCTTATCCAGTACCTCCAAAAAAATCTCGCAAGGATTTGGAGGATGCAAAGTGCAAGGAGATGCTTAAGGATTTGACGGTGAAGCTTTCTTTGGTTGATGTCGTGCAAATGATGCCTTCTCTCAAGCGATACATGAAGGAGCTGGTAGCTGGTAAGGTTGTTGAGGAAGAGAATGTAATGATTGTTTCTAAGGAGTGCAGCGCCATACTTCAGAGTAAGGTGTTGACAAAGAAAGAAGACCCCGAGAGGTTTGTTATCTCGGTGAAGATAGGACTGTGCACGTTTGCGTGTTCCTTGTGTGACTTAGGGTCCAGCGTCAATCTAATGCCATATTTTGTGGCCAAGCGTCTGGGATTCACCAAGTCCAAGCCTACAAAGATCTCATTGGTTTTTGCGGATCGGTCTACAAAGCTTCCGGTGGGTATTATTGAAGATATGCACGTCCGAATTGGGGATACATTTATCCCAACTGATTTTGTGGTTCTGGAACTTGATGAAGAACCCAAGGACCCACTGATATTGGGTAGAGCTTTCTTATGCACGGCTTGTGTTATCATTGATGTTGAAGAAGGCATAGTTGATCTCCGTCTTGGAGATATGTTAGTTTGGTTTGAGATGAGCAAGCTTCTCAAGAAACCGATGATTGATGGACAGATATTTGTGATCCATGATGAGTCAGAGATAGCAGAAGATGTGGTTGAAGAAATTTTGGCGAATGATCCTTTAGAAGTCGCTTTGACTAAACCCGAGGGTGAACACGGTTTTCTGAGTGAAGACACCCATGGATTCGCTAAGTTTCTTGATTCTAACATCAGAGTGGAGGAAGGAGACGAATTTCTGAGCCTGGGAGAAGGCACAAAAATCGAGGGCCAGCGAGCACCCCAGCGAGCACAAGGAGCACCTGCTCCAGAAAATTCGATTTTTGGTGGCTCTTGGAGTGAGCTGAAAGCTCCAAAGCTTGAGTTGAAAACCCTCCCAGCAGGGCTCAGGTATGTTTTTCTTGGTCCAAACTCCACCTATCCCGTTATAGTGAATGCGAATTTGAACAATGAAGAGATTACCTTGCTTTTGTGTGAATTGAGGAAGTATAGGAAGGCTCTAGGATATTCACTAGATGATATCACTGGTATATCCCCTGACTTATGCATGCACAGGATACACCTAGAGGATGAATCTATGACTTCTGTCGAGCATTAGAGGCGGTTAAACCCTAACCTCAAGGATGTCGTCAAGAAAGAGATAATGAAACTTCTAGAGGCTGGTGTGATTTATGCGATTTCTGACAGTAAGTGGGTCAGCCCTGTGCATGAAGTTCCAAAGAAAGGAGGTATTACAGTGATTAAAAATGATAGGAGCGAACTGATACCGACTAGGACAGTAACCGGACATAGGATGTGTATAGATTATCGGAAACTGAATGCTGCCACGCGCAAGGATCATTTTCCGTTACCATTTATTGACCAGATGCTAGAGCGTCTAGCTAACCATCCATATTACTGTTTCTTAGATGGTTTTTCAGGATTTTTCCAGATTCCTATCCACCCGGACGATCAAGAGAAGACGACATTCACATGTCCTTACGGCACCTTCGCGTACCGACGTATGCCCCAGCAACGTTTCAACGTTGTATGATGTCTATATTTACTGACCTTATTGAGGATATTATGGAAGTATTTATGGACAACTTTTCTGTGTATGGGAGTTTGTTTTCTTCTTGTTTGTCTAATTTGTGCAGGGTATTGCAAAGATGCGAGGAGAAGCATCTAGTTCTCAACTGGGAGAAGTGTCACTTCATGGTTCGAGATGGGATAGTGCTTGGGCACAAGATATCAGAGAAAGGGATTGAAGTTGACAAGGCAAAGATAGAAGTAATGATGAGTTTGCAACCGCCTAATTAGGTTAAGGGAATCCGCAGTTTTCTAGGACACGCGGGATTCTACCATCGTTTCATCAAGGATTTTTCTAAGATTGCTAGGCTTCTTACGAGATTGCTGTGTAAGGAGGTGAAGTTTGAGTTTGATAGTGACTATTTGGCGGCATTTCACACCATTAAGGGAGCCTTGGTTAGTTCACCGATAGTACAACCGCCAGATTGGGAACTACCGTTTGAGATAATGACGGATGCAAGTGATTTTGCTGTGGGAGCTGTTCTGGGTCAGAGGAGAGACAAGAAGCTCCACGTGATTTATTATGCCAGCCGGACGATGGATGATGCTCAGTGTCGGTATGCCACTACCGAGAAGGAGTTATTAGCGATTGTTTTCGCTTTTGAGAAGTTCAGGTCGTACCTCGTCGGATCGAAGGTCATTGTTCACACAGACCATGCTGCATTGAAGTATTTGCTGACGAAGAAGGATGCCAAGCCCAGGTTATTGAGGTAGATTCTGTTGTTGCAAGAGTTTGATCTAGAGATAAAGGACAAGAAAAGGTCCGAAAATGGGGTTGCGGATCACTTGAGCAGGTTGCAGATTGAAGAAGAGACACCTATGGAGGATAGTCTACCAGATGAACAGATCTATTCTATCGGCACTTGCAAAATTTTCCGAGCACCCGACCGAGCACCCGAGGGAGCACCTACCCCCGGAAATTTTTGTGGATCAATTCAGACCGTTCAGTCCTCCAGTTTCCCATGGTTTGGGGAGATTGCAAACTTCTTGGCTGCTGATAAGGTTCCTCAGAACCTGATGGGAAGCAAAAGGAAGAAGTTTTTCCGTGATGTTAGGCGTTATTTTTGGGATAACCCGTTTTTGTACAAACAGTGTTCAGATGGGCTGTATAGGAGATGTGTGTCTGAGGCAGAGATCCCTGGGATTCTACAACATTGTCACAGTTCGTCATATGCTGGGCACTTTACCACATTCAAAACGGTTTCAAAGGCTTTACAAGCCGGTTATTGGTGGCCGACGATGTTCCTTGATGCAAACCGATTTGTTTCTAGGTGTGATGCGTGTCAAAGGCAAGGGAACATCAGTAAGCGTAATGAGATGCCCCAGAATTTTATTCTGGAAGTTGAGATTTTCGACGTATGGGGTACAAACTTCATGGGACCGTTTCCATCCTCCTACGGTAATGAGTACATTCTAGTGGCTGTTGACTATGTTTCTAAATGGGTTGAAGCGCTGGCTAGCCCAACTAATGATGCTAGAGTGGTTATCAAGATATTCAAGAGTGTCATCTTTCCGAGGTTCGGAGTCCCAAGAGTGGTGATTAGCGATGGAGGCTCACACTTCATAAACAAGGTCTTTGATAACTTGTTGAAGAAGAATGGTGTTACGCATAAGGTAGCTTCTCCTTATCACCCTCAAACTAGTGGTCAGGTCGAGATCTCCAACAGGGAGATAAAGAGTATCCTATAGAAGACAGTGAGCATCACGCGTAAAGATTGGTCTAAGAAGTTGGATGACTCTCTATGGGCGTATAGGACCGCATATAAGACTCCGTTGGGGACAACGCCTTTTCATTTGGTGTATGGGAAGGCATGCCACCTTCCGGTGGAACTGGAGTACAAAGCAGCCTGGGCTATTAAATTGCTCAACTTCGACATCCTACCAGCATTTGAGAGGAGATCCATGCAGCTGCACGAGTTGGAGGAAATTAGGCATCTCGCCTATGACAACTCAAGGATTTACAAGGAGCGGTCAAAAGTCTACCATGACAAGAGGATCATCCCCAGGATTTTTTCTCCCAACGATCAGGTATTATTGTTCAACTCTCGTCTCAGATTATTTCCAGGTAAGCTGAAGTCCAGATGGTCTGGCCCCTTCACGATCAAGGAGGTTAGACCACATGGAGCTGTGGTGTTGCTAAACACGAAAGGAGACGAATTCATGGTAAATGGCCAAAGGATCAAGCCGTATCTTGCGGATACACACATTGGAGAAGGTGACACTGTCGCCTTAGGTGATGTTCCTCAAGCCTAAACGGTCTACAAAGTCGAGCTAACGACTTAAAACAAGCGCTTGGTGGGAGGCAACCCACCGGTAAGGTTTCTTGTACACAATTCATTTTAAATTTGTTTTGATACTAATTTTTATTTATGATTTCACTTTTTAATTATTCAAAAAAAAAAAAAAAAAAAGGGGGTATCGAGCACCCCAGAACTGGCCGGAGCACCTGCTCCGCCAGGGTGCTCGCCGAGTCAACACAAACAAAAGATAAAATCTAAATTTTCCTTTTCCCAATCCCACTAAATTTCCTTTTTCCTATTTTGCAGGGCCATGCACTGGTCACCACTAACCTCCAAATTCCGAAAACCCTCCCTCCTCTCCACTTTATATCTCGAACCGAGCGACTCCACCTTGCTCCATTGCCATCTCTCTCTCATCTCGTCTGCTCAAATCGCCAAACTCCCTCGCCTCACTTTTCCGCTCTTCCGCCACTTCGCCTCTCATCTCAGATCCATCACCACCATCATTCGCTCTCCCTAAATCTTCTCACCATCTTCGACGAACCTCCTTCACCGAGTTCTCTCGCTCATCCCCCGTGAAACTCCACCGCATCTCTCCTCTACTTCTCACGTCTCGCGCTCCGCCTCACCGCAAGTCACTCTCGACTTTTTCTCGCTCGGCCTAGCTCCGCATCTCGCTACCGCGGTCTCCAAGCTCCCTTCCTCATCATGCCTCCGAAGCAGTTCTTCACCGCCAACAAAGGAAAAGGCAAAGCTAGCACCTCCACACGGTCCGCCACCACCGAGAAACTCGCCACGCACCCGTGGCCCCGCCCTGAAAACACACCTTCCGATCTCGGAATCAAAGAGCTTCCACCAATCTCACCGGACTCGTGGGACACTCACGATGCTTATTACTACAATCAGCTCCTCGGGCTGAAGCTAGAGCCTACGAGGTACATGTGCGAGATGACGCTTCAGCAATTGGGTCTCCAAGACCAAGTTCAGAGGATCCTAAGCCACGCGCATTGCATGTCTTTCGCGCTAGAGGAAGATGGGCTTTACCCGGACCTTGTGAGGGAATGCCTTGCCACTGCCACTCTCACTTACAAAGATCCGGACTCCCCAACGCTTGATGAGGGTACGTTTTCGTTCTTTGCTGGAGGAACAAAATACGATATAGCTATGTGGGATTTTTGCGTCTTATATGGTTTCCGCGAGACGGTCACCAAACTGGATTCACCGAAGATGTTCACGTAGTCTAAAGAATTCTGGAGCCACATCGCCTCGGGCCCTTACTCGTCCAACTCTGCAAGTCAAAACCGCCTCCGTCATCCCGCACTTCGCATTTGTGCGAGAATATTCAGCAACATGCTGTTTGCCCGAGCTGTAAGTAACAAAGTCCATATCGATGAGTTGCTGCTATTATTCTTGGGATGTGGTCATATTGTAGGGAATGGAAACACGGAACAATTTGAGGTGTACCATTCTAACTTAGGCGTCTGCTTTGCCGAGGTGATTTGCGGAATCAAGGACAACCCAACCGAGAACAACAAGGGACAGAGAGTTGAGTGAATAGGGAGTCTCCTAACTCCGCTCTTTCGCCATCACCGAGTGGATCTCTCATCTGCTTCATGTGTCACCGAGCTGTCACGGATGAATATGAAGCACCTGCTCGCCTCTAAGATCATCCTTGCACCGTGCAACTACCAGTTCATTACTGCGACCGGGGAGTCTAATCTCATCGAGCTCCCGAACCCGGTCGTGACTGAGCTCTACACCATGGAAGATCTTGCGTTCCACCCACCACCGCAGTACCTCATCGCCATCATGAGGCGATCATCATCAGCTAGGCCGAGCATATCTCGTCGAAGCACATCTCGTCATGCCACCGATGATGACGCCACACCGGTCTCATGCCTCGCACTTCCTTATCATGCCGCCTCTACTCAAGGTGAGTTTGATCTTCCACCCATCTCTGATGATGCTGACACTGCCGAGTACAGGAGGTGGATGATCGAGTCAACGAAAAGAAACAACAGCCTCATGCAGAGGATCATGCAAACATTAGCACGAGGATATTGCCATACCACCGCCGCAGCAGCTGCCACACCCCAGCCTTCAAACTTAACCTCAGGCTCCAGGCAGCCATTGCACCGCAGGAAGAGGTGAGCACCTGCTCCACCAGGGTGCTCCATGGGTGACGACTCTGACACCGCCACTACTCAGTGATATCCCCTATTCCTCTATCATCATTGTATTATCCGTGTGTGTTTTTATTTTTAATTGTCGCCAATCTCTCGTTCTTTTCCACACCCGAGACGGTGTGATTTAAGTCCGGGGGAGCGGTTAGTTATTCTATTTTATTTTATTTTTCTATTGAGTCTTGTTGTTGTGTCAGTCCCAAGAGTCTTAGATTTTTAGTGAATCAGGTCCTGCTGCTTGGTTTACTTTTATTGAGTCTGTCTTGAGTCAAAAGCTTGCTTGGGAATTATGAACTTGATATATTGGATTTATTTTCGGACTAAGGATTACTTGTAGGACTCACAGCTTGGCCAAAGTTCTGTATCGGAAAGGCATTGGGCGGATTAAATATTCCCCAAAGCTCACGCTCAGCGGGAAATAGGTTGAACCGAAGTTATCTCTAAATCTTATGGAACCCTAACCTGATCTTCAATTTCTTTCTCAGGGGTTTGATGTTCATTAGGGAAGACCTATTCGAGCCAAACAAGACCACGCAACTCTCCACAAAGTATGATATTCCTCTCTCACTCCCCTTCATTACACTGAGAAAAAGAAAGAAAAGAAGAGAAAAAGAAAATAAAAAGGAGAAGTTCAAAGCAACAAGCCGAAGTGAACCAAGGGATGATGCGTAGACCCGTGTATCCTTTGTGACCTCATGGAAAGCTTGTTGTAAGGGAAACTAAAAATCAAAGTGAACCAAGGGATGATGCGTAGACCCGTGTATCCTTTGTAACCTCATGGAGATTCGTCCCACAAAATAAAGAAGAAGCATCAGAAAAGTGATGGCTGTGATAAAGGGTGAAGCATCGGCAAATGAAAACCGATGGCTGTAAAAAATAAACAGAAAGATGATGGCGTGGAAGGAGGGAAAGAGGGGAGAGGAAAGTTATATGGGAGAGGGTCTTTGGTTAGAAGAAGTTGGCACCTTTTGGACCGATTTCCCCTGGTAAGATCACTGTACTTTATTTTCATTAATCTATGTAAGAGATGACAGTGGGGATTCCGAAACTTCTGTTGGGTTGTGAGTTATTAAGGTTAGGTTATGAACCCCACGGCTAATTACGGTACATGTCCTAAGGTCCAGTGAAGAAGGTATGAAGTTCGAAATTGTTCCAACAAGCAAGTGAGTTCCCGTGATTTTCAAACCTCTTCTCAGTTCTTGATCTTGTTTTGTTTGAGGACAAACAAAGGTCTAAGTCCGGGGGAGTTGATATATTAGTATTTTGTCCCAATTTAGCTAGTCTTTTCATATTGTTTTCGAGTCTTTTCTAGTCTTTTTGTGTCTTTTCAGGTATTTTAAGGTTCTGGAGCATGGATTGAAGATGTTGGAAGACATTGGAGCAAAAGGAGCAATTTTGAGCCAAAAGACGATTTTCCGCCTGCGCGAGCACCTGCTCGGACCTGGCGAGCACCTGCTCGGACCTGGCGAGCACCTGCTCGGACCTGGCCAGCACCTGCTCGACCTATTTTACCTAGACATGTTTTTTATTTTATTTTTAGAATAAATAGAGGCCAGCCGCCTCAGACTTGTATGACGTTTTATCACGTTCTCTTTCAGACCTCAGTTTTTCGTTCTAGGTTATTTTGGTTCTAAGACACCACCACTTGTTCCTTTTTCGATTTGGATTTGTATTATTCAGCTTTGGATCTCTATTCTCCTATTGTCGATCACTCCACAACTCTGTTTGAGAAGTTTTCCTGAACCTTATTCTTTTTAATAAATCATGAATTCATCTTATTGCCTTGTTGTGTTTTATTTTGCTATGTGTGAGTAGATCCTTAGCTAGGTTAAGGTTTTCAATGGTGATTTAGGTTGTTAATGGCTGATTACAAATAGGATTGGAATTTATATGTCTTCGCCAATAGGGGTTCGTAATGCTTAGATTAGTTTGATCACCTAGTCTATGATTTTTAGGTTAAACTTATTCACGAGAGTGCTCTAGGTTGCTAGATAAATCATTGGTGAGCAATTGGTGCGTAGCCAACGACAGTTGATTGCTGCGATTGATTGTGAACATATTGAACCCGTTTGTTAATGCTTATCCTCTTCGTTAGATCCAGGCGAGAGTTTCGGTATCTAGGTTGTTAGATAAAGGTGTCGATACATCACTAGAGTGGGGCGACATTTATTTATGTTTGAGTTCTAGACCGGTAGTTAGTTAGCCCTGAATAGTTGTTCAGCCTTGTCTCCGAATCACCGGCGAAACGCCTTAATCTAGTGCTTGTTTTAATTAATTTACATCGATTTTATTAGTTGCTTATTTGTTCCAAAAATTACACCAACCAATATTTTGTCTTAGCTTTAAATTAAAATCTATAATTTCATAGTGTAACCTTGGTCTCTGTGGATTCGATTCCTTTTATACTATTGCGATTGTTCTGTGCACTTGCAGTATTTAATTGGGTAAAACTCTGACACATCAGGAACCAGAATACTCATGGATCGCTTGATGTTTGTTCTGCCACGGTTTTTCAAGGAGAATGTGACATGATTTCATTGGTTGAACATCACACAAAACCTCGTCTTCATATTTTCCAATGCGTATAGAAATCGTCACTTGATGGCTCACTCTTATGTTGTAGTTATCATCGAGCCATGGGTTCTGCTTCGCCTTTAATCCAAGCTTCTGGACCATATACTCACTTGCCACGTTGTTGCAAGTCCTTTCATCGATCTTGATGCTGCATACTTTGCCTTGAACATAGCACCTTGTGTAGAACAGATTCTCTTCCTGATGATCGGCCATCTCTGCCTGCAAAAGCAACACAAAACAAACCCAGTAACAAGTTCCTTTGAAAGAAATCGCAATCAAATGAGCAAAACACGAAAATGATTCTTTAGATGCTGAAGAACCCTAATCGCGACTGTTCATCGAAATTGACCTCTAAAAATTATCAAAACACATTCAAAAATTCCAGAATCAATTTTACTAGAAACTAGACTCTTTCTAGGTTCAGACACAATAAATTTAGAGTTTTTATCACACGCCAATATTTTATGAAAATTCAAGCAAAACGTGTGACAGACAGTGATTCCGGATTCGACACTAGCAGTTGAACAGTCACAAAAGAAATATCAAAATGTGCTGAAAAATTCCAGAAACAATTTTATCAATTACTAGACTCAAACTAGGTTCAGATTCGATTGATTTCACGATTTTATCTGACACCAAACAATTATGAAAATTCTAGCAATCAACAGACAAATCGATTGAGATGATCTGCAGAATATGAAAGGGTAAAACGTTTTGAATCGACACAACCTGGGTTGGAGCGAGCACTGATACCACTTGATATGATCCTAGGTGAGGATCAACTTCCCTGAATGTCTCCAAGGGTTGTGATGAGTAGGATGATCGGGTATGAGTGCGGAAGTGATGAAAATGGCGAGAGGGTGATGATGCGGATTGAATGAGTGATGTTCCAAAGGAGATGAATGGCCTTTGAACACTCGGGCTTGTCAAGGTGTGGATGATGATCCTTTACACCAGAGAACAAGGCGATCAAACAAGAAGGAATTTGAGAATAAAATGTTTGATGATTAAAATG
This sequence comes from Cardamine occulta, assembly GCA_028015245.1. Lineage (NCBI taxonomy): Eukaryota > Viridiplantae > Streptophyta > Magnoliopsida > Brassicales > Brassicaceae > Cardamine > Cardamine occulta. Next base: position 10,170,664 of record CM051390.1, read on the forward strand.
TAGAGTTTAGATCAGAATATAAAGGAGGAGAAGGAGAAGACGAGGAGGTGGTCATCAAGACATGCCTCGAAACACCACTCCTCGAAACACAACAAAAATAAATACAAAGTTTGAATAAAATATAGAATTAAAAGATAGAGTTTGAGCCTGGTTTTATCAAGAGGCTGGGGTAGAGTAACCGGGCTTTACCTCATTAAAAACCTTGTTGGTAAACCCATTGGGAAAAACCCAACAAGGGAAAAAGAGTATAAGTCCGATTACCTCTCTTGATAAAATTCTAGGTGGCTTGGATCACAACCAGGTTGGTTGGATTAGCACACACTAAACTGCCCTGGATAGTGTTGAGAAGATGTTGCAAAGATGTCTTGAATTGTTGAAGTGATCCTCTTAATATTCCCGGATCAAACGTTGTTGTTGAGCTAATCTATTTCTTCTTAGCTTCCTCGGCTACAAGCTGCTCCGGTTCAAGCTGCTCCTTCATTGTGCTTGGCATGATCACATCATGAAATATCCAGAGCGAGGAAATAAAATCTATAGAGGCCATGGTTGTGGTAAACCCTATAACCCACAAGACGTGGACGTGGTAAACCCTATAACCCACAAGACTAGGTGTCTTATACTTAGGTTTGACCTAAACAAGATCTGAAAGGGAAATAATCCCAAGGAAGTTTCAGCCAAAAATGCAAGAACATTTGTTATAGATGTGGATCAAAAGGGCATTGGGCCCATGTCGGTCGTACCCATGAGCATCTTTGTAAATTATGCAAAGAATCGCTAAAAGGGAAAGGACAAGAGGTTAATCTCACTGAACACTTCGAGGATACAACACACCTCGACGTTTCCGACTTTATATATGATTTTCATGAGACCGCTTTTACGGAAAAGTGAAATGTAGTATGCCATATACTGGAAAAATTCTCAAAACTTCCTTCTGATTTACATCATATTTTTATGGGTCTGTCTAAAATGAATCCTTTCAGAAATTTATTTCCAAACAAGGTCCCCTAAAAAGGATTTTTTCAACTATAAGGGGCCCTGTTTGGAAATAAATTTCGGAAATAGTCCATTTTTGGGTATTTTCCCTACTTTTATAGATGCCAAAAAATTACATCTTGTGATCAAAAGAAAGCCAGAACATTTCACATCATGGCATGATCGCCTTGGTCACCCATGCACTACAATGATGCAAAAAATCATAAAGAACGCACATGGTCATTCATTAAAAATCAATGAGATATATCATGGGAATAAAACGACATGTGCTGATTGTTCTCTTGGGAAATTAATCATAAGACCATCAATAAGCAAAATTGCTAAAGAATCACAAAAATTCCTTGAATGGATCCAAGGTGATATTTGTGGACCAATACATCCACCATGTGGATCATTGTACTATTTTATGGTATTAATTGATGCAACTAGTAGATGATCACATGTATGTCTTTAATCATCTCGAAATATGGTATTCACGAGATTCCTAACTTAGATAATCAAACTAAAAGCTTAGTTTTCTGATTATCCTATTAAGAGAGTTAGATTAGACACTGCTGGTGAATTTACATCCCAGGCATTTAATTATTACTGTATGGTATCGGGAATTGAAGTTGAGCATCTCGTAGCTCATGTCCATACATAAAATGGTTTGGCAGAATCATTAATTAAACGTCTGCAACTAATTGCAAGACCATTGATCATGAGATCAAAACATCCACCTTCTATGTGGGGACATGTTATTTTGCATGCAGGAGCACTCATTCGGATAAGACCAAGTGCATATCATAAGTATTATCCATTACAATTGGCATTTGATCGTGAACCAAATATTTTACATCTAAGAATTTTTGGTTGTGCGGTGTACGTGCCTATAGCACCACCACAACGTACAAAGATGGGACCACAAAGAAGGTTGGGAATATATGTTGGTTGTGATTCTCTATCAATTATACGATACCTAGAACCACATACTCGACATGTCTTTACAACACATTTTGCCGATTGTCATTATGAACTTACAAATCTCGATTAAGGGTATCTTTACACAGGGGGACGAACTAAGCATATATAGACTGAAAATAATGATATCCTAATGTTCTAAAAGTTTAAACAAAGAAACAAATAATTCAAATTTAATGCATATGGACGAAATTGTGGTGTATCAGCCCAAATAAGGAAATAACCGTTAGCTTTAGTCTTGAAAGCTTGGGTGCGAAGTTGTAATGTGATATGATCCTAGATGAGGATCAACGTCCCTGACCATCAAATGGAATTCTAGCTTGACCAGAATCTTCTTTATGCATGGTTGGTCGAAGAAAATGTCCTCGCTCGGTTGATTTGATGATCGGGACCTTCAGTTTAGTTTTTGCAAGGTTGGCTTCGATCTTGGCTACAACATCTAGTGAAGTATCTCCAAATTTGTAGCTGTGTTCTCCTCTGCCGTCCTTCACACTTCTAGGCTTTCTTTGACTGTCATGAGACGATTTACCATCAGGTCTACAGTAGTCATAGCCTGCTTCTTCTCTTTGTTGTTTCGGCTTGTCTCTCCATGGCTCTCTGCTTGGTTTTTCTTTTAGACGACCATGCCATTGTGGATTTACTTCTTCAAATCGTCGGTTCCTGGCTGTTAATCTTTCACACAACTTATTAGCCCTCTTAGCCATCATAGCCTCAAATCGTTCTTGTTCAGCATCCTTGACGGATCTTTCTAGTTCGGCTTTCATAGTGGTCATACTCTCAACCATCATAGCTTTAAAGGAGTCAATAAGTTGCTTGTTGGAGTTGGAAGACTCTTGTTCGTCATGGTTGGTTCCCACCATGGTACCTGTTCAAATCCCAACAAGTAAACCAGTAAAATGCTCAACACAACAAGGAAAAACTTGGCAAGAAACCTAAACAACAGTTTGACCTGATCAAACAGAATAAAATATCAAATCACGTTCAACAATTCAAGAGACAATTTTAACAAATACAAGACTCAATCTAGGTTTCAATGCAACAAATTTCACGATTTTAGGGTTAACCAATGATTTTAAACAATTCTAGCAAGTTAACACGAAAATAACTTTTCAAATTCTGAGAACCTCTAGTTGCGACTGTTCGACGAAATCAACCTCGAAAAATTATCAAAACATATTCAAAAATTCGAGAATCAATTTAAACAAATACTATACTCATTTTCGAAACAGATTCAACAGATCTCACGATTTTATCAAACAAAATAAATTTATGAAAATTCTAGCAATCGTCAGACATAATCGATTCAAATGATCTGTAGAATATCAAAAGGTAAAACGTTTTGAATCGACACGACCTGGTTTGGAGCGAGCTCTGATACCACTTGATATGATCCTAGATGAGGATCAATGTCCCTGAATTTTCTCCAATGGTTGTGATGAGTAGAGTGAACGGATATGAGTGCGGAAGTGATGAAATGGAGTGAACGGGATGAGTCGGATTGAATGAGTGATATTCCAAAGGTGATGAGTAGCCTTTGAACACTCAGGGCTTCCTCCACGAGTGGGTGAAAACCAAACTCGGCAAGAACAAGAGGTGGATTGATGTGAAACGTCAAAGGATTATGAAGCGATCCAATGATTTCAAACTTGTCAAGGTGTGGATAATGATCCTTTACACCAGAGAACAAGGCGATCAAACAAGAAAGAGTTTTGAGAATAAAATGTTTGATGATTAAGATGTAGAGTTTAGATCATAATATAAAGGGGGAGAACGAGAAGACGAGGAGGTGGTCATCAAGACATGCCTTGAAACACCACTCCTCGGAATACAACAAAAATAAATACAAAGTTTGAATAAAACATAGAATTAAAAGATAGAGTTTGGGCATGGTTTTATCAAAAGGCTAGGGTAGAGTAACCGGGCCTTACCTCATTAAAAACCTTGTTGGTAAACCCATTGGGCAAAACCCAACAAGGGAAGAAGAGTATAAGTCCGATTACCTCTCTTGATAAAAGTCTAGGTGGCTTGGATCATAACCAGGGTGGTTGGATTAGCACACACTAAACTGCCATGGATAGTGTTGAGAAGATGTTGCAAGGTTGTCTTGAGTTTAGCTTGTTTAGACCGAGTGATGACACCGAGTACAACTTCCAAGTCTCCATGCTGCTCCTGTACAATCTCCTCTTTATCTTCTTTGTCCTCAAGATCATCTTCATGATCCTCTTCATGATTATGCTGCTCCAAGCTGGCTATACTCTCATCATCCTCATAAGCTTCCATTTCCTCTTCCAGCTTCTTAGTGCTTCCTAGGATCACATCATCCTCCCTCAGTTGAAAAGGATTTGTCCTCAAATCTGTTTGACCTGCCACAAACAACACTAAGTTAGAACCATCAAAGAGTAACATCATGGGAAACTTACCTCGGAGATCAAGTCGATGGGCATTGTTGATGATTCTTCTTTTTAGGTGAAATGAACCATCAATCCTTGGTGTCCATACTCGTTCTCCAACCTCAAAGATCATCCTAAAATAATCAATGGGTTTCTTATGCTGCATGAAAACATCTCTGATTCCAGTCCTCGCAAAGATATTGGACAAGAGAACTTCGAGGTCAGGTGGCTCCTTTTTTTTACCTGTAATGTAGTCAACACTTTTGGCAAAGAGCAAGCATATTATCACAGTCATGAAGTCAAATAAACAAGTATCATTTCGGACCCTATAATTATCCTCATCATGTTCCTCTTTTACTTACGTCCTAAGACAAGAGTTTGGTTCCAAATGTTCCTTGAATAATCCAAACATTTTCTCAATGATTTCAATATATATTACACTCATACTCACAGCCCTTAATTTATGAAAAACAAATCGAGAAAAAGAAATACTTACCTGAATAAGTTCCTTGTTGTGTTCGGTGTTCATAAGTATCACAGTAAATGGGAGTGGTGTTGGATTCGGGGGTTTTTCTTGGACCAGTATCATGAAGAGATTGACGCGTTGTTGTTTATCTTGGTCTTGATCAGGTGGCTTGAATCGTTTGTCTTCCTCTCTCTTTCCGTCCTCTCTCTTTCCGTCCTCTCTCTTTTCAGTTCTTCTTGTATGTTTCAAGACTACCCTAAAACCTTTGTTTGGCTCTTGTGACAGAGACAAGCGAATTATATCTGCGTGATCAGGGATAAAATGATTCTTGGGAACAAAGATACTTACCTTGTCGAGTTCAAGTTCTTTGTCTCTGAGCATAGGCAATGCATCTGGTGATTCATCTTTGAAATTCGAAGAAAATTTGACTGCGTTCCCATGTTTGCCGTTTCCTGCAATGTCCTTAGTTGCATTTCTATTCTTTAATTCAAACATCTTTTTCTTGTAAGCATTAGGATCTCTTGCTTTTATCCTAACAAGACAAAAAGAAATTTCCATGTTAGTAATCAAGAAATCATCCATATGACCCGGTTGTAATATTATCAAAGTTAAGCCCTTTAAAATTATTTTGATGCTGAAATGAAGTCCTTGTTTCTTCAGAACGATCATGGCATGAACTTGTATGGATTCTTCAGACTCCTTGTGAGGAAAAACTGCATAAGTAAATACTTTCTTCTCGCCAATATCAGCAAAGGTTTTGGCACCCAAATCAGCTTGGTAGTTCTCGAGAGCTTCATTAATCCTTTGTCCTCTGTTTTCTTTGAATTTAACAAGAATCTTATTATCATATATCAGGATCACACTGTAGTCGTGGAAGTTATCAAAGGGAAGCTTTTGTGAGTTGTTTCCTAAAGACAAGTCCTGCAAAAATTTGTTAAGCTCACTCGGCGGCACCGGTGCAAGGTTAGATACACACGAGACTTTATCCAAAGAGACAAATATTTTATGATCAAAATATTCAGCATCATTAACCTTACTAACCATAGCTAAAAGATTAGATTTCTTACCTTGCTCTTGATTCTCTTTGGGTTTAATTTTGTCAAGGTTAAACTCATGAGCCGGCAATGGCACAAGAGTAGTCTTCTTTTCTTGAAAATGTTTAGAACTGACCATTGTACAATCTGTGCCAAGAGAGAGCAAGTTAGCTTTCATTCGTTTTTGAGAGTCTAGATAATTACCTCGGGTTTTTATTTGTGGTGAGGCATCTGGTGGTTTCTCCTTAATCACAATGATGTGTTCAGTTCTTGTTACTCTCTCTGATGGATCCATTGTTAAGCTCCGTGTGGATGTGATTCCGCCTAAGCCATTGCACACATCTACGGTACCTGTATCTTTCTTGGTACTTAAGGGAAAAATCAAGTGCATTATACTTGAAATTTCAACATTCAAAACATGTTGTTTGAAGCTACAAGTGAAAATAAAATTATTCCAATATCGAATAAACTCGCAAGCTAAACTTACCTGAGTACCTTGTAAGATGTTACCAAACATTTCAGCTCGGCAAGCTTGTGAATGGGTTGACACCGCAGTAGGTAATTGATCGTAGACCAGAACTGCTTCAGCTTGAGTGAACCCTTTTAACACACGTGTTGTTGCTTCTCTAGGTGATTCTTGGAGTTTAACTTCTTGTGGTGATCCTGGTGGTTCTTCTTTGTTCAAGATGGTGTTGATGACATCTTGACAATCTTTATTGGCTTTGGTATCAGCTTTGGTCTTCAACTGAATATGATCTTCATAAACTGCCTGAGGTGTCATCGGAACTAACACAATCTTTCTTCCTTGATGTTCAAACAAATAACGGTTTCTGAAGCCTTCATGATGTACTCTTCTGTCTAATTGCCACGGTCTTCCAAGGAGAATATGACTTGTTTCCATAGGTAGAACATCGCACAATACTTCATCTTCGTATTTCCCTATGGACAGAGGCACAAGGACCTGGTTCTTGACTTCCAGCTCTCCCTCATAATTAAACCATTGCAGCTTATAAGGCTTAGCTCTCTTAATGACCGCTAGTCCGAGTTTTTCAACCATGGACTCACTCGCAACATTTGTGCAGCTACCCCCATCGATTATTAGACTGCAAACCCTTTACTTCACTAGACAATTGGTGTGGAATAAATCAACACTTATCTTAGCCTTTTCCGAATTTTGTTTTTGTGTTGCCGGTTTAGTCATTCCTTGACTTTCAAATGGCATGTCTTTAGTAACTTGAAACTGGGATCCATCAAATGGAATTCTAGCTTGACCAGAATCTTCTTTATGCATGGTTGGTCGAAGAAAATGTCCTCCCTCGGTTGATTTGATGATCGGGACCTTCAGTTTAGTTTTTGCAAGGTTGGATTCGATCTTGGCTACAACATCTAGTGAAGTATCTCGAAATTTGTAGCTGTGTTCTCCTCTGCCTTCCTTCACACTTCTAGGCTTTCTTTGACTGTCATGAGATGATTTACCATCAGGTCTACAGTAGTCATAGGCTGCTTCTTCTCTTTGTTTTCTCGGCTTGTCTCTCCATGGCTCTCTGCTTGGTTTTTCTTTTAGACGACCATGCCATTGTGGATTTACTTCTTCAAATCATCGGTTCCTGGCTGTTAATCTTTCACACAACTTATTAGCCCTCTTAGCCATCATAGCCTCAAATCGTTCTTGTTCAGCATCCTTGACGGATCTTTCTAGTTCGGCTTTCATAGTGGTCATACTCTCAACCATCATAGCTTTAAAGGAGTCAATAAGTTGCTTGTTGGAGTTGGAAGACTCTTGTTCGTCATGGCTGGTTCCCACCATGGTACCTGTTCAAATCCCAACAAGTAAACCAGTAAAATGCTCAACACAACAAGGAAAAACTTGGCAAGAAACCTAAACAACAGTTTGACCTGATCAAACAGAATAAAATATCAAATCACGTTCAACAATTCAAGAGACAATTTTAACAAATACAAGACTCAATCTAGGTTTCAATGCAACATATTTCACGATTTTAGGGTTAACCAATGATTTTAAACAATTCTAGCAAGTTAACACGAAAATAACTTTTCAAATTCTGAGAACCTCTAGTTGCGACTGTTCGACGAAATCAACCTCGAAAAATTATCAAAACATATTCAAAAATTCGAGAATCAATTTAAACAAATACTATACTCATTTTCGAAACAGATTCAACAGATCTCACGATTTTATCAAACAAAATAAATTTATGAAAATTCTAGCAATCGTCAGACATAATCGATTCAAATGATCTGTAGAATATCAAAAGGTAAAACGTTTTGAATCGACACGACCTGGTTTGGAGCGAGCTCTGATACCACTTGATATGATCCTAGATGAGGATCAACGTCCCTGAATTTTCTCCAATGGTTGTGATGAGTAGAGTGAACGGATATGAGTGCGGAAGTGATGAAATGGAGTGAACGGGATGAGTCGGATTGAATGAGTGATATTCCAAAGGTGATGAGTAGCCTTTGAACACTCAGGGCTTCCTCCACGAGTGGGTGAAAACCAAACTCGGCAAGAACAAGAGGTGGATTGATGTGAAACGTCAAAGGATTATGAAGCGATCCAATGATTTCAAACTTGTCAAGGTGTGGATAATGATCCTTTACACCAGAGAACAAGGCGATCAAACAAGAAAGAGTTTTGAGAATAAAATATTTGATGATTAAGATGTAGAGTTTAGATCAGAATATAAAGGGGGGAGAAGGAGAAGACGAGGAGGTGGTCATCAAGACATGCCTTGAAACACCACTCCTCGGAACACAACAAAAATAAATACAAAGTTTGAATAAAACATAGAATTAAAAGATAGAGTTTGGGCCTGGTTTTATCAAGAGGCTAGGGTAGAGTAACCGGGCCTTACCTCATTAAAAACCTTGTTGGTAAACCCATTGGGAAAAACCCAACAAGGGAAAAAGAGTATAAGTCCGATTACCTCTCTTGATAAAAGTCTAGGTGGCTTGGATCACAACCAGGGTGGTTGGATTAGCACACATTAAACTGCCATGAATAGTGTTGAGAAGATGTTGCAAGGTTGTCTTGAGTTTTGCTTGTTTAGACCGAGTGATGACACCGAGTAGAACTTCCAAGTCTCCATGCTGCTCCTGTACAATCTCCTCTTTATCTTCTTTGTCCTCAAGATCATTTTCATGATCCTCTTCATGATTATGCTGCTCCAAGCTGGCTATACTCTCATCATCCTCATAAGCTTCCATTTCCTCTTCCAGCTTCTTAGTGCTTCCTAGGATCACATCATAATGTCTTGGGACGTCTAGGTTCCTTGTAACAAGCCTTAAAACGCAGCTGATTTGATATGGAAGGAGCCGTTGGTGTTTTAATACCCCATATGTGAACACGTCCAAATAAGGTAAGTTGAAGTACAAGAGGATTCGCCTAATCCTCTGAGTACTGGAGCATTGTAGGGACTTTGGGGAAGCTTCTAGATCATTATTAAGGTCTCCTGGTCACCAAAAATACTTTTGATCTTGACCAAACTCGTGAGACTCCAAATAAGGCAAGCCGAGAAACCATTGGTTTAGATATTGAATAACTTCTAAACCAAAATTTATGTTGGCTTAATTCCAACTCGACCTGTGCCTCTGATGATTTTAATTTCTATACCAAGTAATCTCATAGCTTAAATCCTTATGGTCTGGTCGGAGTACTTTAATAAGTGGTCGCATGTCTACACCGGTTCCATTAGAGGTCTGCCGGTTAACTTCAATATCTTCTTCATGTGGAAAGATTTGGAGATGATTCTTCTTTGTGGTGTACTCTAGGTGATTTGAGTATATATCCCAAGTGGTTGTTGAGCTGGAGCTTTTTGTCTTGGTTTTCATTTGAGCTAAACAAAGCTCGCATGTCTCCTTTGCTCGTCTTGGCTCTATGCTCTCCTCTCCATGTCTCGTGATTCCTTGCTTGATGGCTGATGATGACTTGATGTCCTCATCATACTCTCCCTCTTGAAAATTTTTAACTTCAAAACTTGATAATCTGCACCAAGAGAAAGCAAGTTAGCTTTCATCCGTCTTTGGGAGTGTAGAGTCTTACCTTGGTATGGTGATGGTTTGTGGATGCATGGTGCATCTGGTGGCTTTCCTATGAGCTGGAAAGATGGAACTACTCCTCTGTTTTTTTTTCCAATAGGTTGTGGTGTCATTGGCTTAAGCTGACGTCGAACTTGGTTTTGAACTTTTAAGTCTGATGGCTCCTCTTTTGTACCTGCAATATTTCTAACTCCTTTGGTAAAAAGCAAGTGTATTAACACAGTTGTTGAGTTAATGTAAACATGTAAACATGTTTCAGTTTGATTAAATCTTTGCGCATGTCTTACTTGTGCATTAAAACAAATATTTTGCACCATATGTTTCTGTAGGGTTCCAAGGTTTTCATCAAACTATTCTAAACTCAACAGGTCTTTTATCACACTTATATATTCATTAGAAATGAAACTAATTAAGGTGTTACTTACCTGCGTGTCAGTTTCGGTTTCCATATTCAACACAGTGAGTGGAAGTGGTGTTGGGTCTAGGGGCTCTTCTTTTCGGCTGTTGTACATATCTAGGGTACCTGCCCTTTCTTTGACACTAGGAAAAATCAAGTATATTATATCTGTAATATAGGTACTCAAGATTGTATACTTTAGGCTACGAGTGAGCATAAATTTTTTACAATACTTAATAAACTCATAAGTGTCACTTACTTGGATGTGAAATGTTGTCCTCAGGTATTGCTCTTCAAGTTCCAAGCTTTTTACAACTTCTTTAGCTTCTTGCTCCATGATTAGACCTGTAGGAACAACCTTTGACATAGACAAGATCATTATCCTAGAACTAGAATTTTCAAAACCTAGTTCATTAATTCCATTACTTGGTTTTGGTGAACTTAGTTTTGTTCCTATAGAAGCATTACTTATCACGTACCTCTCAGGACAAGTTGCAGGAAAATGTCCCTTCTTATGACATCTATAACAGACTACTTCTTTGGATTTAGAAGGGTTAGAAGACTTACGGTGTTTTAACTTGCCGTATGGTTCAAGTTTTGAACTCGGATTTTGATTGTGAGCTACGGCTTGCGGAATTAATTTATGTTCCTCTTTTGCTTTGAGACATTGAATTGGACTCAGTATTTTTCTTTAGAGCAGGTGGGAATGTCTTCCTTGCCTCGAGGCTGCGAGAATCCTTCGGTGTGGACATCCAACGTTTTAGAGTTGTTTGGAACCTAAGCCTCTTAGGAATATAACTTTTGTTATGAAACTTTTGCACAAACTCTTTGTACATACGCTGCTTAAGATTACCCCAATTAATGACTGGATTATGATATGAAGTCTGAGCTTCTTCTCGTATCCACCATGTTTGAGTGTCTCCAACAAGTGTGTTTAAAGTGTGGGAAAGTTTCTTCTCCTTTGGAATATTTTGGGACCGAAGCCAATACTACATGTCCTCCTCCCAACGTAAGTAAGCATCTGGTCCTTCTTCATGACCTGAGAACTGAATGTACCGAGGCTCCTCAGCTATGTCTTCATCCTCTTTGATGTAGGGTTCTCCAAAATCATCTCTTCCAGCCTCACTTTTGACTTCTTTCTCTTTAGCAATTTCATGGGAGCATTGAGAGTTAATTTCTTCTTAGTGTTCTTCCTCATGATCTGAATAAGATGTTTCACACCATGGTTTAATCTCTTCTCCACGTTCTGAATCACACTCAGGAACTTGAGACGACTAAAGCCATTGATGAAAAGTATATGTTCGATCATGTGACAATGCTGCAGATCTCTTCACGAAGTCACTACCTATAAATGAGATTTAAAATATGACACATGATCATTCGATTGGGAGCTTGTGTAGTTGATGTAGCCTCAGAATCACACCGAGATTAGATCACTTGATGATCAAAGGATTCCAAACTTTGACTCGCGGAAGGTGGAATTGAAGATAGAGATGGAGGTGATGTTTTGATTGACTCACTCAATCGATGTACAAACCAACTAGATGAATCACTCAACTAATTAGATTTGTAGATTCAATAGAACTTAGAGAATCACTCACTAAGAACTAAAGAAACAACACAAGAATTCGCAACTTGTGAAAAGAGAAGAAAATACTTTCTTACTACTAAAATGTCGATCAAGGGTGAGTTACAATGAATCAAGAGTTGAGCTTTTATAGGCTCGTGCTTAGGTAATCTAAGAAAATAAATCAACATAAATACAAATAAATCAGCATAAATTATAAATAAATCAACAATTTGATTGATATGGCCTTTAAAGCTTTATTTTGGCCAAATGAAGAAAATGGGAGGTTTTTTGTATCTTGACAACTTGGGCATGAAGTAGTGACATCTTGGAGGTCTCTTGATGGTGTGGAAGGTCTCCAAATCATCTTGGTCGAATAAATCAAGAAGACATACATGGTGACTCATATTTACACTAAATTGCGCCAAATATGGAAAGTTAAGGTGTGGATTGATCCAGTTAATCTCCTGCTTGATGGTGCATCTTAAGACACTTCTTGAATCCTCTAAATCATAGGAAAAGTCTCATGGACGCCAAGGGAAAGTCTTCTCATGGTTGGACCGAAATTCTTTATGAGAGTCCAATATGTCCTTATCGAGCCACTGGAGTGATTTTATGATGTTGGGCTTGTTTGGATTTATCTTCTTTGGGTCTTCACTCGTATGAGCTCTTGAGAAGATGTTAAAGACATGAAAATGAGACTTGGGGCGTCGATGATCCATCTTAATCTCGTGGACTTCATGTTTTGGTTTGATGACCGCATCAATAGTTGTACTTCTTTTACTTTACTATGATTTTTTCCACTAGGTTTTCTTGAAAAGGTTTTTAACGAGGCAACAGAAGATATCACGCGAGAGACATAGTGACACTAGTCTCCAAGGGAGAGTGTTAGGAAACTCAAAAACAAAATACTTCTCATGTCAACAATATTCACGAGCACATTTTATGAGTTATATATAAAATATTATTTTATATGGAGTCCTTTGTCACTATGCATATATAAACAATCGAATTCGTTTGTTCGAAAAATACCTTATATTATTAAATTAAGAGTTATATAGCAAATCGTGTCTCTCTCTATTTTCTTTTTATCAGTATCCTAATCTTTTCATGGGTATAAAATTTTTGTTATATTTATTTTCATGATAAATTGTCATTCTTTTTATAGCAGTAATCTTTTTGTTTATTTTTCCGATGACAAGCAATAATTGTATGCAAAAATAAGGAAACTAAAGGTTAAGTTTTCACTTTTATTTTTATTCCCCTGCGGAAGGAATAAGAAAAGAAGATGAGAAAAAAACGATTGCAGAAAATATAAAGTAGTTTCCAAATTAAGTTTCTTGTCCCCTCGACAACAAATACAAACCTTACCATTAAATCTTTTAGCTTCCTCAACTAGTTTCCATTTGCAAAGCTTCAACCCAAAATTGGAATTGAAAAATATTTCGTTAATGAAGGCTGCGAATATACAGCCACTTGACGATGAAGAGCGATGTGGAAGTGATGATTTGATCGATGATGTCTCCGTGGCAGAGCAAAATGGCTTAGAAGGTGTTTCCACAAGATCCTCAAGAACCAGTGAGCTCACTCTCTCCTTTGAAGGAGAGGTTTATGTCTTCCCTGCTGTCACACCTGACAAGGTTCACTTTTTTTCTTCTCTTTTATGTTTCTTTTTTTTTTGTACTGATGTATATTATTAGTGTTCATGTGAATGTTGTTAGCTATTCTTTTGCATTTGGAATTAGTATAAAGTTTTGTTCTTTGGCTACTGAATTGTTGAAAGAGGAATTGATGTTTTTATTAGATGAATATTTAAGGTTGTGGGTGCTAAGCTGAGGTTTTGTAACAAAATGTACCCTCTTTAGGAGCAAGTTATGTTCTTCGGCTGCTGAATTGTTGAAAGATGAATTGATGTCTTGATTAGGTGAATCTTTAAGGTTGTTTTGTGCTAGAAGCATGGTTTCGTTACTGTTTTAGTGTTCTTAAGCTATGCTTTTGAAACAACATATACCAACTTTAATGATGCGCTAATTCCCATTTATTGATCTTGTGAATTGAGCACAATGAGTTATTGTCGCTCATATCTTACCAGCCTGCTGTTTTGAGTTTCCCTGCACTATTTTATGCTTTGTAGTGATTCAAGTGCAAACTGTGCTCTTGTTATTGGGAGGCCGTGATATACCTACTGCTGTTCCAACTCTTGAGCTTCCAATTGAAAATAGCAAGGTAATTTAATTTATTGGGGCTTCCAAGTTAAAATTTTTGGATTTTTTTCTGGCTGTTTATCTAATAGTTCGTATGTTCTTCAGGGTGTGCGTGATAATCCTAGGCGATCGAATCTGTCAAGACGACTAGCTTCTTTAGTAAGGTTCCGTGAGAAGCGTAAAGAAAGATGTTTTGACAAGAAAATAAGATATACCGTGCGGAAAGAAGTTGCGCAGAGGTATATCAAGTTTCTTGTTAACATATTCTAGGTGTTGATTTTGGGCTGCCCTGTAGGGATTTGGCTTCTTTTATTATTGTCTTCTTATGTTTATCTACAAACTTTAGTTTTGGAGAATTGATGGAAAAGTTTATCTTCTGCTGGATGGATTTGTAATTCAGGATGAACCGTAAGAATGGACAGTTTGCATCCGTTAGAGAAGGTTCAGGTGGTTCGAACTGGGAATCTAACCAGAGTGGCCTTCAAGATAGCACAGTGCACTCTGAAACTGTGTGAGTTGTGGATTCACAAATTCCAGGTCTATTTGGAGCAAGGGTGTTTTAAGTTACTCATTGATGGGTTTCTTCATTGGCAAAAATCATGCAGCACTAGGAGATGTGAGCATTGTGGGGTGAATGAAAGTAATACTCCTGCAATGCGTCGAGGGCCAGCAGGACCAAGGACTTTGTGTAATGCTTGTGGTCTTATGTGGGCCAACAAGGTCTTCTCTCTCCTTCTTTCTACCTTCTTTTCACTATACCTTCTCATTTGTCTAGCTAGAGTCTCGATGGTTTCTGGTTTTCGTCAGTGCACACAATATATAAACATGCCATATTGCCATTTAATGTTGTATTTCCAAAAAGAAGAAATCTTTCCTACTTATAGTTTGCTGGGTTCATATTAAGTGAGAGGGAACTTTATGTGGTCTGTTCACTCTCTATTATAAGTTGAAATCATTATACTGACTTGAAAATTTCATCAGTTACTCAACTTCATCATGTAAAACCGGATTATTTTTTGTTAACTCTTCATGACTTATTTGAAACATTTCCTTGTCTTCTATATAGTTTTACTCGTTTC
Organism: Cardamine occulta; assembly: GCA_028015245.1. Classification (NCBI taxonomy): domain Eukaryota; kingdom Viridiplantae; phylum Streptophyta; class Magnoliopsida; order Brassicales; family Brassicaceae; genus Cardamine; species Cardamine occulta. Next base: position 10,185,813 of record CM051390.1, read on the forward strand.
TTCTTTGAACATTATTTGCTGCTCTAGTGAATTTTGATATATTGTCCTGCTGTGTCTTCTCTTTATGATCTAGTTGTTTTCAATATCCAGGGAACGTTGAGAGACCTCAGCAAAGGAGCCTGCAGGACTCTTTCTGTTTCTCAAACTAAACATGTATGTAAGACATTTTGTATTTTTGGTTCATGTAAAATATTTGGTATTAACACAAAACGTGGGATTAGTTATCCTTAATTAACATTTACAGGAAACCCAAATGGATATCAAACCACAGTACAGAGAAGACTCTACTAGCAAGAATGATGAACATGTATGGAGCCTTGTCGTTTTCTACACCATTCTTAAAACAACCTTTTATAGTATCACAAGATTGATAGCTCTGCTTGCAGGGAGTTTCAGTTCATCCTTGTAAACCAATAGGAGAGTTTTCCCTTGAAACAGATGACAATCCTGATATTAAGGTATCCAGGATGTGCTTATGACTACTTAACTTTTCATTACTAATTCTTTTCCCTTTCAAAGGCGCGGACATAATTATCAGACTTGTTCTTTTTGTTTGGGTAGGGTCTACAAGAAGCAGATGAAGATTTGGCCAATTATTTACCTGTTGGAATGTTCGCCTCGTCGGCTGATGATGATGATGATGAAGTTCAGGTAAGAACAGTCTATGTTGATAATAGCTTTCTGCAAGAAGCATCGTAATAACTTTAAGTTTCGGGGGATGCAGGAACCGCTTGCGAAGCTAGCTAATCCATCTGATGCAGAATTTGATATTTCGTCTAGGTTTGATTAAGTACTAGGACATCTCAGGTTTGAGATTCAGGTTCTTTAAACCTGACTATTAGATGTGTAGCTGTGAAGCAGCTCGGAACATAGATCTGTGGAAGTATAGGCAAGCTCGTGTAGTTGTAACAATAGCAAATAAATAAGGTATGGGGTTAGAGATCCGTTTGAAACGTTTCTTGTTTATATGTTTGTGTTCAAGTATCAATTTGTTGCTTAAACTTAATAGATTCAGTACTCCATTGTAAGCCCGATATGCATAATTTCCCAAACAAAACCCTTTTTTTTTCTTCCATGTCATAAACCGTCTTATCAACACCAGTGTAGTGTCTGTTTAGCTATCTTAAAAGTGTAAACGTGATGATAGTCTGCAACTCTTTAAATAATTTAAAAGTAACAAAATTTTGAATTCTCTCTTATCTTAAATCTGATTCTGGTCAAGGAACTCTTCGTAAGCAGACGATCCACTAGAAGAGTCGCTTTCGTATCGATCTTCTTCCTTAGGAGGAGACAGAGTAGGGGAGAGCTGGGGCTTCTTAGAACCTGCAACACAACACATCAAAGAGAGTTCTTTCTGTTATCTTGGTTTTGCAATTCATAACTTGGAAAAAACCTAATGATTTTTACATTAAAACCAAACCTTTAGTAGTGTTTTGATTTTGGAACTTCTTAGAGTGACGTCTGATGAGTTTCTTAGCTTTAGTAATCGTCAATTGTCTTGCAAAGGGAGAGAAATCTGATTCATTGTCACTCCATTCCCCTGGGAAGCGGTCTTCTGTTTCCCCTCTCATTGTCCGAAGCACAAATTTCGTCGCCTTTCGCCTTTGTGTATTGAAAAGACCTCTAATTGATGTGACAAATCCATCACCTGCATTGTCACCAGGACGCTTCACCCATGCCCCTGAATCTTGATCTGATCTCCCAGGATCGTCTTTATCTCTTATACCAATATCATCTTTTGGAACATGCGTTTTGTCTTTAAATTTCTTCATCTACAGATAAATGAATATGAGTGTGTTATCAAGGACACATATCCCATAAGCATATATATATATATTGCTGGTGTAAAATGGTCTTACTTGCATTCCGGTTACCGACTTGAGGACTCCCCATATTATGTGCTTCTTTACACGAGAGAAGAATCTCCTCCATGTCCCGCTGAACTCAACACGATGAAATGTGTCCATCAACAGCTTCATATCGTTCACAACAAATCTTGAGCCCTCATAAGTGATCAACAATTCCACCTAGCTCAAAACCACAGAACGTCGAATAAGTTTATTATGCTAGTAAAAAACTATGGACTGTTTGTTCATAGATGTGTTAATCTACTGACAGACCTGACTTATCTTGATGGTCTGGAATTGCATTATCTTTTGAGGCCTTGATTTCTTGTCTTCCAGTGACTTTTCCACTTTCTTTTCTTCATGAACTGAACGGCCAGCCTTGGCAGTTTTTGAATCTTTAAGCTTGTTTTTTGAGGATTCACTTTGATGCTCCATAGAAGATAGAACAAGCTCATTAGCTACAGACTCCGCAACTGTCTCTTCCCATGTTCTGTCAAAAGAGGATGTTCTTCTCAGTTCTGACCCTGAACCACGGATCGTGCTTGACTTCAGGCTTTGATTCTTTGACCCCTTGAAGCATTTTAAGAAAATACGTATCAAGATTTCCAGAGATGACACGAATGTACGAATAACAAAGGAATGCAAGAATCCACAAAATAGAGACCAAAATTCACCTGGCTTAGATCAGATGTAGAGAGCAAAGCAGCAGCTTCTTGAGCGAATGAACCTTTCCTAACACGCCTTGATCCTGCGGTTGTTGACACCTTCCAAACTTCCTGAGAGACAAAATACAAGCACGAGTCATAAATGATCAGCAGAAAGCTATATATATCCCATTAGCTAAGCTGATTAATGAGAATTAAAATGGATAAAAAAACAAACCTCCCTTCTCTGTGAATGTTGCTCCTCTCCTGGAAATATATACTCCCACATCATTGTGTACATTGTTTCTGTCAAATGAATTTTTAGTGGATAGATTTCAACCTGTCAAGGAAACACAACAAAAATCCATAAAGTAATAGAGCATATACTTCACTCTCAGCAATATGCAAATGATAATGGATTGAAATGACAAAAAGCTCGAATCCACCAACGGGAACCCTGGCCCTAATCTCCCTTGTGGAAAAAAAATAGACTTTGATTAAGGAGAGCTTCTCGACCCTAAAACCAAATTATATCAAAAATGATCACCGCATACTGCGTCTTCTATATTAAGATCTTGCCACACTAAACCATCTATAGATAGTTAGTTCTACTGAGCTGGTAACTCAAAAACAAAACTATGTCAATAGCTACAGAAGATAGAAAGAAAATCTAGCCAACACAGGTGCTTACTAAACTTCTGACATGCTGAAAAACTATTCTAAGCTCAATCTTCTTGACTCTTTTAGTCTCATACTATTAGTTTCATTAGAAATATAAGATACAAAACGACTTGCCTGGAAAAGTTCATAAGCAGCTTGTCCGTCTTTTGGGGTTCCTTGTCTTGCATCAACTTGAAGCATCACTTTCCTGTATCCAATAAATATAACACTCAGATTTTCCAGCCAAGATGCTATAAACCTTCTTGTACTCCACAGTGACTTTCTACAACTAACAAAAAATACAAATGCTCCACATAGTAGCGTCGCATGAGCATCTACTGATTATAAGCACACAACCATTCACAAGTTATATCTATTAGTCCCCAAAGATGTGTTAAAATAAAAAAAAGCGTAACTAGTTTTAGGTGAATGTGAAAAGTGAGAGCCAAGATTGAAAAAATTCTGTGAAGCAACTCACTTGCCCCATTCCGGAGGAGGATTCCATGCCGACAGAACAGTATCACACTTGGCATTTGGAAGACAGTTCCGCAGAACAAAGTATCTTGTTGTGAATTGGGCAATCCCAATATCTCTGTAGTCCCGGTTAAAATCATAAATCTGGAAGCAATGTGAAACATATTAAAGACTTTTTTGCCAAAAAGTTAGTAAACAGAGTTGGCTCTAAATAGAACAACCAAGGCTGACAAGTATGTTGAATGATTAGATGTTAATTTAATTCTACGGACATAGAGATACAATGAACGAACAAAAAGTTCAACCAGCCATCCCCAAGGTACAAAATTCTATTATAATCAAGTGCTTACCATATTGTCTATTTCAACCTCAGCAAATGTTTTTCCATCTAAAAGCATAGACCAGATGACTTTGCTGATTTGTAAGGAAATGCGCATGGCGGATGATGGTCTTTTGTTCTTATCTTTTTCCAATAATCTTAGCTCCGCAGCATTCTTGACACAAATCCGCAGTGATGTATATGCTGTCTTCCTAGATTGTTGCACATTGATATACGCTTTCCTCAATCCGTTTACCTACTTATATGATAATTTATTTACCAGATATAGTTTTACGCAAAACAAATTCTATTTACTTCTTATAGAACTCTTTTCTCACCAATATTGGCCTCCGACCAGAGATCATCCAGAAATCGCCTTCCTTTTCGAGATTTATGTTTCCTGAGTTACTTTCACTCTGCGTCAGTTTTCTGATGTCGTCAAGAAGCAACATCCTATCTCTTTCTTTCTGTTCAAGTTCAATTTTCGCAAGGTCCACTTCCTCAACACCATCAGGAACTACCTCATCAATTTCCTCTTCAACTTCATCATCTTCTTCACCAGAAAGTTTCAAACTGTCGTTCTGAGGCCTGAATTTTCATATGCATTTGTAGTAATAAGATCTAGTCAATGACACTTCAACCATAAAAAAAGTTAAAATTCAAAAAAAGCAGAAAATTCAGCAAGTGTTAATAACTTGCACGCAGCTGCACTTACTTTGGTAATCTTGCAAACAAAAGATTAGACAAAACATCCAACATAACTTGAAACTGACGTGATGTCATCGATGCTGTAATATTACGAGAATTGAAAGTAAGCTCTTTCAGTGGCTTCACCTGTAGCATATAATGGTACTATAAGTCTTCCATTCAAACAAATGTTACAAAAGACTGCTGCACAGGAATGCCGAGTGCAAGAGAAGTTCATAGTGTGGGACGTATGAGAGAGGAATATTATGCATTAGTGTGTAAACAGTTATAGACATGCTCTTCAGTCATACTTTTGTGCATAATGGGAACCACAAATAACTGTATAATCTTTTTGGTGGACTACTGCAGCTCTGTTTAACCTTGTTAGAGATCAAATCCAGAATAAGAATAAAACCCAAAACTCTCTTTATATTAAAACTGAAATAAAGATAACGCAACAAGAACAGAGTAAAACTCCCAAGAGAACTATGTTCTCTCCCTTGGTGTAATCCGATAGAAACCTCCTAAGCTTACCCTAGCTTGGATGCGTCTCACAACCAAGACTTCATCTATATATATATATATATATAACGTTGAAAGTAAACCCTAAGGGAAAGGAAATAAGAAAATAGAAATCATAAATAAAAAGGAAAACATCTTCATAGAATTATTCATAACATTCCCGACCGCTTGAAGATCAGCCTTGTCCCCAAGGCTGGATTCCGACAGTCCTATCTTCCATAGCAGTTATCTCACCATCCACAACTGCTTCATCTTCTGCCAACATCAAAGCTCTAAGAGATTTGTAAGGAAAATCATGTTGAGGAGAGTATGGTTGTTTGCAACGGAAACATAGTCCTTTTGCCTTCATGTCGAGATATTCTTGATGTGAATATTGACGTGTACCCCTTGGCCTTAAGGAGTTGCTGCTTGAATTAAAATTAGAAGATGATTGGACATTTGCTGACGACGATGGTTTCCCCCGATCAGGAGTTCATAGGGAATGATTTGGAGCCCCTAAACCTTTACCGTATGGTAGGGTTCTGCTCAATGTGGTCCCTAAATATCCTAAACCATCACTGTCCTTAAATCGCCTGAATATACTATCAGGCGGTTTGCCTTTGTCCCCATAGTAAAAATCCAGCTCCCTTTCAATAGACCGTGCAACATGAATTGTAGTTCGCAATTCTCCAGCATCGTTTGGACGAAATTTCACACGAATCTCGTCTTTTAGTCCTTTGAGAAATAATCCCAGCTGTAGATGCTGATCTAGAAGAGGAATTTGAGCTGCTCTTGCAAGAAATTCAATGAAAAACTCAGCCACTGAACCTGTTTGATGAAGAGCTGCCAGCTGCTCAAACGGAGATGCTGTAACATCTCCTCCAAACTGTTCCGTCAACTCTGTCTTAAGTTGTATCCAAGCCAGTGTTGGTATTTGTTGGCGAAGCCATTGTAACTAATGCAAAGCATCACCTTCCATACTCATAAAGGAGATCTCAACCTTTTGAGTTTCATGGGTTTGCTGCAAGGAGAAATATTGTTCAACTCGAGCCAACCAACCAAACCGATCCTCACCACTGAAACTCGGCATCTCGACTCGCCGCACAACACAAAGGTTTTCATCGTGAGGAGTTTCTCGTGTAACTTGCTTCTTCGTAGCATTACTTTTAACCGCGGAAGCTGATGAACAGTCATTAGAGATTGAGGTAAGAATACTCTTTTGACTAGAAGCTAATAACAATTGCTGCAAAGTTGCTTGCAGCTCATCAAATTTTGAGTACAGCCCATCCATCTTTGTAGAAAGAACTTCATGATTCTTCTGTAAAGTTTCATGATTCTTCTCTAATGTTGTGTGATTCTTCTCCAGCTCTTCCAAGCGTTCTTCCTGTCTAGTCTTCGTCATTCTTTAGGCGTTCGTCTTTAGGTCGGACCAATTGTTAGAGATAGAATCCAGAATAAGAATAAAACCCAAAACTCTCTTTATATTAAAAATGAAATAAAGATAACGTAACAAAAACAGAGTAAAACTCCCAAGAGAACTATGTTCTCTCCTTCGGCCTAATCCGATAGAAACCTCCTAAGCTTACCCTAGCTTGGATGCGTCTCACAACCAAGACTTCATCTATATATATATATATATATATATATATATATAAGAAAATAAACCCTAAGAGAAAAGGAAATAAGAAAATAGAAATCATAAATAAAAAGGAAAACATCTTCATAGAATAATTCGTAGCAAACCTACGCTACATCTTCTTATGCTGATGCATTAAGAAGTTATTTGTTTCATCAAAAAAAGGTTTTACCTTCAGGTCGGGAGTCACACCTTTGTGTCTAGTGTATTGAAAGTACATGTCACACGGCATAAAAACCCTTTCAAGCAGTGCTCCAGTACGTTTTGCCTTTGGGGAGCTTCTTCTAATCTTTGGGAGCCATTGCACCCCAGCTCCCGGATCAACATCTGTTGGTGCCACGTGAGCTTGTACATGCTCCAACATCATGGACACTTCCATGCGCGTCCACGTCATGTCAGTGCCGTTTTCAGGATTATGATCATTTTCATTTTGAACTGCCTTCTCAATCATGTCATACCCAACATGAACAACTGAATGAAATGATCTTGCCAACACACGGCCACTAGCAGCAGCAAGCAAAAACCTACCCTGGTAGATGAAGAGATACGGTAAATAATGATGACAAATAAACAACAGTGATAGTTATTTAGAAGCATTAACGGATACAAAAATCTGGCCTAGAGGCCTGGGACCTTGGATCAATAAACTCATTTCACATATTCTGTATACCTGGCCAACTGTGAGTTTTTACTTTATCAGAATCACCTGAAGAGTTATTATTTTGCAGGATAATCTGTTTTCAAGATACAGAAGAAACTGTCCAAGAATGAAAGAATCGTACAGAACAACGTATCTTACGCCAAGGTGGTAATACTTTACTAAATAACACATGTAAATAAAGATCTTCAAGTTGACATGCATTCTTCTGAATTTCAAAGGCATACCGGATATAATGTAGTTAAGACTCAAGTTTGATCTATGCTTACATTTACGTCTTCTGAATGGAGATTGAACTGTGGCTCAACAACGTTCACCATAAAATGCTGAGTTCCTTCTTCCTCTGAACCATTTGAGCTGCCAGTCTTAGTGGCCCCTGCATCGAGACAGATAAATAAGGATGAAGCTTATGTGTATGGAAAGTGAATTTGCTTGCTAAATAAGAGAAAGAACATGGGGCATAGGATGAAAATAAGAAACAAAGGAAGATTAGCTTCAATAGGTTTAAGATACTACACATGATAGCTTCAAACATACATATTGAGGGAGTCAGAAAGACTTACCAAGTGGGAACGATGCAAAGTTCTCTGTTTTAATTGGTTCTGATGAAGGTGAAGGAACTTCTACTGGCTCCTTAGGTTGCAAAGTGATATTTTCATTTCCCGTGGAAGGCGGTTTGACTGGGTCATCTTGAGGAACTTCTAATTCAGAATGCTTCTGGCTGCCCTCAAGTAACTTTCTCTGAGCATACTGACGTGACGGGGAAGGCTTTGGAGGTTGAAATGCTTTGGACATCCCACCAACAAAAGACAAAACAGCATCTCTGTTTCCTATGTTCCACAATAGTTTGAGTCCATAAACAAAAATACGCTGACAGTTGTCCGCTATCACGACATTGTATCCATCATCATCGCTCGGATCAGAATGTGAATTCTCCGCAGCTTCACTAACTCTCTCATTTGTAGATTTTGCATCGACTTTTTCACGATATATTTTTCCTTCTTCTTTCCATACCATCAGTCTTTCAGGGTCAGCCATAGGGGCCTGCCTCCTGATTGTGAAATAATCAGATGAAAACAGAAAGCCATCATCAGGGCCCTTCTCCGTGCTATCACTGACAGAACTCCCATTATCAGTTGATCCAGATTGTGAACTTGTTCGAATCATCTGAACTGGCTTTGAGCAAGGCTGGTCCCTTCTTAAAAAGGCTTTAGGCACATGGAGGTCTATTCCCTGGTATACTGGATCAAGAGTTTCACGCTTGCATTCGAAAGTAAACTCATGGTTGCCGCGACTGAAGCAGATTTCATATTTCAGCTTGGTCATATCAAATGTCAAGCCTCTGGCAGGATTATTAGAATCCAGTGTCATATGCTTGATACTAATAGGTGTAACATCTAAGCGGAGCATATACTCTGTCATTACTCTGTCTAAGGACAAATTCCCTGATCTTGGGATTCTTGGAACACCGTAGCGAGGCCACCGGGAAAAAGTGCGAAGTTTGTAAGGAGGAAGGTAATTCAAGTTCCAGAATCTGATCAACCATGCCAAGTCATGAGCACCAATGTTTATTGTGGGTGGAGAAACAGATGGTTTCTCACCATTAGACTCGGATTTAACTTTCTTTGTTTGATCAACTGCAGAAACAGATGGGCTATGTTTCTCAGGTCTTAAAGTGAAATCCCAGCGTAGTGAGAGAGAAGTAGACCTAAAAGGATCATAAATCTTATCGCGAGCCTTTCCTTCAATAGGTAAAGCAAACAGATAATGATTTAATGGACTTCCAGATTCGCATTCCCAATCCATCCGGACTTCAAGACTGAAACATGGAACCTCAAGGAAAGGGTAGCTGCTTAATGGACAAACTGGAGAGTTTGGATAATGTCTAGCCAAACCTTCAAAACTACTCATGAAAAGTTTTATGTCGTCAGCAGAGAAATGCACGCGACCATCTGACTGCTGGATTTCCATGAAGGCAGAGGTCACATGAAGCTTGTCAAGCTTTTCATAGGGGTCCGGAGAAGCAAGAACATTCCATTTTGTCTCAGAGAAGGACAAGGTTATATTTCCATGGATGTAATTTCTCATTTCATCCCACCATGGTAAACTTTTCTCCTTCTTGGGTGGCATGACAAGACCAGGACCCTTGAGACTGAGATTAGCTCTACGAAGAGCCACAGTGAAGGCATAGCTTATATCAGCAAATACTGGTTCATATCCAACTCCAAAGGAAATCTCTCCTTTCTGGAAACTTAATGGCAACTCCAGGTATGCTTTCATTGCGGGTGTTGTTCCACCGGCTGAACGGAGCATCTGCACCTTTCTCCATCTTCCAATGTATACATCATGGATTATTTGGGGTTGGAAAGCTGTTGCCTATGTCAAAATAAGAAAAAAATGTTAGGAAGAAGAGTAAAGAAACTAAAAGGATAAAGACTTCAAATGGAAAAACGCAGAAAATAAACAAAAGGTGCAGGCGGGAGCAAATTTTTCATTCATTTGAAATGAAACTTTCATGCATGTATAACCACATACTTGATGCTTTAAGGACATAGTGTATCTTCGATTTTTCATATACTAACATTAATATCTAACGTAAGGCAGTATTTACCTGCTGAGCCAACACAAGACGGCCTTCGCATTTACACAATGTTGTTGAGAGAAGAGGAAATGTGTAATCTCTTAGTTGAACAGCAAGAGTTCCAGTGTTTAACCGAAGATTACTTCCATAAAGCCGCGAAAAAGGTATGTCTTTTTCTTGACTTATAGGATCAAGCTTCTTGACTAATTCTATCATCCCAGCTTCACCTCCATCAATAGCTGTCAAGCTTAGATCCAAATCAGTAACAGAAACAGAAAGTAGAGATGTCCTAGAAGTGCTCATCTTAAAACCAGCTTGAAATCCTTCTTTACAGGCACCTGAACCATCTGAAGGTTTTAAACTTTGACAAGACTCGTAATATGAACTGAACGATTGTTTATATAACTTTTCATTCATCATCTGGATAATGACAGGATCTTGTGTGTCAATTTCTTCTTCCTCAAAAGAAATTTTCTTCTCACTCTCTGACTCATCTCCCCCAGTTTTAGCAACCTGGTTTCCACTGGAAATTAATTCATCAAGGAACATCATCCTTACGGCTAACTCATAGGCTTCTTTCCTCATAAGATGATAATGCTCATCAAGCCAACCTTGGAAGGGTTCTTCCTCGATATCAAATATTAACTTGCGAATGCAGAATCGTACACGTCCAAAAATTTTCGAGCCTGGTTTTTTAGGTGCTGAGCTTTCCTTTTCTATTGGAAAAATGACTCTGGTTTTGGCATTGGTTACAAGCTTCAAAGCTCTCAGCATTTCTTCGACAGCATCATCAATAGCACGGAGTTGTAGCCTGTAAGGCATGCATATATGTATATCAAGTCCTTGAACTACCCAATCCCATGGAGTTCCTGTTGATGTTGTTGCATTGGATGAAGAGGAAGATATGCTTGGTATTCGTGATATCTGTGCCCGGCTACTTTTGAATATTCTACATCCACAAAAACCAAGCATAAATCCTTCCAGTAGTACTCCGATACGCACATTCTCTGAGAAAATTGACTGAATCTGTACCTCAGCCTCCACACCATCCCCAGCCTCTGCAGAAATGCTTAACATCTCTACATCAACCGCAAATATAGATTCCTTCTTCTTTTTCTTATCAACAGAATTAGAGGTAGTAGTTTGTTCTTCATTCTGTTTATCACCGGTTGCTGTGGATGCATCTTCTTGGTTTCTGTTACCCTGTTGCTTAAGTTTCTGAGTTAAGACGAGGGACTTTAAACGCAGACCAAGCTCGACCATTGATATGTGCAGATCAGGCTCCCATCTGACAGCAATATTAGAGGCACTGAAGAGCGAACATATCGCAACTTCCTTAACACCACCATTACGACGTACAAACTTAGCATTTTGGATGTCACAAACTGTCACTCTTGAAACTTGGTGATGTTCCTCCAAATATTCTTGGTAGATCGACTTTGCTTTTTCAAGTTCTACCTGTGTAGACTGAATCTCCTTGTTTAGAGTAAAACCAAACTTACATATTTCAAACGAAATTATGTATTTCAACTTCTCATGTTCCTTGGGCAAAGTAGAGAAAACGCTGGCAGTTCGAGATGTACCGTCAGCTGAAACACTAATTATAACTCTTCCACCCTGTGATCCATAGTTGACACGTTTAGGATCATCAATGACTGTATTGTCTAGGCTCGAATCTCCAGTGAAATTGACAGAGAAACGTTCAACATTTAGTTTCAAGAGTTGAGTCCCTTTGCCCAATGGCTTCGATTTATGTGTCGCTTTTTCCTGTCTATTCTTATTACTAGCACCAGTTAAACTTTTGATGAAAGCCTGAATTGACATTGCATTTACTACAAGCGCTTCAAAACTCTTGAAAGAAAACAAAAGACTGATTTCTGATACGTCAACCACCATTGTTTGTTTACCCTTAGAACCATCACTCTCAGGTAACCCTCCATCCTTCTTGCCCAATTCTGATCTGACTTTTCTTATATTGATTAATGAACCTGGACTCGACCCTAAACCAAAGAGGCTTTCTTTCAAACATCCCTTATGTTCATCTACTATACATAAATTCAGTTCATTTAGCTCCATCTGTACAACTGTTCCTCTACTTGACATATTATTTGCTGTGACCTGAAATAAATCTGAGCCGCACTGCAAATTAAAATCATTAAAATCAGTGTTTAGCTTGATTAGCAAAGAGTCTTGCTAAACCTTGTTTACACTAAGACAAGATCCTGACTTTAACCTGGGGTTGACTCTTAACAAATAAATACAAACAGCGTAGCAGCAAACCACACGCCTTTTACTTACCTGGTATATAGGAGAACCGCCGGGATTGTATAGCACAACTGTCATATCAGGGGCTGAGGTGGTACATTTCCATACCACAGGTTCTGCTTTTGCAATGTTAGGTTTTTCCTGTTTGAGAATCATTTTTTTCTTTCTAGAGAAGTGCAAACGAAACAGCGGCTCAAATCTCGTCATTATAACGTTGCACATCATACCTCCCAGCTTAATCTCAACCTCAGCTCTAACAGGAGAAGATTCCTGAGAGAAGCACCAAGATCAGGTAAATACATCAAATCATGAAGGCCCTTCAGTTCGAATTGCAGCACATGGGTAAAACAAAAGAAGGATATGAACATTGTATATGCTGTGTTTTCTAACCATTTTCGAGTGTCATAGCAATAGTAGCACATGACCACAAAAAAATATGCACCAACAAAGCCTTCTATCTATTATTGAGAGGACTCACCTGCATTGGGCAATACACCTTGGAGAAAACTCCAAGTTTTGTCATCTCCAAGACAGAAACTTCAGATTCTCTAATAAGCTGAAATGAATGTGAAATTTAAAGGCACCAATTAGAAGATAGTAATCAAAACGAAAATTTCAGTGGATTGTTACTAGGAAATCAGCTCATTAACATACATGCATCTCCCGAAGTTCCATGACAAAATCAAGACATGGGTCTTCCCTGCCATCTTCACCGGATTGAGATTTGGAACTTTTCAACTGAAAGCCTGTTATGCTATTTGCGATAGAAAAATCATGTTCTTGATGGACAAATCTGATTTCAAGCTTCGACAAATCAAATGAAACCTACCACATAAATCCAAAGGCACGATTAAGACTTTTAGCTAATGAATTGAATATAAACCATATGCACAAACTCATGTATTTGTAGATGAAGATATTAACCTTATATGGTTGCTAGTTGTAGCTTATAGAAATGTAATTTTCTAGCAATTTCTGAGTTGGATAGTTAATGCAACATAAGGGAAAAAATTTATGAACTTTTTTAGAAATTTATCTGCAGGTATTCAAGAAAAATATATTAAACTGAAAGAGCCAGTTTAACTCCATGTGGGTTGAAAGATATGAATAGTCCTATCTACATAATCAATGTAACAAAAAAAATAAGTTACTGAAAGATACTTGCAGTTATCTCAAGCTAAAAAAAATGTTACTCACCTTCTCAGGAATTTTTGAAGCATGCTTTGCAATCAAAACATTTATTGGTAGCTTGGGAGGCTTCTCTGAAGCGGTGTAACCAGAACTTGATCCAATCTCTTCACCTGTGGAAGTAGCACTTGTCGGGGCTTTTCTTTTCAACAGCATCTTCTCGTTGAGGTTAAAAACAGAATCAGCTATTTCTACTTCAACATTCTTTATACTTGGACTTGATTGTCTGCTCCAGGAATATCAAGATATGGCAGCCATGCAGATTAAAATATACATGTGAATGTAGGGTTTACTATAGGTAAGGTATAATAAGAGTATGTAACTTTATGGTTTAAGGTATAACAACTTCATTTTTCCCTATAAAAGAACACAGTAAGCTGCTAAATATTGGAATTATATCAAGCAAAAGGTACCTATTATGACCAAATTCGCAAGAGAAGGAGAGCTTTTCACAGTGTAAAGAAGAAGAAGAAGAGTCCTCTGCGATTTTGGAAGATGCCTGCTTAGCTAGGCAGATGTCAGTGTTCAGCTCAGGTGAATGAGAGGAAATAACATCTGGTTCACCTATCTGTACAAATATAGGTAATAGGTAGAGTTTGAATAAAAAAATCCCTGAGCCCCTGTCCTTAGATAGATCGAGCTCCAGCTCCTTGATTGCTGCTCTAGCTTTAGGTGTCTGCAGTTTTGCAAGAGGAAATAAGAACAACCAGTACAAAAACGATGGTTAGTACAACTCTATAAAAGCCTAATTTTGTTCCACCTAGTTAAAGTAGTCTCTGAGTTTTTAACAAGTATATCTTTCTATAAAGAATATGTTCACAGGAGCATAGAAATCAAACAGTAATTTGAGTATAAAGCGAATCATCATGGGAAATATATCTTGGCTTATTGTCAATATGTTACTATATTAAATAGCCAGTGAATAAGATTGCATCAAAATTAAGGAAAATCATTGCCAGTGAATCTTTCACTAGAGTTTTGTTGATGGTACTAACAATTCGAGCTAGTAGCATTACTACCATTCATGCTGCTCTCATTAAAACTAGCTCAACAAGAGAGAATGAAAGGGAAATATAGCATCAAGCTGAACCAAATGGAAAGACCTTTCATACTATCTATCATTCGAAAACAAAACAAAAAACAAGAGCAAGCCGTAATTACCTGCACAACCATATTTGTCATAGAAACCGAAAAGAATCTGCCAATATTAGCGACTAGCTTCAACTTTCCCTTGCCACCAGAAGCCGATTTCTGTGTTTTTGATTTGCGGGGTCTTTTACTAGAAGTGGATGGTCTAGTAACAATTTTCAGGTCACATATAGAGAATATGACTTTAGGATCCTGGATAAAAGCCTTAGCACAAAGTTCAACCAGAGATTGACTTAGACTGGCTTTAAATTCTGCAATGGATATAGATTCTATAGAACCCTGTAAATAAGAAAAAGAAGAGACAACAACAAACATAAATTAAAACCAAAGATAAACGAATCATAAGGACAAATTGATTTGACTTTTTAATACATTCAAACCTTGTTGAAAAGCATTACAACATCCTTCAAGCAGTTCCATCCATCAAACTGATAACTAAGAGTTATTCCAGCAGCGCGTTGAAGAATCCAAGGGAGTGACCTATTTAGAGTTACAGGTGAAAGATAAAAATCCAAAGATCAAACTCAACTCTCTCATTAAGGAATCCAAACGAATATAGAGATTCAATAAGGTGTGTAGAACAACATCTATGCCACAACTAAAATTCTTATACTCAAATCTGGTAACATAGCACCTAATCCACATTGTTCTACAATTCTATCTTCCAACAAATATCTAACTTCCTCCGATGTAAGCAATTTAGACTCATTCAATTAATAATAATAATAAAAAAATAAAAAAATAAAAAAATAAACTCAAATCAGAAACTCGCAAAACAATAATTGGATCACAGGAAACACGATTTTCAACACTAATGGGGGAAATAACCACACATACTTGAAAAAAAACCAAAGGAAGGCGACGATCAAAGCGATCGCGAAGAAAAGAATGAAGATGAAAGCTGCCATTTCCACAGGAAACTCGGCGGTTTCTTCCGATGAAGCTAATCAGCGTGGAGACGGAAGCAGAAGCACTCGGCGCATAGCTCAAGGGAGCGGGAGCAAAATTGTGAAAAATTAGAGATGGAGAAAGTTTTGATGGGGTGTGAAATTACGACTGAGTCATTTGCGGTTGGGAGATGGATCGATCCGAGGAAGATGAAAGAGAGAGAGAGGCGTGGGCGTGGGAGCGGGAACGAAGAAGACGACTTGACTTTCCTCTTTCTGTGGGGAGGAAATAGTGATTCCATGTGGTCAGGTGCACCGTTATTCATGAACGTGCGTGCATGAGAGGGTTCTTCGTCTCCCTGTGGGATTTAGTCAATGTTTTTTTTTTCTTTACTTTTTTCCCAATGTTATTGCTTGCTTTGAGGCTGCTTTCTTCTTTTCTTCACATCTAAACTAAACACTGCCGGTCCAAAGGCTTTGAATAAATGTACGGGAAAAGGCGGTCAAGACCATCAGGATCAAACTATCTATTTTTTTTGGTGATTTTATTTTATTTTTTTCGGTCCACACCACTGTGAACTATAAATACAATATTGTTTAAATACTTTAATTAAATAAATTCATATTTATTTAGGAGATACTAAATAAAATAAACAAATTTAAATTAAAATATTAAGAATTAAAATTTGAAATATCTATATACTGATTTTAGTCTTATTTATTAGGGAATAGATTTATTAAATATGAAATTATTATTATTATTAGTAAGATTTGAAATTTTTTTAAAAGATTGTCCAATGGCATTTTCTGTAATATCATACGTAAATGCAAGGTTATTTTGCTTTTAGCATTGCTCAAATAATTATATAGACATGGTAAAAAAAGGTTTAATCCGCAGATAGTATTGTCCGCCTCAACCACTGCATCCATTCAAAGTCTTAATGTTTCTAAGCAAAAAAATAAAAAAAATAAAAAAAATCATTGTTTGTTATAAATCATTGTGGATTGTCAAACTCTAGTTCTGGCCCATCATGTCCATATCCGATGAGACTTAAGACGGTTTATACTTTTCCTATTCCGAATAGGATTTACCTTTTATCTCTTGTATTGATTCCTATATAAAGGTTCTATTGGAACCTCATTATCAATAATACAACACACGAATTTTCCCCATAATTCTCTCTAGTTTACAACACGTTATCAGCACGATAGTCTCTAAAACCCTAGCTAGCAGCCACCGCATCTAAAACCCTAATCTCGCCGCCGATCATAAAGCAACCGGATCAAAGCAAAGCAAAGAAGCTCTCTTGAAACCAGTCAATCTTACTTCACTCTGAGACTCGGTTCCCCCAATACATGGTAACGGGGTTGTGAAAAGATTGATTGAGTATATTTCTTGAGGAAGATATCTGGTTCGTGATTTCCACTTCAAACCGAATCTCTAAGGTAAGTTCTAAAACCCTAGAACATATATAACCATGAAATCGGTAAACCCTAATTAAATTAAGAAATCTCCAAAACTCTAAAAGATGATCTATATTCGGATATATGTTCCGATGCTCGGTTGTTCCGGCTAACCGGAAGTCATGTGTTTGGATGTATGATCCGGATGTTCCGATAAAACCCTAATTATATAGCATGTTCGGTTTTTCATGTTCAATATTAATTGTATGATTTTTGGAGTGTCGCAAAACACGGATATTCTTGTGTGATTAATTATTGTTTATTTGTTGATATTCACGATGAGGTTATGAATTTGGTTAAATAATTATGAAACCCTAATTAATATGGAAATTGCACATATATATATAAACCTTAATTGATCCGCATATGATTGTTTGTTTGATTGATGATTATGTTGCATGATTAAAATTAATTGATAATAATTATCACAAATTTTATTAAAATTCGACAAGGATATATATTTAGAACTCGCATGCTAAATCCGATTATCACATGAAAATTATTTTGTTTTGTTAATAGATTGATAAATTTGATTGCATGATTAATTATCATAAATTAAAATCAGATCAAAGCACATAGATATGTTAAGATCTTGCATGAAAATTCGATCATATAATTTTGCTAGATTATTATCGCATGAATTTATTGTACATAACCTTGCTATTTTGTTAAATCGGTTGCATGATAATAATTGTCACAAATTAAAATCTGATCAATATATAAATATTTACGCTGCATGAGAACCTTGCATGATAATTTGAACTTGTATTTTGAGCATGCTAGGTTGCTAGAATATTATCACATAAATTGTTTTACACCATGCATGAATATTATAATTTTGTGATACTTAAGAGAATATGATGCATAATTTCAGATGTTGAATATCTAAAACTTAGAATTTGCTGCCCTTACTCTCTCGGGAGATAACTATCTACAATGGGCATTGGATATTAAGATCACTCTAAAGTCTAAAGGACTTGGCGAATGTATCGTTGAGAATAATAATGAGAATAAAAGAAATTGATACATGGCAATTATGATAATTCGCCATCATCTTGCTAAGAGTCTCAAAGATCAATACTTGACAATTGAAAATCCTCTTGACCTTTAGAACGAGTTGAAAACAAGATATGATCACCATAGAACGGTGATGTTACCAAAGGCAATGTATGAATGGAGGAATCTAAGGTTCCAGGATTTTAAATCCGTGGAAGAGTATAACTCGGCTCTATTTAAGATTATCTCTAAATTGAAATTATGTGGTAAGAAAATAACTGAAGAAGAGATGCTTGAAAAGACATACTCTACATTCCACACAAGTAACGTATTGTTACAACAACAATATCGTGGAAAGAGCTTCGAGACATATGCAAGTTTGATCTCTTGTTTATTGCTAGCTGAGCAAAACAATGAGTTATTGATGAGAAATAGTGAAATGAGACCTCCCGGATCAACCCCACTCCCTGAAGCCTTTACGGCCACTGAAGAAAAGAAAGAAACAAACCATGTCCATAAAGAGTTTAATGGCCGAGGTAGAGGCCGAGGCCGTGGACGTGGAAGATGGCAAGGAGGACGTGGCCACAACTACAGTCCCTATGACCGAGGACAAGGCAGAGGCCGAGGGTATCAACTCAACTTTAATCAAGGCCGTGGAAGAGGCTGTGGCAATTTTTCTCAGCCACAAAACTCGGCCAACAAGCATGGATGCCATCGGTGTGGAATGGGGAATCATTGGGCAAAAACATGTAGAACTCCCAAGTATTTGATTGACCTCTATCAAGAGAGTATTAAAGGGAAGAATCCGGAAGCAAATTTGGTCCATCAAGATCATGAAAATAATTTTGATCATGAGCAAGATGATCTAATGCAATATGAGACTTCAGATTGTCTAAAAGAATAAAGTTGATCTCGTCATTTAGTTTCTATGTTTGGTTTTGGTGCTTTTATTTGCTTGGATTTATGTTCTTGAATTTATTTGTTATTGCTATTATTTTGGATTTATTTTATTTAATGAAAGGATATTGTTTTAAGTCTCTAAAATATGATTATTGATTTTGAAGAATGAGTGATGACAAGGATATTTTTGTGGTGGATAGTGGATCAAGCCACACGATTCTAAGAGACAAAAGATATTTCATAAATCTCACACTCAAAAGTGCCAATATATGTACCATAGCGGGTATGGCTAATTTAATAGAAGGATATGGTCAAGCAAACATATTATTACCTAAGGGTACACATCTAGAAATAAGTGATGCACTATACTCACCGAGCTCAAAGAGGAGCCTATTGAGTTTTAAAGACATTCGAATGAATGATTTGCATATTGAAACTAAGAGCGAAGGGAATAAAAAATTCTTTATGATATTTGAACTCGCAATGGCCATAAGAAAATCCTAGAAACCATACCTGCCATATCTACAGGCCTTTATTGTGCTAAAATAAATATGATAGAAGCAAATGTCATGGTAATCAAAGTGTTTTCCAAAAATTTCACTCTATGGCATAACCGGCTTGGCCATCCCGGTTCTAACATGATGCGAAAATTGTTATTAAATACAAATGGGCACACATTGAAAGAAAGAAGAGTTATCCCAAAGAATCTCACGTGTGAAGCATGTTCACTAGGGAAACTCATAGTCAGGCCATCACCAGTAAAAGTGAATAAGGAAACATTGGATTTTCTGGAAAAAATACAAGGTGACATCTGTGGACCAATTCACCCATCTTGTGGGACGTTTAGATATTTTATGGTACTTATTGATGCATCTACGAGATGGTCACACGTATGTCTATTATCAACTCAAAATTTGGCATTTGCGAGATTACTTGCTCAAATAATTCGTCTAAGAGCACACTTTCCAGATTTTCCTTTAAAGACTATACGTCTAGATAATGCTGGTGAATTCACGTCCCAAGCGTTTAATGATTATTATATGTCCATGGGGGTAAGTGTAAAACATTCTGTGGCACATGTACATACACAAAACGGATTGGCCGAATCATTTATCAAACGCATTCAACTAATTGCGAGGCCATTACTAATGAGATCAAAACTCCCAGTCTCAGCTTGGGGACATGCAGTTTTACATGCAGCTGAACTAATTCGCATCAGGCCATCTAGTGAACACAAATATTCTCCATCAAAATTGCTAACGGGTCATGAGCTAGACATATCCCATCTTAAGACATTTGGATGTGCCATATATGTACTAATTGCTCTACCACAGAGAAGTAAGATGGGACCTCAAAGGAGGATGGGGATATATGTTGGATATGATTCTCCCACCATAGTTAAGTACCTTGAGCCAACCACGAGTGATCTATTTAAGGCCTGGTATGCGGATTGTCACTTTGACGAATCCAACTATCCAACATTAGGAGGAGATAATAACAGACTGGTAAAGGAAATTACATGGAATCAAACATCTTTAACATGGCAAGATCCTCGGACTAAAGAATGTGAAATAGAAGTCCAAAAGATTATACATTTACAAAAGCTAGCTAATCAATTGCCAGATTCCTTTGTTGACCCGAAGAGAGTAACAAAGTCATATATACCAGCTGTTAATGCACCAATAAGAATTGATGTCCAAGAGGGACACAGTCAAGTTGCTACAGAATCTAAAGCGCGCTTAAAGAGAGGTAGACCATTAGGTTCCAAGGATAAGAACACTCGGAAATCAAAGAAAGGTGCAATGGGAGAATCCGAGGTTATTGGAACCCTAGACATGAATGAACCAAAGGAACCAAACATTGATACTCGGGACGCCGAGCTTCAAGGTCCTGAAGTTCTTGACAATAATGAGATCTCAATAAATTATGTCATGTCTGGAAAACAATGGAATAAAAAGAATGTCGACATTAATGAAATATTTTCATACAAGGTAGCACTTGACATTATGGATATAAGCGAGGATCTAGAACCCACGTCAATATTAGAGTGCACTCAGAGAAAATATTGGATTAAATGGAAAGAAGCTATAGACGTGGAGTTAAATTCATTAAGGAAGAGGAATGTATTTGGTCCTATAATCCGGATACCTCTTGATATTAAACCAGTTGGACGCAAATGGGTCTTTGTGAGGAAAAGGAATGAAAATAATAAAATCGTGAGACATAAAGCACGGCTTGTTGCACAAGGATTCACGCAAAGACCAGGAATAGATTATGAGGAGACATACTCCCCTGTGGTGGATGCTACAACATTTAGATTCCTAATAAGTCTGGCCATAAGAGAAAATTTGGATATGCGGTTAATGGATGTTGGAACCGCATACTTATATGGTCCACTGGATAATGAAATATATATGAAAGTCTCAGAGGGAATTGAGCTCAAAGATAAAGAAAGTTCTCGAGAACAACATTGTATAAAGTTGAATAAGTGTCTTTATGGATTGAAACAATCAGGTCGAATGTGGTATAATAGACTAAGTGAATATCTAGTCAAAGAAGGCTATAAGAACAACCCCATAAATCCGTGTGTATTCATAAAGAAATTTACTAAGGGGTTTGTAATCATCGCGGTGTATGTAAACGACCTGAATATCCTAGGAACCTCTGAGGAAATTTCCCAAATAGTCGAATATTTAAAGAAAGAATTCGAGATGAAAAATTTAGGAAAAACAAGATTTTGTTTGGGGTTACAACTTAAGTACATGAATAATGGAATCCTTGTGCATCAAACGGCATATACAGAGAAAGTACTCAAGAGATTTAACATGGACCAATCTCACCCATTGTCTAGCCCCATGGTTGTGAGATCCCTTGACTTGGATAAAGATCCATTCGGTCCAAAGAAGGATGATGAAGACGACCTTGGTCCCGAACTGCCATATATAAGTATCATAGGAGCTTTGATGTATTTGGGTCGGACACTAGGCCAGATATATGTTTTGCTGTGAATTTATTATCAAGATTTAGCTCATGTCCAACCCAAAGGCACTGGAACGGGATTAAACATATACTTCGTTACCTACAAGGAACGAAAGATTTAGGATTATTTTATACTAACCATAACAAAGATGGTTTGATTGGTTTTGCGGATGCAGGTTACCTCTCGGATCCACATAATGCTAAATCCCAAACGGGATATGTTTTTACTCACGGTGGTACGGCTATATCTTGGTGATCCATGAAGCAAACTCTTGTTGCTACATCGTCCAACCATGCAGAAATCTTGGCGATTCATGAAGCTAGCCGTGAATGTGTTTGGTTGAGATCAATGACTCAATATATTATAGTAGATTGTGGGATGTTCGAAGGAAAGGAGCAACCAACCATTATGTACGATTTACAAAAGGATAGAGAAGTCCAAGTTCAACAAGTTCGTTCAAGTGAAAATTCAGCATATCTATTTACAAAGTCTCTACCAACCTCGACATTTAAGAAGCTAATACATCAGATTGGAATGCGAAGATTGAAAGACATTCAGTGATGTTCGAAACAGGGGGAGTAATGCGTGTTGTACTCTTTTTCCTTATCTCGGTTTTGTCCAAACTGGGTTTTCCGAGAAAGGTTTTAATGAGGCAACATCCAAAGCGTATTACGAGCTCTTAGAGTTATGATATCCAAGGAGAAGTGTTATAAATCATTGTGGATTGTCAAACTCTAGTTCTGGTTCATCAGGTCCATATCCGATGAGACTTAAGACGGTTTATACTTTTCCTATTCCGAATAGGATTTATCTTTTATCTCTTATATTGATTCCTATATAAAGGTTCTATTGGAACCTCATTATCAATAATACAACACACAAAATTCCTCCATAATTCTCTTTAGTTTACAACGTTGTTGTAAAGAATGTTATATATCTATACTACTATTATAACAAAACTAAAAATGCACAAGATTAAAAGTTGAGAAAAGATTACCAAAATACCATTAATGAAGTATGGTATTAATGATATATTTTAGCCCTAATAATAACCAGCCCAGTATGTATTAATTAGTTTCTATTAATTAGTTCTAATTTAATTAAATAAACCCGCTAATTAGTTTAGTTCAGGGTCGGGATTAGGTCCATATTAAAGTAAAACGTCTATAAATTAATAATATTGGGACTATAATAGTTTATTAATTTATAGTATAAAATAATATTTATTAATTTATAGAGATTTTTGTCAAAAAATAAAAATAAATAAATTAAAACATTTTGATCTAAATAAAATTAATGTATTTGATATTATAAATTTTAATAGTTTTGGACCTGAAAGTTTAAAATTTAAAAGAAAATTAAATTATTTTGATAATAAATAACAAAGATTATAGATGAATTCACTTATATAAACAATTAAAATAAATTTTAAATTTATGATTAGTAACCTTATTTGTTATATTTAAACAGTGTATACAACTATTGAAATAAAAATTATGCATATTTGTAATTTAAAAATTTATAGAAAAGTTTGTTTTATTTTATGAAAAATTTATTTACATTATAAAAATAAGATAGTTTAAAATACAACAAAAAAATTTCTTATATAAGAAAAGTTATTTATGAGTTCTAGCATAAATTCATAAAAAAAAAATTATATTATCTTTATATATATATATATATATATGAAAATTTACATGATTATTAATTTATGTTATTAATGAGACCATATATTTACATAGAGATTCTAAAAAAATTATTATCTTATTATCTTATCGAATTTTGTTTATTTTTACACTGGTCTCACTTGGGACCAGCAAATTTTATTAATTTATAGTGTTTATTAATTGATTGAGTATTAATTTATGGAGGTTCTACTGTATATTTATTGTTTTAAATAATTGTAGCCTTAATAATGTCATTAAGTCGGTTTGACTTAAATTTAAATGTATTTATCTCTTATAAATATCGAGATGATCCGCATCATTCATTATTCGTTAGGGTTTAGGTTTTTAGGTTTTAATAGTTTTTTGTTTGTTTCTCATTTTAATCATACAATTGATTTTCCATAACCAAGTGGTGGTGGTCTAGTGGTCCCCATTTGAGGAGGAATTGTCATGTTGGTCTAGGTCAGAGATCGATTTCCTTCAAGCACGGAATTTTCTAAATCACTTCATTTGGCCACATGAATATGGGCTCTTCATAGGCTTGAGATTTACCCATGAGTTATATAAAAAAAAATTGATTTTCCATAATTTCTAATATACTTTTGAGACTTTTTTTTTTATATTGCAGATCATTCGCGTCAAACTAGGTAATGTTTCTCTTCCACTATTTTGTTGCTTTCTAGGATTTCTATTTTTCTGATCTACCACTATTGGTCAAAGTTTATAAACGATGGTGTTTATAATCTTATAATTATGATCTCTGAACCTAAATCACATTCAAAAGAATCAAAACCTAAATTAATTATTTTGAATAGTTGTCTGATTTTTTTTACTTGATAGTTGTTTGAATATTTATGATATTTCTAATCGTGTATTATATTTTTCTTCCAGGAATGTGCTTATCGTTGTCAGACTAAGCAATTTCCATGGATATATCATTGTTTGTATCCTAATTCTTTTGTAATTTGTCGAGGTATTCTTTGAAATTTGGGTTCTGTTTTTCTTTTTGTTATACGTTCTTATTTCATTGTAATATCTTCCATGAAAATTATTGTTTATGGTTGGATCAATTCTACGTAAGTTTACTCACCGATGAATACGGTATGATTTTTTATTTTTATTTTGATTTTAATTTGAAGTTATTATGTAGTGTTGTGATATTGGGATTCATTGTATCAGCCACTTTAGGGTTTTGGGTTTCTCTGCAGGGTCGCATGGTAAAAAGCTTTATTTGTATGGTGAGACTAATGTTTTTATTCTATTAGCAGTTTAAAAGTTGGACTCTCTGAACTTTAACGCCGAATCTCATGAATTCTTCTAGACGACAACCAAAAGACATGAATCTCTTTGATCATTGAGGTTTGTTCAGTCTTTTTTTTGTTGGCGCTCTCTTTAAGATTTCTAAAATTCAGATCTCATATATGTCTTCCTCTTTTTGTTAAATCTGATTATTTGATTCTTTTATGGAGTTTGATCCATGGTATGAACTTTTCTTTATGTCTATTAACATCGTTTGTTTGGCATCGTGATAAAGTCATGAATATGAAGGTTATTTTTTGTGTTTTTGTTTTTATCGTTTGTCTTCTTTTCTTTTTTAATGACATCTTTGTTATACTCTTTTAGTGATGAGAATTGTAAATATGCATATATAGATGAAGAATCGATGAACTTGATTTCATGTACTTACTTTTCCAGTCCCTATCAAATCTGTTTTTACTTTGTATGAATCACATACAGTTACTTTTTCTTTAGATCAAACAGCCGGTCAAATATTATAAAGAATTTTTATAATTTTCTGATTATGATCTTTGCACTGCTCGACTTTCAAATCTCCATGGCTACGATTTTCTTCAAGCTTTTTCTGGCTTTTGTGTTCTTCTGCTCATGTACTTAGGAGACTGTGGAATACATGAGATTCGATGATGGAAGAATGACAATACGTCTATTAGATAGCGGTTATGTGTGGGACGATATGGGTCCATTCCAAAGGATTCGTTTCAGATCAAGAAAGGAGACTTTGAGCAACTGTACATGTCTCCTTCGGTCTGATATTTGTGTTTGTGTTCTTTATCCTCTTCATGAGGATGACATAAAACCGATATATGTAGCTGAAACTGTGTAAGGATCTTTCTTCTTATTTTACTTGATGCTTAAGCAATATATGTCTCTTATAAGATAAACTCTTTATTTAATACAGATTGAATAACCAAAGCCCTCTTTTGATTTCCAGCGTTTCTATGGTTGTGTAGTGTGAAAAAGAGGGAGAGTTTCTGATATATATAGTGTGCAAAAAACATTTAACACCAACAAAGTGGATCTACTGAACACAAAGTTGAAGATGACATATTTATTGGAATCCTTAGGACTAAGCAGTCAACTAAATCTCTGACATAATAGGTTGATTAATCTTTCTTCTGAGTTCATTTTCATAGATTTTTTTGGTTGGAACTGAAAATGACAAAACATTGATTATGTTTTTAGGTTTGAACGTGATCAGATCTATCATGCTTCCCGCCGTTTTGTTTTCCTTTTTTTGATTCATGATTGTCTCTAATCGTGAAGCATAATCAACGTAAAGTGAAGATGCAGAGAGTAACTGCACCTGCATGGGAATTGCAGCTGAAAAGCTTAATTGAAGCCCATGTCGTAAGTCATCTCATAGATCTACAATAAATATTTGTATTTGACACACATCATCAATCACTTTCTTGGTTCATTTCCGCTGGCTTTAGTTTTAGAGAGTGAATGACTTTAGTTTTGTGTCATTTTCGCTGGATGTTTTCCTCTACTATCGAAGTTAACTTCTATTGCAAGTAATTATATATTTTTCATTTGTCTGATGACTTCTGTGACTGACTATGAGCCATTGTTGATTAATGGCTGTAACTATGCGCAGAACCAATTCTGAATTTTATGTTTCTTTGTTTTTTGATGCTTAATTATCTCTCAGAAAATTAGTGTTGAAGCCTTTCAAGAGTCTAGAACGGACCATGGCAGTAAAAAGTTATTTTCTTTGAAAATAGTAGTCTGTTATTTAGACAAAGTGTGTGCATACATAGAAGTATAATGCCCCGACCACCACTGTCCATGATCACCCACGCCCTCTCTAGGCCTGTGAGCCCCACCCTCGTCCGACGGCCGGTGCATTAATCATGGAGGCTTGAAAGACTTGTTATTGTCCCTACAAATCACCACATGATCTTCTTCCGTGTTTTGACCTCGGGTAAAGTATCAAAAATCACTTCCCGATAGGTCACCCCTTCTAGTGCTACTCTAGCTCAAACAAGCTTAACTCTAGAGTACTAACTAAAGGAGTGACGGAAAATATAAGTGTACTTTGGTGACATATGTAGTCAAATCAAATCTCTTAAGCTCTCCTCATGCACCACTATATACCAGAAACTGAGATGTTAAAAGAAGAGTCAAGAAAGTAATGCAGATATATGAATCATGGGATCTTTCAACTATGTGAATCAAACTTATACAAAGACTAATTCGCTTATATAATCAAGCATAAATGTAGCTTATTAACAACCCAACCATTGAGATAGTAAAGAACACGCCGGTAGATCCAAGACAGAGTAAACCAATATTAGTAAGGCCAAGGAAGTGTTGTATTGGATTGTGGACATTAGGTGAATCTTATAGAAAGACGACCTCTCATGTGAAAAATAATTAGTGAAACTTTTATTAGAAGAACGATAGTTTATTGTCAGTATACGCTACACTATCTCTAAGCTAATTGATATGCTGAAAACATGGATGCTTAATTTATACTTAAATATCAGAATGCGAAATATATAAGTTGTTCGATAATAGAAACTTTAGATTAGTATCCATAGGCAAAACAAAAAGAGAGATTATTAGGGCAATTCTCAAATTTAGCACCATTTTAAGTTTTTCTTCCAAAATTAGCACACACTCTCAAAAGTGGACACATATAGCATTCATTAATGTGTAAAAGATAATTCTGCCCCCTTTCTAAAAAACACCCAAAATTCCAAAAATAGCACTTCTAATTAACACAATCCTAATTTTTCTTTTTCGGTCGATTCTCCGAGAATTTTCCCAACGATTCTCCAACGTGTCTCCGACAAGTCTCTACCGTGTCTCCGACGAGAAATCTGAAACTGTATTGACGAAAACAACGAAACTGAGACAGATCAAAGGTGAGATTGTTTAAGATTTGAGATTTCTGATTTTTTTTTTATTTCGCGATTTGAGATTTCCGAAATCAAAATCTCGAATTTTAATCATGTTCTTATTTGAAATCGGGGTTTTGATATGAATTATGCTATTGTTTAATGTCTATATTATGCTTTAAACATCGATTGTTTGTAGACAAATTTCAATTTTGAATTAAATGTGTAGGATTGATGCATATAAGTTTCAATGTTACGCTTGATTCGTTGTTTTTGAATCTCATCAATTATATTAAAGCTTAATACATTATAGTTAAGCATTCACTAGCATTAAAGGGTTATTAAGTTATCATTTTAGCTCTGATTGTTATCAAGTTTATTTCGACTGTATTTGACTATAACAGATGATCTTTCTTGATTTATTGCAGGTGAACACATTTGAAGCTTTCGATTTCACAACTGATAAATCTTTTGACAAGTCGATCATAAACAGGTAAAAATCTAAGATTTCTCTAGATGAAATGTAGTATTTTGGTTTCTCGGTCTCACACTTGTTATTTGTTAAACTTAAAAAATTGTGAACTAAGAGATTTGTGAAGTATATGAAGTTATTTAGGAAGCATTTGAGAAAGATTCATACTATTTTAGGATGGTCATAGAGTTTTTGTAGAATTCTCAAAAAGACAGAGTTAATGCAGCTTGTGTGCGCTAAAGTTTATATTGTCTCATTGCCTGCTCTTACAAGTATATTTCGATTTCTTTCTGCTGCTATTTGGTGGAAATGTATTTAGGAAGCATCTGTAGTTATTTAGAAATGATTTGTAAATATTTAGGAAGCATATGTAGTTATTTAGGAAGGATCTGTAGATATTTAGGAAGCATCATCATTATTGAGGAAAGATCTATAGATATTTAGGAAGGATCAGAATTGACTTGGGAAGCATCTGTAGTGGTTTGGGAATGATTTCGGAAGGATACATAACTATTTAGGAAAAGGTTTCAGAATGTTAACCTGCTATTGTTCTTTCTTTTCCTGTAACAGGTTAAACGAAAGAAAATAGAAGATTCAAATCTAGCTGAATTCATTAATCTGCCTAAATTGGGAACAAAGGTAAACAAAAATTTGAAGCAAAAAGGTTATGATAACCATCCAACAAGGCAAAAAACAAAAAACATGTAGTGTTGAGTTTTTAAATTGGTAATACAGTATATTAGGAAAGGGTTCCTAAAACAATGAAAATGCTTCATAATAAAGAATATAAAGTTGAGAGTTCATCATATCCCATTCCTGCATATGCTCTTGTTGTGTCCTCCTATGCCACATCTACTGCACGCAACCTCCAACTGCATTTATGATATATTAGTATTTTGTCCCATTTTACCTAGTCTTTTTATATTGTTTTCGAGTCTTTTCGAGTCTTTTTGTCTCTTTTCAGGTATTTTAAGGCTCTGGAGCATGGATTGAAGATGTTGGAAGACATTGGAGCAAAAGGAGCAAATTTGAGCCAAAAGACGATTTTCCGCCTGGTCGAGCACCTGCTCGGACCTGGCGAACACCTGCTCGACCTATTTTACCTAGGGACGCATTTTTAATTTATTTTATTTTATTTTTAGAATAAATAGAGGCCAGCCGCCTCAGACTTGTATCACGTTCTTTTTCAAAACTTCAGTTCTTCGTTCTAGGTTTTTTTTGGTTGTAAGACACCACCACTTTGTTCCTTTTTCGATTTGGATTTATATCATTCAGTTTTGGATCTCTATTCCCCTACTGTCGATCACTCCACAACTCTGTTTGAGAAGTTTTCCTGAACCTTATTCCTTTTAATAAATCATGAATTCATCTCCTTGCTTTGTTGTGTTTGATTTCGCTATGTGTGAGTAGATCCATAGCTAGGTTAAGGGTTTTCAATGGTGATTTAGGTTGTTAATGGCTGAGCACAAATAGGATTGGAATTTATATGTCTTCGCCAATAGGGGTTCGTAATGCCTAGGTTAGCTTGATCATCTAGCCTATGATTTTTAGGTTAAACTTATTCATGAGAGTGGTCTAGGTTGCTAGAAAAATCATTGGTGAGCAATTGGTGCGTAGCCAACGAGAGTTGATTGCTGCGATTGATTGTGAATATATTGAACCTGTTTGTTATTGCTTATCGTCTTCGTTAGATCCAGGCGAGAGTTTCGGTATCTAGGTTGTTAGATAAAGGTGTCGATACATCACGAGAGTGGGGCGACATTTATTTGTGTTTGAGTTCTAGACCGGTAGTTAATTAGCCCTGAATAGTTGCTCAGCTTTGTCTCCTAATCACCAGCGAAATACCTTGACCTAGTGTTTTTAATTAATTGTTTACACCGATTTTATTTTATTATTTTGCTGTTCCAAAAAATACACAAATCTCATTGTCTTAGCTTTGAATTAAAATCTATAATTTCATAGTGTAACCTTGGTCTCTGTGGATTCGATACCCCATATACTACTACGTGTGTCTGTGCACTTGCAGAAAATATTTTGGGTTAAAACTCGACACATCAAGTTTTTGGTGCCGTTGCCGGGGACCAATAGCGTTACCTTTGATTTTTGATTTTGTTTTCAGTCTAAGAAACTACTGATCTTTATTTTTATTTGTTTCTGCTATGTGTTAGGTGCATGACCAGTAGAAGAACAAGGAGAAATTGCACCGAAGATCTAACCATCCTCACCAACGAAGAGTTAGCTCGCATCGAACGTCAAAACCGTCAAAAGAGACTTACAGCTGCTCCGAACATCATGGCTGAACAAGACAATGGTATGGCTGCTCAGTTACAGTTGCTAAGGGATCAGATTGCTCAGTTGAGAAGAGATCAGCCACAAGCTCCACGAGTTCAGCCGGATATAGGGGATTCGGATAATCCCCATGCATTTTATCAAAACCGCTCAGCTATTGTTTCTCCAACAATTCAGAGGCAAGACTATGAGATCAAGCCTCAGATGATTATATTGGTGAAGCAACACCTCTTTCACGGACTGCCAGCTGAGATACCGATGGACCACATCGAAAATTTTGAAGAAATCTGCAGCACCACCGGTTCTAATGGAGTACCGCTGGAATTTCTAAAATGCAAGCTGTTTCCGTTTTCTCTTGCTGACAAGGCTCAGAGGTGGTTGAAGTCATTGCCAGCCGATTCTTTGAGGACATGGGATGAAGTTAGAGCTGCCTTTTTGAACCACTTCTACACTAAGTCCAAGACAGCCGCTCTATGGAACAAGATTTCGTCTTTCCAACAACATTCTGGTGAAGCTTTTTGTGAAGCTTGGGAGAGACTGAAGGAATACCGTAGGGAATGTCCTCATCATGGTTTTAAAGATGAACAGATTCTGGGAATATTTTATGATGGAGTTGAATGGGACTACCGCAACACCCTAAATGCCGCGAGTAACGGGGATTTTATGACCAAGACTAGAGATGGTGCTTTTGAGCTGATAGAGAACGTTGCTTCAAGCTCTAGCAACAAGTCTCCTGAGTATGATAGGTCCAAGAAAGTTAACAGTGTGGACACTCAGAAGATAGATGAGCTGACGGCTAAAGTAAATCTACTCCTACGCGAAAGTCAAAGACCGGTCAAGTTTGTGGAAGAGAATGGGGCTGCGCCTATTTCTCAAGAGTTCGAAAAAGATGACGATGCTGGAGTACATGAGGTTAACAATGTGAGTGGTCAGGGATATT
Source organism: Cardamine occulta (assembly GCA_028015245.1). Lineage (NCBI taxonomy): Eukaryota > Viridiplantae > Streptophyta > Magnoliopsida > Brassicales > Brassicaceae > Cardamine > Cardamine occulta. The sequence goes on from CM051390.1 coordinate 10,217,159, forward strand.
CCAGAACCGTGGTTTTAATCAAAATTATCGGAGCCACCCCAACCTCTCCTACCGAAGTACAAATGTCGAGAACCCACAAGACCAAGTTTATCCGCAACAAAGGGGTATCAATCAGTTGCCACAAGCTCAGGGTTTTGAAAAGTTCTACTCCAGCAAAACTCAGGGGAAGCAGTACATCCCTAATCAGAATTAGAATCGGTTTCAAGGAGGAAACCAACAACAAAACACCAATTTCACGGCACCACCACAAGCTGCCTCCGCGCCTACATCTCAAGATGAACTGAAGAGTCTTATGCAGCAGTTAATGGTTAACCAACAGAAGGCGTCCACTGAGATCAATTCCAAGGTAGATCACATGTACACTGATTTAAACGCGAAGTATGAAGCTGTTACCGCGCATGTGAAGAAGCTTGATACACAAGTAGCTCAAACCACCGAGGCTATCAAGAGACCAGCTGGAGCTCTTCCAGGTAAAGGTGAATTGCCCAGGAATGAATATCACGTTAATGCTGTTGAGTTGAGGAGTGGAAAGTTGCTGGTACCGCCTACGATGAGAAGCTTCCATGAAAAAGCTAAGGAGAGAAATTCCGAGCATCAGGCTCAAGGGAGTGATTCTGCTATGAAAAATGGAAATGTTGAGGTTGAATCAAGCTCAGGAACACCTATGGGAACTGTTTCAAACGATTCTGAAGAAAAATTTTCTGAGCACCCCAATTCTGCTACGGAGCACCTGCTCCCACAGGGTGCTCCCACGAAAATTTCAAAAATTCCAGAAACTCCACCAGAACGAGTCTACATACCTAAGGTTCCTTACCCAGTGCCTCCAAAGAAATCTCGCAAGAATTTGGAGGATGCAAAGTGCAAGGAGATGCTTAAGGATTTGAAGGTGAAGCTTCCGTTGGTTGATGCCGTGCAAATGATGCCTTCTCTCAAGCGATACATGAAGGAGCTGGTTGCTGGTAAGGTTGTTGAGGAAGAGAGTGTTATGATTGTTTCTAAGGAGTGCAGCGCCATACTTCAGAGTAAGGTGTTGAAAAAGAAAGAAGACCCCGGGAGGTTTGTTATCTCGGTGAAGATAGGACCGTGTATGTTTGCATGTTCTTTGTGTGACTTAGGTTCCAGCGTCAATCTGATGCCATACTCTGTGGCTAAGCGTCTGGGATTCACCAAGTTTAAGCCTATGAAAATCTCATTGGTTTTTGCGGATCGATCTACAAAGCTTCCGGTGGGTATTATTGAAGATATGCACGTCCGAATTGGGGATACAATTATCCCAACTGATTTTGTGGTTCTGGAACTTGATGAAGGACCCAAGGACCCACTGATTCTGGGTAGAGCTTTCTTATGCACGGCTTGTGCTATCATTGATGTTGAAGAAGGCATAGTTGATCTCCGTCTTGGAGATATGTTAGTTCGGTTTGAGATGAGCAAGCTTCTCAAGAAACCGATGATTGATGGGCAGACATTTGTGATCCATGATGAGTCAGAGATAGCCGAAGATGTGGTTGAAGAGATCTTAGCAAGCGATCCTTTAGAAGTCGCTTTGACTAAACCCGAGGGTGAACATGGTTTTCTGAGTGAAGACACCCATGGATTCGCTAAGTTTCTTGATTCCAACATCAGAGTGGAGGAAGGAGATGAATTTCTGAGCCTAGGAGAGGGCACAAAAAACGAGGTCCAGCGAGCACCCTATCGAGCACCCCAGCGAGCACAAGGAGCACCTGCTCCGAAAAATCCGACCTTGGAGGGCTCTTGGAGTGAGCTGAAAGCTCCAAAGCTTGAGTTGAAGACCCTCCCAGCAGGGCTCAGGTATGTTTTTCTTGGTCCGAACTCCACATATCCCATTATAGTGAATGCAAACTTGAACAATGTAGAGATTACCTTGCTTTTGTGTGAATTGAGAAAGTATAGGAAGGCTCTAGGGTATTCACTAGATGATATCACTAGTATATCCCCTGACTTATGCATGCACAGAATACACCTAGAGGATGAATCTATGACTTCTGTCGAGCATCAGAGGCGGTTAAACCCTAACCTTAAGGATGTCGTCAAGAAAGAGATAATGAAACTTCTAGAGGCTGGTGTGATTTATGCGATTTCTGACAGTAAGTGGGTCAGCCCTGTGCATGTAATTCCTAAGAAAGGAGGTATCACAGTGATTAAAAATGATAGGAGTGAACTGATACCAACTAGGACAGTAACCGGACATAGGATGTGCATAGATTATCAGAAATTGAATGCTGCTACTCGCAAGGATCATTTTCCGTTACCATTTATTGACCAGATGCTAGAGCGTCTAGCTAATCATCCATATTACTGTTTCTTAGATGGTTTTTCAGGATTTTTGCAGATTCCCATCCACCCGGACGATCAAGAGAAGACGACATTCACATGTCCTTACGGCACCTTCGCGTACCGTCGTATGCCATTCGGTTTGTGTAATGCTCCAGCAACGTTTCAACGTTGTATGATGTCTATATTTACTGACCTTATTGAGGATATTATGGAAGTATTTATGGACGACTTCTCTGTTATGGGAGTTCGTTTTCTTCTTGTTTGTCTAATTTGTGCAGGGTATTGTAAAGGTGCGAGGAGAAGCATCTAGTTCTCAACTGGGAGAAGTGTCACTTTATGGTCCGAGATGGGATAGTGCTTGGGCACAAGATATCAGAGAAATGGATTGAAGTTGACAAAGCAAAGATAGAAGTCATGATGGGTTTGCAACCGCCTAATTTGGTTAAGGGAATCCGCAGTTTTCTGGGACACGCAGGGTTCTACCGTCGCTTCATCAAGGACTTTTCTAAGATTGCTAGACCTCTTACGAGATTGCTGTGTAAGGAGGTAAAGTTTGAATTTGATAGTGACTGTTTGGCGGCTTTTCACACCATTAAGGGAGCCTTGGTTAGTGCACCGATAGTACAACCGCCAGATTGGGAGCTACCGTTTGAGGTTATGACGGATGCAAGTGATTTTGCTGTGGGGGCTGTTCTGGGTCAGAGGAGAGACAAGAAGCTCCATGTGATTTATTATGCCAGTCGGACGATGGATGATGCTCAGTGTCGGTACGCCACTACCGAGAAGGAGTTATTAGCGATTGTTTTCACTTTTGAGAAGTTCCGGTAGTACCTCATCGGACCGAAGGTCATTGTTCACACAGACCATGCTGCATTGAAATATTTGCTGATGAAGAAGGATGCAAAGCCCAGGTTATTGAGGTTGATTCTGTTGCTACAAGAATTCGATCTAGAGATAAAGGACAAGAAAGGGTCCGAAAATGGGGTTGCGGATCACTTGAGCAGGTTGCAGATTGAAGAAGACACACCCATGGAGGATAGTCTACCAGATGAACATATCTATTTAATCAACACCTGCGAAATTTTCCGAGCACCCGACCGAGCACCCGATGGAGCACCTGCTCCCGAAAATTCTTGTGAGTCAATTCAAACAGGTCAGTCCTCTAGTTTCCCATGGTTTGGAGAGATAGCAAACTTCTTGGCTACTGACAAGGTTCCTGAGAACCTGGCGGGAAGCAAAAGGAATAAGTTTTTCCACGATGTTAGGCGGTATTATTGGGATGAACCATTTTTGTACAAACAGTGTTCAGATGGGCTGTATAGGAGATGTGTTTCTGAGGCAGAGATCCCTGGGATTTTACGGCATTGTCACAGTTCGTCATATGCTGGGCACTTTGCCACATTCAAAACAGTTTCAAAGGCTTTACAAGCCGGTTATTGTGGCCGACGATGTTCCGTGATGCACACAGATTTGTTTCTAAGTGTGATGCGTGTCAGAGGCAAGGGAACATTAGTAAGCGCAATGAGATGCCCCATAATTTTATTCTGGAAGTTGAGGTTTTTGATGTATGGGGTATAGACTTCATGGGACCGTTTCCATCCTCGTACGGTAATGAGTGCATTCTAGTGGCTGTTGATTATGTTTCTAAATGGGTTGAGGCACTGGCTAGCCCAACTAACGATGCTAGAGTGGTTATCAAGATGTTCAAAAGTGTCATCTTTCCGAGGTTTGGAGTTCCAAGGGTGGTGATTAGTGATGGAGGCTCACACTTCATAAACAAGGTTTTTGAGAACTTGTTGAAGAAGAATGGTGTAACACATAAGGTAGCTTCTCCTTATTACCCTCAAACTAGTGGACAGGTCGAGATCTCCAACAGGGAGATAAAGAGTATCCTGCAGAAGACGGTGAGCATCACGCGTAGGGATTGGTCCAAGAAGTTGGATGATACTCTATGGGCGTATAGGACCGCCTATAAAACACCGTTGGGGACAACACCTTTTCATTTGGTGTATGGGAAGGCATGCCACCTTCCGGTGGAACTTGAGTACAAGGCGGCCTGGGCTATTAAACTACTCAACTTCGACATCCTACCAGCATTTGAAAGGAGATCTATGCAGCTGCACGAGTTGGAGGAAATTAGGCATCTCGCCTACGACAACTCAAGGATTTACAAGGAGCGATTAAAAGCCTACCATGACAAGAGGATCATCCCCAGGAGTTTTGCTCCCAATGATCAGGTACTATTATTTAATTCTCGTCTCATACTATTTCCAGGCAAGCTGAAGTCCAGATGGTCTGGCCCCTTCACGATCAAGGAGGTTAGACCACATGGAGCCGTGGTGTTGCTAAACGCGAAAGGAGACGAATTCGTGGTAAATGGCCAAAGGATCAAGCCGTATCTTGCAGATACACACATTGGAGAAGGTGACACTGTCGCCTTAGGTGATGTTCCTCACGCCTAAACAGCCTACAAAGTCGAGCTAACGACTTAAAACAAGCGCTTGGTGGGAGGCAACCCACCGGTAAGGTTTCTTGTACATTATTTATTTTAAATTCGTTTTTGTACTAATTTTTATTCTTATTTGTGATTTCACTTTTTAATCATCTACAAAAAAAAAAAAAAAAAGGTATCGAGCACCCCAGAACTGGCCCGAGCACCTGCTCCGCCAGGGTGCTCGACGAGTCAACAAAAACAAAAGGTAAAATCTAAATTTTCCTTTTCCCAACCCCACTAACTTTCTCTTTTTCCTATTTTGTAGAGCCATGCACTGGTCACCACTAACTTCCAAAAACCGAAACCCTACCTCCTCTCCACTTTATATCTTGAACCGAGCGACTCCATCTCCTCCATCGCCATCTCTCTCTCTCATCTCGCTTGATCAGATTCAGCTTTCCCAATCTCTCTCACCGGAGAACCGCCGCTGCTTTCATCTCCTCCGCTCAGCAAGTTTCACCCCTCGCTCTCCGCGAAACTCCACCGCAAGTTTCCTTCGACTTGCTATCGCTCGGCCAAGTTCTCTCTCTCGCCACTCTTCAGCCGCTCCGCCTCTCATCCGAAAATCCAACACGTCGCAATCCACCGCTCTCCCTCAATCTTCTCGCTGATCCTCCGAGCTCTCCACCAAACCACCGTTGCTTTCATTCCTCCGATCAAGTCGGAAAGCTCTCGGCCAATATCTCTCTCCGCCGAACTCGTATCACTCTGTCACGTCGCGTTCCGCCTCACCGCAAGTCCTCTTCGATATTCTTTTTCATGCTCGGACAACCTCCACCTCTTCCTACAGTGACTCCAGGCTCTCCGTCTCATCATGCCTCCGAAGCAGTTTTTCGCCACTAACAAGGGAAAAGGCAAAGCCAGCACCTCCACACGGTCTGCCACCACCGAGAGATTCGCCACGCACCCGTGGCCCCGCCCCGAAAACACGCCTTTCGATCTCGGAATCAAGGAGCTCCCACCCATCTCACCGGACTAGTGGGACACTCGCGATGCCTATTACTACAATCAGCTTCTCGGGCTGAAGCTAGAGCCTACGAGGTACATGTGCGAGATGACGCTTCAGCAACTAGGTCTCCAAGACCAAGTTCAGAGGATCCTAAGCCATGCGCATTGCATGTCTTTCGCGCTAGAGGAAGATGTGCTTTACCCGGACCTTGTGAGACAATGCCTAGCCACCACCACTCTCACTTACAATGATCCAGACTCCCCAACACTTGAAGAAGGTACATTTTCGTTCTTTGCTGGAGGAACGAAGTACAATATAGCTATGTGGGATTTTTGCGTCTTGTATGGCTTCCGCGAGATGGTCACCAAGCTGGATTCACCAAAGTCGTTCACGCAGTCAAAAGAGTTCTGGAGCCATATCGCCTCAGGCCTTTACTCGTCCAACTCCGCAAGTCAAAACCGCCTTCGCCATCCCGCACTTCGCATATGTGCGAGAATTTTCAGCAACATGTTTTTTGCCCGGGCTGTAGGTAACAAAGTTCATATCGATGAGTTGCTGCTATTATTCTTGGGATGTGCTCATATTGTAAGGAACAGGCACACGGAACAATTCGAGGTCTACCGTTCCAACTTAGGTGTCCTCTTTGCTGCAGTGATTTGCGGAATCAAGGACAGCTCCACGGAGAATAACAAGGGTCAGAGAGTTGAGCGAATAGGGAGTCTCCTAACTCCGCTCTTTCGCCATCACCGAGTGGATCTCTCATCCGCTTCATGTGTCACCCAGCTCTCACGGATGGATATGAAGCACCTGCTCGCGTCCAAGATCATCCTTGCACCGTCCAACTACCAGTTCATTACTGCGACCGGGGAGTCTAGCCTCATCGAGCTTCCGAACCCGGCCGCGACTGAACTCTACACTATGGACGATCTTGCGTTCCACCCACCACCACAGTACCTCATCCCCATCCCGGGCCGATCATCATCATCTAGGGCGAGCACATCTCGTCGAAGCATATCTCGTCATGCCACCGATGATGACGCCACACCGGTCCCGCGCTTCGCACTTCCTTATCATGCCGCCTCTACTCAAGGTGAGTTTGATCTTCCACCCATCTCTGATGATGCTGACACTGCCGAGTACAGGAGGTGGATGATCGAGTCAACAAAAAGAAACAACAGCCTCATGCAGAGGATCATGCAAACGTTGGCACGAGGATGTTGCCATACCACCGCCGCAGCAGCTGCCACGCCCCAGCCTTCAAACTCAACCTCAGGCTCCGGGCAGCCATTACACCGTAGGAAGAGGCGAGCACCTGCTCCACCAGGGTGCTCCATGAGCGACGAGCACGATACCGCGACAACTCAGTGATATCCCCCTTTACCCTCTATCATCATTGTATTATCCATGTGTGTTTTTATTTTTTCTTTGTCGCCAATCTCTAGTTCTTTTTCATACCGGAGACGGTGTGATTTAAGTCCGGGGGAGCGGTTAGTCATTTTATTTTATTTTATATTTTATTGAGTCTTGTTGTTGTGTCAGTCACAAGAGTCTTAGATTTTTTTGTGAATCAGGTCCTGCTGCTTGGTTTACTTTTATTGAGTCCGTTTTGAGTCAAAAGCTTGTTTGGGAATTATGAACTTGATCTATTGGATTTATTTTCGGACTAGGGATTACTTGTAGGACTCACAGCTTGGCCAAAGTTCTGTATCGGAAAGGCATTGGGTGGATTGAATATTCCCCAAAGCTCACGCTCAGCGGGAAATAGGCTGAACCTATGTCATCTCTGATTTTTATTGGACCCTAACCTGATCTTCAATTTCTTTCTCAGGGGTCTGATGTTCATTAGGGAAGACCTATTCGAGCCAAACAAGACCACGCAACTCTCCACAAATTATGATACTCCTCTCTCACTCCCCTTCATTACACCGAGAAAAAGAAAGAAAAGAAAAAAAAAAAAAAGGAGGAGAGTTCAAAGCAACAAGCTGAAGTGAACCAAGGGATGATCGTGAACCGTGTATCCTTTGTGACCTCATGGAAAGCTTGTTGTAAGGGAAACTAAAAATCGAAGTGAACCAAGGGATGATGCGTAAACCCGTGTATCCTTTGCGACCTCATGGAGATTCGTCCCACAAAATAAAGAAGAAGCATCAGAAAAGTGATGGCTGTGATAAAGGGTGAAGCATCGACAAATGAAAACCGATGGCTGTAAAGAATAAACAGAAAAATGATGGCGTGGAAGGAGGGAAAGAGGAGAGAGGAAAGTTATATGGGAGAGGGTCTTTGGTTAGAAGAAGTTGGCACCTTTTGGACCGATTTCCCCTGGTAAGATCACTGTACTTTATTTTTATTAATCTATGTAAGAGATGACAGTGGGGATTCCGAAACTTCTGTTGGGTTATGAGTAATTAAGGTTAGGTTATGAACCCCACGGCTAACTACGGTACATGTCCTAAGGTCTAGTGAAGAAGGTATGAAGTTCGAAATTTTTCCAACAAGCAAGTAAATTCCCGTGATTTTCAAACCTCTTCTCAATTCTTGATCTTGTTTTGTTTGAGGACAAACAAAGGTCTAAGTCCGGGGGAGTTGATATATTAGTATTTTGCCCCATTTTAGCTAGTCTTTTTATATTGTTTTCGAGTCTTTTCGAGTCTTTTTGTGTCTTTTCAGGTATTTTAAGGCTCTGGAACATGGATTGAAGATGTTGGAAAACATTGGAGCAAAAGGAGTAAATTTGAGCCAAAAGATGATTTTCCGCCTGGTCGAGCACCTGCTCGGACCTGGCGAGCACCTGCTCTACCTATTTTACCTAGGGACGCGTTTTTAATTTATTTTATTTTATTTTTAGAATAAATAGAGGCCAGCCGCCTCAGACTTGTATCACGTTCTTTTTCAAAACTTCAGTTCTTCGTTCTAGGTTTATTTTGGTTGTAAGACACCACCACTTTGTTCCTTTTTCGATTTCGATTTATATCATTCAGTTTTGGATCTCTATTCCCCTATCACTCCACAACTCTGTTTGAGAAGTTTTCCTGAACCTTATTCCTTTTAATAAATCATGAATTCATCTCCTTGCTTTGTTGTGTTTGATTTCGCTATGTGTGAGTAGATCCATAGCTAGGTTAAGGGTTTTCAATAGTGATTTAGGTTGTTAATGGCTGAGCACAAATAGGATTGGAATTTATATGTCTTCGCCAATAGGGGTTCGTAATGCCTAGGTTAGCTTGATCACCTAGCCTATGATTTTTAGGTTAAACTTATTCATGAGAGTGGTCTAGGTTGCTAGAAAAATCATTGGTGAGCAATTGGTGCGTAGCCAACGAGAGTTGATTGCTGCGATTGATTGTGAACATATTGAACCTGTTTGTTATTGCTTATCGTCTTCGTTAGATCCAGGCGAGAGTTTCGGTATCTAGGTTGTTAGATAAAGGTGTCGATACATCACGAGAGTGGGGCGACATTTATTTGTGTTTGAGTTCTAGACCGGTAGTTAATTAGCCCTGAATAGTTGCTCAGCTTTGTCTCCTAATCACCAGCGAAATACCTTGACCTAGTGTTTTTAATTAATTGTTTACACCGATTTTATTTTATTATTTTGCTGTTCCAAAAAATACACAAATCTCATTGTCTTAGCTTTGAATTAAAATCTATAATTTCATAGTGTAACCTTGGTCTCTGTGGATTCGATACCCCATATACTACTGCGTGTGTCTGTGCACTTGCAGAAAATATTTTGGGTTAAAACTCGACACATCAATTTATCATCCACACAACC